>CM050326.1:52694253-53169253 GCA_027475135.1 Bactrocera correcta
GTGCTCCTGAGCAGTAATAGCGTCGCTTATTCAGATAACTATAATTGATGCACGCACACAAGTTAAGGTAAAAATTTATTTATTCGAAAGCCGAGCACTTTACTTACATGTGAAAAATTATCATATTTTATTATTTTATATTTAATGGGGATGTCCACAGCTTAGTCCGATTCTCTCCTCAGTCCCTCGCTGGCTACGTCTAGGCGCGACGTGCAAATCCTTAAGCTTGTTGATTTAAGCGTTGTTTTTATTTTTAATTAAAATTTTGATTGTTACTCGCGGGTATCGAGCTCGCGGCCACATTGCGAATTGTTAGACTATTATCCCCACGTTGGGCGCCAATTATGAAGTCTCTTCACTTATAGTTTTTTAAACTTTTATTTCTCCTGCTATGCAGGAGCAGCCAAATCTTTTCGATTACAGAGTCGGTCTTAGACTAATTATTTCCCTAAACAAAAGCCAATTCCTAACTTAACGCTACCCTAAGCGTCGCTGCCGCTGCCACTGCGGTTCGCCGTTGTTGTCGTTATTGCTGTCACACGCTACTCCGCAGACAAAGCGTCAGCACTTTCCGTAGCTATGGGAATGTTATTGTCGCTGACTTCGCATACTGTTGTTATTGCTGGTGTTATCATGCGCGGAAGGTAAGTTTTATCGTAAGCACTTCGATGCAATACAGGTGAAATGAAAAAGCAGATAGTGGTTTGGCTATGTGTGTTAACTTATATGGAAGAAGAAACTACTAGCGGATCCAAATTTCAACAAACCAAGTCGCATTGATGTGGTAATTGGAGCTGATTTGTACCCAAAAATAATGAAAAATGGTATAATTAAAGCTGATGGATTACTAGGACAAGCCACAATGCTGGGTTGGATTGTGTCTGGTAATATTGAAAGATCCAAAAGCAATTAAATAGTAGCAGCTATGACAACATTTAAACTGGATGATTTAGAAAGATTCTGGAAAAGGATTAAGAGGAGTCTACTCCTGAAGATACCATATGTGAACAAAATTATATTCAAACGACAACACGTGATTCAACAGATGGCAGATTTATAGTAGCCATTCCATTTAAAAAGGAGAAAGAGCTTGGAGAATCTAGGAAGACAGCAGTCGCACGGTTGATGAGTTTGGAAAGGAAATTTGAAGCAAGAAAGGATCGAAAAGACGACTACACAAAGTTCATGCGGGAATATCAAAAGATGGGACAAATGAAGGAAGTTGAAAAGATGGGTCAAGGTAAATATTACTTGCCCCATCAAGCTGTAATTAAAAAAGAAAGCACCATAACAAAACTTCGGCCAAGATTGCAGAAAGATATTGTAGATATCATTGTAAAGCGGCGTATGTGGCGTTATGTAATGAGTGCTGATGTCGAAAAGATGTATCGGCAAATAAAAGTCAGAGAGGAAGATCAGGAATATCAGTATATTCTATGGAAAGAAAATCCTCAAGAGAAAATAAAAGAATTCAAACTTACAACAGTGACATATGGTACAGCAGCAGCACCATTTTTAGCAGTGAGAACGTTAGAAGAGGTTGGTAACATTTACCGTAAAGATTATAAAAACGTGCATGACATCATTAATAATGATTTTTATATGGATGATCTCATGAGAGGCGGTCATACCACTCAAGAATGTAAAGAATTACGAAAGAAATTGATGCAAGCTTTACAGAGTGCAGGATTTCATCAAAAAAAATAGTTTTCAAATAGTTCCGAAATAATTGATGATCTTACACGGGACGATAATGAAATTATTCAAATCGAAGAAACGGATTCAGGGAAAACATTGGGGTTACAATGGGAACCAAAACGTGACCTATTTAAGTTTAAAGCAGCAGTTCAACAGATGGAAAAAATTACAAAACGGACAATACTATCACAATGTGCAAAAATATTTGATCCGCTTGGTTGGCTTGCACCAGTAACAATTGTTGGCAGATGTTTCATGCAAAAACTTTGGTCAACAGGTGGATCTTGGGACGAGCTGTTAAACAAAGAATTGGAAGAAGAAAATAACTATTCCACGCTGGATCGGTACAAATAATAACACTAATTTGGAATTGCATGCGTTTGAAGACGCATCTGACAAAGCATATGCAGCAGTAATTTATGCAAAAGTGGGGCAACAAGTAAAACTGTTGCTTGCCAAAAGCAAAGTAAACCCTATTAAAAATAGGAAAACAATACCCAAATTGGAACTTTGCGGTGCACATCTATTGGCTAATATATTAAAAGGAGTCAAGAATATATTGAATTTACAGTGCAAAAT
Organism: Bactrocera correcta; assembly: GCA_027475135.1. NCBI lineage: Eukaryota > Metazoa > Arthropoda > Insecta > Diptera > Tephritidae > Bactrocera > Bactrocera correcta. The sequence goes on from CM050326.1 coordinate 52,696,531, forward strand.
GTATGCATGGAGTGATTCGATGGTTACATTGGCATGGATTCAAAACAAAAACAACAAAGAGAAGTTTGTACGTGAAATCAAGTGAAAATCCAGCAGATATTGCATCAAGAGGGACATCACCTGAAAAATTACTACAACACAGTTTATGGTGGCAAATACCATCATGGCTTCAATTAAATACAGATCATTGGGCGAAGAAAGTAGAAGAAAAAATAGTTACTACAACCACAATAACGGAAGAGAAAGGCTTTTTCTCAATACTACTAAAATTTTCAGACCTTGGAAAACTAATTAGAGTGATAGCATACGTGATGCGATTCACAAATAAACTTCAAGGAAAAACGATAACAACAGATTATTAAACAGTAGACGAGCTGCAATTGGCAAAGAAGAAAGTAATTAAAATACAACAAAATTTTGATTTTTATGATGAAATACGACAATTAAAAAACGGCAAGGTGTTGGATGGAAAAACCAAATTATCAACATTACATCCTTTCGTTGATGAAGATGGCATTTTAAGAGTAGGAGGAAGACTGCAAAATTTTTAAATCGGTTATAAAACTAAGCATCCAATCATACTGGCAAATTGTGATTTATCAAAGTTAATCATCCATGAAGCACACAAAACAACATTACATGGTGGCATTAAATTAATGAGAACACACATCAGAAATGAATACTGGATCATTCGTATAAGGAGTCAACAAAACAGTATGTGAAAAGTGTGTACGTTGTGCTCGATATAACCAAGAAGTGATGACACAACTAATGGGAGATTTACCACCATACCCAGTTATACCCAGCCATCAATTTAATAATGTCTGAGTGGATTATGGAGGACCGTTCCAAATACGCTGCTCAAAAGGTAGAGGCCAAAAATCATACAAAGGATATATTGCTGTCGTTGTATGCATGACGACAAAAGTAATTCATCTTAAAGCCGTAAGCGAGTTATCCACTGAAGCTTTTTTAGCAGCGTTGCGGCGTTTCTTTGCAAGAAGAGGAAAAAGTACCAATATATATTCAGATAATGGTACAAACTTTGTTGGAGCAGCAAAATCTTTGGACAAAGATTTAAAAGTGGCTATTACCAATAACAGAGTTATTGCACCAATAATGGAAAAAAATGCATTAAGTGGCACTTTATTCCGCCGGCAAGTCCTCATTTTGGAGGAATTTGGGAAGCAGGTGTTAAATCTATGAAACATTATCTTAAGCGTATAATGGGAGATAACACTCTCACATATGAAGAGTTAACTACACTGTTAACACAAATTGAATCAGTTTTAAATTCACACCCACTTTATACAACTGGAGAAGATTACGATAACGTCAGTATACTTACTCCAGGGCACTTTTTAATTGGAAGACCTTTATTGAGTGCGCCAGAACCATCTCAAGAAAGAAATTTGACGACATTAGATAGATGGAATCTTCTTCAAAAAATGAAACACCAATTTTGGAAGATTTGGAAAGAGGAATATCTATATACATTACAACAAAGGTATAAATGGAAACAACCGATGAACAATATCAAAGAAGGACAAATTGTTTTGAAAAGAAACGAGACTTCTCATCCAGCTAAATGGCCGATGGGAAAAATCACTGAAAGGCATAAAGGATCTAATGGAATGGTGAGAGTTGTAACCATTAAGACACAAGATAGCACAGTGAAAAGCCCTATCAATAAAATATGTATGTCCACTCTACTCCGAAGAAGAAGAGAAAAGTGGAGAATAAATACTATTTCAATAGCAACTTGCATGCTGTTATTAATGCAAACAGCAATAGCAGCGATGACTAGTGGAGATATTCAAATAAATGAAATACCAAGCAAAAGCGCAATATATCTCGAAAAAATTGGTAGGATCGATATAGAAATGTCAACGTGGAATTTGGTGGTGTATTACAACATGGAACCTTATTTCAACCAGACAAAAGGAATAGCTGATTACATTGGGAGACTGAAAAAACAGTGTCGTCTCCTCACCAACTTCGAATCAAGCTGTGAAATGATAAATTCTGCACTGGAAAAACGGTTCAAGGCTTTAGAGATGGATAATGACCTCTTACTACAACCAAAAAGAACACGTCGAGCACCTTTTGAATTTGTAGGAACTATTCATCACATTCTTTTTGGAACGATGGATGCAGATTTATGCTAATTTATTAGACAACGAGAAGAACTTAAAACAATTGATTTAGAAGCAAACGTTTGTCATTGATTCATCGTTGAACATTATGAAGAAATCGCAAGAAGAAGTGCGAGAAAGTGATTGAATTTATTCTATTCAGAATTAATAAAAAATCTCAACGCCGAAAGGATAGTATTAATTTATCAAATGATGGTAACACAACTCAGTATGACGTTGACAGAATGTGAAAATGTACAATCGTCAATTATCAATCTGTTAATTGGCATTAATCGTGGACATTTAAATCCACAACTTTTACGACCATCTCAAATGCGCGAAGAAATATATAAAATCAAAAATGATCTATCACCAAAGTTGACACTTTTAGGAGCCCAAACAAGTGAAATACTAAAAAATGTTTATAATCTTATTAGAGGAAAAGGAACTATAATGAATTATAAGGTAGTGATCAAAACAACCATTCCATTATTCGCACGTGAGACGTCAACATTATAAATGTTTCAACATAATGAAGAAATGATGATACCAATTATTAGAGGAAGCCATCTAATTTACAATTTCGGCTTAGATGCATACAATATAATGCAACAATCAGAATTGGATAAATGTGATACGAGTTTGGAGAACCATTACACATGTCAAGGAAATGGAATGGCTATGGAAACCATCCACAGACCAGTCATGCGAAATTTCGGTATTACGTGGCATGTCAACAAAGAACTGTCTTTTCAAAAAGGGTCATTGGACTAGCTATTGCATAAAGCTTCAAAGTGGTAATAGTTGGCTTTATAAGGTATTTTCAAATGGAACTATAGATGTAGAATGCAGCAAATCCAAAGAATTTTTCAACATACCATCGAAAGGAATAATGGAATTAGGAGAAGGATGTAGTGGACGTTACAAAGGAGTTATTCTAGCGGCTCCACAACAATATCACACACAAAAGTTAATTGAGGCACCTGTGAATCAACCAATAATGAAAATAAATGAAGTACCTATGCCTCAAGTAATTGCTCAACCAGAAACCTTAACTACAAGTTTAAAAGACATCAAAGAATTGCAAGACATAGTAAAGAACTCAAGAAAGAAAACATAAAATTAAAAGAAATAAAAATACATCATGTTACCGGACACATATCATTGCTATTCTTATAGTCGGCGTGCTAGTAGCAATCTTCATTTACTATCGATTGAAAACCAGGCGACGACCACAAGCTGCAATCACTTTCCCAGCAGTCACTTTTGCCGCCCGGGAGAATGTTCAAAATTGAACATGTTCATTGCTTCAAAAAGGCGGTATATATTAATATACTCATATTTAGACATTTTTATATTCTTTACATAAGATAAGAAATATTCTAGCTATTGCAATAAAATCATACAGTCCACAAATATTAGATATCTATGTTCAAATATAATGAACATACGTACAAATGTATAATTTGAATAAGTAAACATATAAAAATATATGCATTGATATGCAGCATGCAAACATATATGAGGCACGTATGCATTAATATATGATACGTATGTACGTATACATAATAAACATATTTACTTAGGTTTGGGCAATTGATTATAAATGCACATGTGCACTTGAAAACAACCCAAACTAAGCAACATAAATTATTAGCGGGATTCTGTAACCAGTCTCTAGTTTCCATTTGAGACATTTTGAGACAAAGTATCAATTTGATACTAGTTGCTATTCACTAAACAGTCTCTAGCGTTAGTCTCAAAATATTGAGACCTAGTAGTCAGCTCGTCACAAAACTAAAAAGAACTCTTGCTGCCATTTTCAATGTACTGAATAGAGATCATCATAGATATTAATCGATTGTCGTTTTTTTACATTTTGTAAGCAATTCAAACACGGAAAGGTTAAAAATAAATAAATTTTACATATATATTATGAAATAAAGTCAACATATATTTTTATTTTTATTGATAATTATGTTTTTTGACTATGTTATAGAAAAGTTAATATTTGTTATAGACATATTTATTATCATTCAAGTGTTAAAACATCTCTGAATAATGAAAAAATCGTCTCAAGTCTCAAAAATTGCCTCTAACTCAAAATCTCAAATTTAGAGACTTGATACTGTCTCACGTTACAGAATCGCACGGTATACTCGTATGACAGCACACACACACACACATGTATTGTATAGTTGAAAACAATCCCTGTAGTGAACTGTAAATATATATTTAATTAGATAAGTTAGACTTCTAAAATAGTATATAAGGTTTACAAATTCAAAAATAAAACCAGAATGAAAGATTTCTCACTCGACAAAAGAACTATTTAATCCCCCCACCAGTGGTAAGGTTGATAAAATCTTTGTTGAGTTTTAAACAGTTACTATCGCGTTTACTTATTATTAATTGGTTCCTACAACTATTTAAGGGAGTTTGTATTATTCTAATTGTATTTCTTAAAGAAATTTCGGAATGGGAACAGGACTCAGTTAGGTGATTTAAGTGTTTCCTTGACATAGCGTCTGCTACAACATTTAAACTGCCAGGTTTATAAAAAAATGTTGGGGTGAACTCTTTTATAAAAGCTCTTCATATTTTTAGTTTTGCATTTGGATTTTTATCTGACATTGAAAATGTGAGAGGTTGGTGATCGGTAAAAATGTTGAGTCCTTTGCATCCATATAAGTAATTTCTTAAATTTTTTTAAAGCCCACACTATAGCCAGTAATTCCTTTTCATTTACTGCATAGTTGACTTCTGTTTTAGACAGTGTTCTTGAAATGAATGTGATTGGGCGTTTCTTTTGTGATAAGACCGCAACAATAGCCTGAGATGACGCATCAGTCGTCAGATCAAAGGGCTTATTAAAATCTGGGTAGAGAAGTATTACTTCTTCAGACGTAAGAATTTTTTTTAGTTTCTCAAATGCCTTTCGTCCTTCTATATCTAATTCAACGGGTATTTTCTTCGACTGGTTTGCGCTTACATTGCCATTTACACCCCTCAGGAATTTTGTGAGAGATTTTGCTACGTCAGCGTACCCCTTAATGAGTCTTCTATAATATCCTGTCAGACCCAAAAACGCTCGGAGACTTCGAACAGTTTTCGGTTCTTCGTACTGAAGGATAGCTTGCACCTTATCGGGTGAAGTTTTAAGCCCATCCTTTGATACAACGAATCCTAAAAATTCCGTTTCTTCTCTAAAAAACTTCGATTTTTCTAAATTTTTTTCATGTTTGCATTATTTAGTAAAGCTAAAATTTCTTGCAAATGCTTTAGGTGTTCGTTTTCATTTTCCGAATACATATATTATACATACATCATCGACATAAACATGACATTTTTTTCCCTATTTTGGATCTTAACCATCATCTGTGGTTCGTTGGAAAATACTTGGCGCATTTTTGAGGCCAAACAGCATGCGACAAAATTCGTATTTTCCATTATCGATGTTAAAAGCTGTTTTTTCCTATCTCTTTAGTGCAGTAGAATTTGGTGGAAACCCGCTTTGAGGTCTAGCGTAGTGAAAAACTTGGGCTTGCCTAAATTCGATAAGATAACTGAAGTATCCGGTATGGGATATTTGTCATTGGCAGTTATGTTACTTAATTTCCTAAAATCTATGAACAGTATTTTCTTTTTTTGTCCGTTGTCGTCTATATCTTTCTTGTCCACTACCCATACAGTGTATTTATAGAGCGACTTGGAAGGTTGGATGATTCCGTTTCTTAATAATTCATTAATCTCTTTATTAATAAATTCACTTACCGCCATTGGGTAAGGATAACTTTTACTATAAACGGGTTCGTCCGTCGATGTGCTTATAGTAGCTATTACATTTGTATTGTATGTTAATTTGACGTTTGGGTCCGCAAAAACTTTCTCATTTTTCCTTAATATTTCGTAAAACCTGGCCTTTACATATGAAGGCAGGTAATGCTCTAACTCCAATTGATTCACCTACCAGACTTCTAAATTTTAACGGTTCTATGGCGTTGTTAAAGGTAAGTCTTACGTTTTTTGTATCAATAATTCCACCTATTTGTTTAAGAAAATCGTATCCTATAATACCATCGAACGATTGAAGTTCGGGTAATATATAAAAGTACGAGTACTTGTGGAACACGTTTATTAGACATTTTTGATCTATGATTTATTTACTGTTTACTGTCGGTTACGGTTTCCCAAGCTTTTTAATCCTTTTTTAAAAATGTTACCTTCTTAATATAATTCTTGGCACTACCTGTGTCCAAGAGAAATCTAAGCAGTTTACCATTTAAGCGCTTTTCTATATATGGAAGCCGCGTTTCTAATCTAAAAAATTGCATTCGTCTGTTTCGACGTGATTAATGCTCTGCATTTTGTTGGGCACTTGCTGTGTACCATCGGCAGGCCTGTTCTTCACCTGTGTTGGGCTTTCCCCTAAACCGTTAAAAACATTTGATCTGCCTTTATTGTAGTTATATACTGCCTTGCCGTTTTGGAAAGAAGTATTACCCAGTGTTCTCCTTATAAATCGGGAAGTGCTTTGGTCAACCTCCATTGGCACAGGGGTTTGATTTTTATAATTTCCCTGATTCGTTGTTTTAGATGCACTTTGGTAGTACGGAGAGTAATTGTATCTTTGTATCTTGTGTTGGGAGTTTTCGAAAGCGTTTGCGAAAGCATATCGGGCATTATTTGACACAAGTTCTTGGGCTAATGCCAGCGCACTAGGCAGGTTACTTGGTTTTGAAGAAAACAAGATATTACATAATGGTTTATTCAACCCAGATATAAAAACACGAAGCGCGTCACTAGGGTATTTGTCGTTAAGTGATGTAATTAGTTCGGAATTTCCCCCGTGAGACATAATTATTTTGTTTATGATAAGAGTTAATTTTTTCTCTACCTATTCATAAAATTTGGTGACACTGGAGGGGCCTTTTCTTAAAGTCCATAATTCCTGTTCTATTAGGTAAATTGGTCGCTTATCTGCGAACGCGAAGTCAAGTCTGGCTATTATAGCTTGAAAATTTAATACCGTGTTAAAGGAGGCCAACGTGGCATCAGCACGACCTACAACTTTGTTTCTTACAATTGGAACGGCTTGATAATATTTAGAGCTACCTCTATAGGCCGCAAATAGTTTGTGTGTGGCAAATGCCGCTTGCCTCCACAAAACATAACGTGTCTCGTCCCCGTTAAATTCAGGTAATGTTTTGACAATGTCTAAAGGCTCTTCGCAAGTCACACCACTAACTACGGAAATTGATTCGTATTCTTTTACTTGATTTGGTATTTCTAACTTGCTTACTCTTTCCATTATCTCATTTATGTTTGCTTGTACCGATTGCGTAACTTTACTTGCAAAGGCATCAAATAGTTCCCTAATTTGTGCTTCGTTCATTTTGAAATTTCACCTTTTTTATGATAAAACGTTTAATAATAACTATTCACTTTTGTTAACAAGCTTTTCACTGTTTTACTAATTATAATTCTTACACTAAGAGTTTCAGCATGATGTCCTTTTTCCAGAATGCCATGTCCTTTTGTAGGTGGGGTGGTGTCCTTTTTTCCAGGATTCTATGCCCTTTTGTGCTGCGTTGGGCGCCAGTTGAATAAGTCCTTTTGTGCCAGTTGCGTTTGTACTTGCCACTCGCGCGATTTGGTGAACAAGCTCAAACAGTTCCAAGTGGGTTGTTGTTGGTTGAAAACTTATTAAAGTATACTTTGAATTAAATCAAACTTATTTGCTTGGCTGCTAAAGACTTACTAGCTTTATTGAGAATATAATTTTGTGGCTTAACTTAAAATTGAACTAACAGCTACCTATGTGTTAGATCATATACCTTATTCTATATTCTAAATTCTATGAATTACAAAACATGTAGGAAACTGGAACCGCAGCTGTTTATACGTTGTGGTTCCTTTTATTGCCGACTTTGTTTGTTTAGTCTATTGGCAGCTAGCATCTGATTGCGAGCGCTGCCAACTAGCGTGGGAGCATAATGACTTCAAGGTTTATGGGAATCATCCAAAACTGCTGATGTCGCAAGTTCCCTGCGAATGTATTTAGCGTAGTGATGTGATGTTTAGAGTGGAAGTCATGACGTGGGAGTCATGTGTTAACTTACATATGTATGTACTTATATTTGCGGGGTTGTCACTTTTTTCTTCTCATATTAGAAATATATTCAATTTATGATTTTTAGCTTTTACCATCGTCGCGAAAAGGCAATTTTTGGCAAAGGCATGGAGGATGGGGTCGTGTGTAGAAGTTCACGCAAGTGAGGAAAGTTCTCTGATCGCCATTCACTTGGGAGTGGCCAGAAACGATTCTTTTACATATGACTCAAGCAGCTCACGACTTCCGGTCTTTGACCAAGTATCCTCTGGGTAGCCTAAGAACATCCGTTTGAAGGCGAGCTAAAGTGAGAAGGCGAAACACCCCTGCATAGGGTTGTGCGCTGGGTTTGGGACCCGCCACGTAAAAAAACACCCCCAATGAAAACCAACAATCAGCCTCGGATGAGAGCCCCCCCTTTTGATGACGACCATGGCAAACGAAATAAGGACTATGATTTGAGGGCATGCACCTGGAATGTCCGGTCCCTTAATTGGGAAGGTGCCGCTGCCCAGCTGATTGATGTCCTCGTAAAGATAAAGGCTGACATCACCGCCGTCCAAGAAATGCGATGGACGGGACAAGGACAGAGACGAGTAGGTCCTTGTGACATTTACTACAGTGGCCATATAAAGGAGCGCAAGTTTGGTGTTGGATTCGTGGTGGGAGAGAGACTCCGTCGCCGAGTACTATCATTCACTCCGGAGAATGAACGTCTAGCCACAATCCGCATCAAAGCGAGGTTCTTCAACATATCGCTGATTTGCGCCCACGCCCCGACGGAAGAGAAGGACGATGTGACCAAAGATGCCTTTTATGAGTGCTTGGAGCGCACTTATGAGAGATGCCCCCGCCACGATGTCAAAATCGTGCTTGGCGACTTCAATGCCAGGGTGGGCAAAGAAGGTATCTTTGGCACTACGGTCGGTAAATTCAGCCTCCACGCGGAAACATCCCCAAATGGGCTGAGGCTGATCGACTTCGCCGGGGCCCGAAATATGGTTATCTGTAGTACTAGATTCCAGCATAAGAAGATACATCAAGCTACCTGGCTGTCTCCAGATCGAAAAACCACCAACCAGATCGATCATGTTGTGATAGACGGAAGACACGTCTCCAGTGTTTTAGATGTGCGTGCGCTCCGAGGTCCTAACATCGACTCGGACCACTATATTGTTGCAGCCAAAATACGCACCCGCCTCTGTGCAGCAAAAAACGCACGCCAACAAACACAAGGATGGTTCGACGTCGAGAAGCTGCAATCACAACAGACAGCCGAACGTTTTTCTACTCGGCTTGCACTCCTGCTCTCTGAGAGCACTCGTCAACAACTCGGTATAAGGGAACTGTGGGACGGCATTTTAAACTCCTTACGTACAGCTGCAACCGAAACCATTGGTTTTCGGAAAGTGCAGAAGAACAGCTGGTACGACGAGGAGTGCCGTGTCGCAGCGGAGAGAAAACAGGCTGCCTACCTCGCAACGTTACGATCGACCACAACACGTGCGGGATGGGATAGATACCGAGAGTTGAAGAGGGAAGCGAGACGCATTTGTAGACAGAAAAAGAAAGAGGCCGAAATGCGTGAGTACGAAGAGCTTGATAAGCTGGCCGACAGGGGTAATGCTCGAAAATTCTACGAAAAGATGCGGCGGCTTACAGAAGGTTTCAAGACCGGAGCATACTCTTGTAGAACCCCCAAAGGTGATCTAGTTACCGATGCCCAAAGCATACTTAAATTATGGAGGGAACACTTCTCCAGCCTGCTGAATGGCAGTGAACGCACAACACCAGGAGAAAGCGAACCCGATACCCCAATCGATGACGATGGAGCAGACGTTCCATTGCCCGACCATGAAGAAGTTCGAATAGCAATTGCCCGCCTGAAAAACAACAAAGCGGCAGGGGCCGATGGATTGCCGGCCGAGCTATTCAAACACGGCGGCGAAGAGCTGATAAGGTGCATGCATCAGCTTCTTTGCAAAATATGGTCGGACGAAAGTATGCCCAACGATTGGAATTTAAGTGTGCTATGCCCAATCCACAAAAAAGGAGACCCCACAATCTGCGCCAACTACCGTGGGATTAGCCTCCTCAATATCGCATATAAGGTTCTGTCGAGCGTATTGTGTGAAAGATTAAAGCCCACCGTCAACAAACTGATTGGACCTTATCAGTGTGGCTTTAGACCTGGTAAATCAACAACCGACCAGATATTCACGATGCGCCAAATCTTGGAAAAGACCCGTGAAAGGAGAATCGACACACACCACCTCTTCGTCGATTTCAAAGCTGCTTTCGACAGCACGAAAAGGAGCTGCCTTTATGCCGCGATGTCTGAATTTGGTATCCCCGCAAAACTAATACGGCTGTGTAAACTGACGTTGAGCAACACAAAAAGCTCCGTCAGAATCGGGAAGGACCTCTCCGAGCCGTTCGATACCAAACGAGGTTTCAGACAAGGCGATTCAATATCGTGCGACTTTTTCAACCTGCTTCTGGAGAAAATAGTTCGAGCTGCAGAACTTAACAGAGAAGGTACCATCTTTTATAAGAGTGTACAACTGCTGGCGTATGCCGATGATACTGATATCATCGGCCTCAACACCCGCGCCGTTAGTTCTGCTTTCTCCAGACTGGACAAGGAAGCATAAGAAATGGGTCTGGCAGTGAACGAGGGCAAGACGAAATATCTCCTGTCATCAAACAAACAGTCGTCGCACTCGCGACTTGGCACTCACGTCACTGTTGACAGTCATAACTTTGAAGTTGTAGATAATTTCGTCTATCTTGGAACCAGCGTAAACACCACCAACAATGTCATCCTAGAAATCCAACGCAGGATAACTCTTGCCAACAGGTGCTACTTCGGACTAAGTAGGCAATTGAGAAGCAAAGTCCTCTCTCGACAAACAAAAACCAAACTCTATAAGTCTCTCATAATTCCCGTCCTCCTATATGGTGCAGAGGCTTGGACGATGACAACAACCGATGAGTTGACGTTGCGAGTTTTCGAGAGAAAGGTTCTGCGAAAGATTTATGGTCCTTTGCGCGTTGGCCACGGCGAATATCGCATTCGATGGAACGATTAGCTGTACGAGATATACGACGCCATTGACATAGTTCAGCGAATTAAAAGACAGCGGCTACGCTGGCTAGGTCATGTTGTCCGGATGGATGAAAACACTCCAGCTCTGAAAGTATTCGACGCAGTACCCGCCGCGGGAAGCAGAGGAAGAGGAAGACCTCCACTCCGTTGGAAGGACCAAGTAGAGAAGGACCTGGCCTCACTTGGAATATCCAATTGGCGCCACGTAGCGAAGAGAAGAAACGACTGGCGCGCTGTTGTTGACTCGGCTATAATCGCGTAAGCGGTGTCTACGCCAGTAAAGAAGAAGAAGATGTTCGGGAAGATGTGATGGTGTCTGCTTTTGTGAATGAAGCAAGTTTGCCTTTTGAAAGTGCGCTTGAGCTCATGAATGAAAATATTGTTGTTGTGTATTTTTCTACAAATTTGGGCATCGACTATTTGGCTGCCATATTGACTTTTGACGCTGATGCTTGTCATTTGAAACGATTATTGTTTTGTAGAACAATATTTGTAGTTTATGCGGGTGACATATTTACATGCGCACGCAGATATGTATGTATATATGTAGGCTTGTGAAAAGGTAAAATTTAAGGTAATCGGACACTTTTTAATTGTTCACAGGATGGTCGTTTGTTTATATATAAAACTTATAATCAAATTGTAGTTCACAAAGTTTATTTGAAAAATGAGAAAATATAGCACGGGAGGCTGCATTCACTTTGGTGGTTGAAAATCAAGTGTGCCGGTGATGCCACACAGATAGGAATTAATATTTCGCATAGGGTTACCTTACGGTCGGCTATCCTGGCAATGTATAGCGCCCTCGCAATGCTCGTCGCTTTCATTATCGGCTTCATCGCTGTTGTCTTCAAAATTGAGAGGAAGTTGACACCATGACTTCATCATCGGATGCGTAGATTGAAGTATAGTGACGTGACGTTCGGTCTGTTCGTGGCAAGCCTACAAGTAAATAACGATCTTTAACAAGCACTTGCTTAATTATAAAGGGGCCTTTGTAACGTGGCTCCAGCTTTCTCGACGTCCCAGTACTAGAAGGTTCATTTTCGACTAGCACTAAGTCATTAGCGTGGAATTCTGTTGGTTTTGAATGATGATCATCGTATCGCTCCTTAACTTGTTGTCGTTTCTGGTTTACTGCTTCACAAGTTGCTTCTCGTAGTTTTTGTAGATCTTCTTTGCTTGTTAGATTATTGTCGTGTAATGCTAACAAAACTTTATTTTGGAGGATATCTCTTGGTGAAAAACTAAATAAAAGTTCATGTGGACTTTTACCTGTAGTTTGGTTTTTCGTCGTGTTCATTGACCACTGGATGTTGAATAAATTCTCGTCCCATTTTTTGTCTATGTTTGTCGTTGGGAGTAACATTGACAAAAGTGTACAATTAACTCGTTCGGCATGACCATTCGCCCTCGGTATTCGTACTACATTTAGTATATGTTTTAAATCGTTGTTAACACAGCAGCTTTTAAAATCTTTAGAGGTTAAGGCTGTACCCCTATCAGTGATGATTCTTTTAGGAACTCCAAAATAACTCATAACTTCTCGTAACGTTTCTAATACGTGCTTTGTTGCTGTACTCTTTGCTGCTTTAACGATCGTATAATTCGTAAAAGCGTCAACTATGACTAATATGTGTTCGTTTCTTTTCGAACTCTTGATAAATGGTCCTAAATGATCCACATGAACGTTTTTAAATGGTATTGGTACGATGTTATCGAAATGGTACTGTCCTTCAATTTTACCACCTTGACGTTTGTTATATGCGCGAAGTTACGCATTTGTGGAAACCATATGTAGGTTTTCATTTTGTTAATGGTTTTTTCGAAACCCAAGTGACCATTTTTATCGTGACATTCTTCTAACATTTTATGTCTTAACGCTTTCTGAACAACCCATAATTTCTCTCCTTTTTCAAATCTAAATAGAATAATAAAATAAATCTATCTTTCTCAATACAAAATTCTTTCAAATTTTGTTTATCTTTGTTTTTAATCTTTTCGACGATCTGTTTTATATTGTCGTTTTGTAACTGCATACTTAACAACCAATCGTCTGATGTAATGGATACCTTATCCACTCGTAGAATCTACATCTGTTTCTTTAGCACTTTCGTTTGGACAGCGACTTAATGCATCGACATGTTCCATGCGTCTACCCTGACGATGTACAATATCGATATCAAATTCTTGTATCCTTAACCACCATCGAGCAATTCGTGGAATAAGCTCTCTCTTACTCATAGCAGTTTTAACAGCGCTACAATCGGTTACAATTTTTACTGTTTTACCGACGATGTAGTATCGGAATCGTTCAGGGTTTCAACTACAGCTAAAGTTTCAAGTTCGTAACTGTGGAAACTTCTTTCAGTACCGCTCGTCGATCTACTGTAACACGCGACTGGTTTTAATCCATCGCATTCGTTCTGTAACCATACACCCGCTAAACCAGCTGAGCTAGCATCTGTATGAACTTCGTGATTTCTATCTACTCGATATGCAACTAGTAGAGCTTTTGATGTCAGTTTCTGTTTTAATTCGTTAAAAGCTTTGTCTTGGTCGTAATTCCAATTAAAGATTTCATTTTTACGTAACAGTTTTCGAATAGGTTCGGATATTATTGCGTAACCTGGAATGAATTTTCGAAAATATCCACTCAACCCTAGAAATCTTCTAACTTCTGTAACATTTGTTGGTCGTTCATAATTCTGTATTGCGTTCGTTTTAGCTTGGACTGGAGTTAATCCATTCGGTGATATTTGATGTCCAAGGAAATTTATTGTCGTTTTCAAAAACTCACATTTGGAAATATTCAATGTCAAATTAGCTTCTTTTAAAACTTCTAAGACTGTCGTAAGTTTGCGAAACATTTCTTCGTAGGTATTACTGCAGATAAGTATGTCGTCCATATAAAGAATCATATTATCTTTCGTTGCTTTTTCTTGGATTTTAGACATTAAACGTTGAAATACTACGTCGGTAGTAACAGATTATGTATATTTATGGCTTTTTGGTTCGATTTCAATTTGATAGTACCCACTATTCAAATCAAGCGTTGTGAAGTATTTATAACGTGCTGCTTCCTGAAGACACTCTTCAATATTGGGAAGTGGAAATAATTCTTTGATAATTAATTTGTTTAAACATCGATAATCAATACACAATCTATCGTTACCGTTTTTCTTTTTTACAATCACAACTAGACGTGCATATTGTGATTCTGAACGTTGTATTATATCGGTTTTTAATAAATAAATAAATTTATCATTTCAGAGACAATTTGTTTTTTGGTTCCGGTAGACGATATGGAGATTGAGACACAATTTCATTTGAATTTAATTTAATTTTCATTTTCACCAAATTAATTTTTCCGAGTTAATTTAAGTTGTTTGCAAAAACATTTCTGTTATCGTATATAATTTTCATTAATGTTGTTTTTACACATTTATCGTCTATTTCACATATAATTTCATTTTCATTAACGTAACGTTTTATTTCTTCAACTTTAATATCTTGTTCGTGTTCGCGTTCTATTTTTATTTTTCCGTTTTGAATATTTAACCGCAAATTGTTTATAAAGTTTTCTTGCCCTAATAAAATGTCACTAGGTAATAATTGATCGTCCACCAAATACAAGGTAACTGGTATAGTAATGCCATCGATTGTTAAAATTGTTTTCACTTTTTTTTTGCATGTCGACTACCACCACATAGTCCTTTGATTTGTATATCACACGATATTAAGTTTCTCACATAACGATTTCCGAATCATGCTACACTGAGCTCCCGTACCAATAAATGCTTTTAATTTCTGACTGTTTAATAATGCGTCAACTTTAAAAAGTTCATCGTTTACACAAAATGTTCAAATATCATTGAACATCATTGAACATGCTTATATGAGCCAAATTTAAAAAAGCCCTGATATTATAAAAATACAGGCAAAATTAAATTGTAAGACGGGTGTATATTCCCGCATATTAACTAATTAAAAATAATAATTGTAAGACGGGTGTATATTCCCGCATATTGCTTAAATAAAAATATTTGTAAGACGGGTATTCCCGCATTAAAACCGATCGCCTAAGCCGCTTTAGCCGTTTAAACGCAGTGATCTAACTGCTATCCAAGAGATATTCAGCGGCTGTGAGTCGAGGCACAGCAAGGTCAACTAGGCGACCAAATCAAATACCTCAAACGATTTCTTTGGAGAAAAACAAGCAGTTCATTATTAAATAAGAAAAGTGTTGCGGAAAAACTCTCAAAATTGGAATAAACAAGAAGAAAATTCCCGAAGCCCAAGCGGATTTTCCCGAAAAGGTGTTGTACACGTCCAACACTTTTCCAACAAAGCCATCATATAAAACAAAAATGGAAGAAGTTGAAGCTAAACACCAAGATTAGGATCGAAAATCTTCTTTATTCATGAGGAAAATTGAAAACCTCAGAAGAAAAATTCATGAGGAAAATTGAAAACCTCAGAAGAAAAATGGAAGATCTAAGTATGGAATTAATGATCAACAACGATCATTTAAAGTGTTTAGACCTTTTATTCGTAGATATTCAAAAACTAAAAGGCAAATTAGATTTCAATGTAGAAATTGAAATCCTATTCGAAGAAATTTATGACGAATACTACGAAGAGCAGAGAAAGCTACGAGAAGGCATTGACAAGATCAGCAACAACGAATTAAAATTAAGTGAGTTAAATTTAAGAAAGCATAGCAGACATTTATCTCTAGTGTTAGTAGTGATTGTAATATTATGCCGTTTAATACTATATTTCCGTTATAAATGTAAAGCGAATTATGCTGATAGAATCATTGTCAATATTCCCAACCGATAGAATATTAATAACATGTAATGGGGTTTCTTCCATAGCTGAGGTATGCTCAGCCGCTCCAGGGTCAGCCTTGGGACCCACAAACTCTTAGCAAATAAAAGATCTAATTAAATAGATGAAGTGTCCACACCCCCCTTTCAGTGGACAGCCAGACCCGCGTGATGTATACAGTGACGATGAAGAAAACGGCGGTGATGAAAACGGCGATGATGAAAACGGATGAAATTAGCGTGCCAGGCGTTAAAGCTTGTTGAGTCTGGCACGGCGATGAAAACGGCGGTGATGAAAACGGCGATGATGAAAACGGATGAAATTAGTTTGTCAGGCGTTGACGTTTGTTGAATCGGGTACGGCGATGAAAACGGCGGCGATGAAAACGGCGGTGATGAAAACGGCGATGATGAAAACGGATGAAATTAGCGTGCCAGGCGTTAAAGCTTGTTGAGTCTGGCACGGCGATGAAAACGGCGGTGATGAAAACGGCGATAATGAAAACGGATGAAATTAGCGTGCCAGGCGTTAAAGCTTGTTGAGTCTGGCACGGCGATGAAAACGGCGGTGATGAAAACGGATGAAATTAGTTTGTCAGGCGTTGACGTTTGTTGAATCGGGTACGGCGATGAAAACGGCGGTGATGAAAACGGCGATGATGAAAACGGATGAAATTAGCGTGCCAGGCGTTAAAGCTTGTTGAGTCTGGCACGGCGATGAAAACGGCGGTGATGAAAACGGCGATGATGAAAACGGATGAAATTAGAGTGCCAGGCGTTAAAGCTTGTTGAATCGGGTAGTGTTCTCCGGGGCTCCTCTCCGAAGGACAGATATAATTGTCAGCGAACTGTGTTGGTTGACCTCCGGCTAGCAACTGTCTTGCACTCTCCTTACATTACCTGTCGTCTGTTAGTCACGTTAGTTTTTATAACGGTCCGTAAGCAGCGGTACTGATGCCACGTGCTTTCGACGCGGCTACGGCAGTGCCATCGCGAGCATTGGCATCACCCAGCGGTGATGCCTTTGCTGCGCAAGGCACGCATTCCCCCAACTACTGGGCAGGGCCATCGCGAGCACTGGCATCACCCGGCGCTGATGCCTTTTCTGCGCGAGGCCTGCGCATTCCCCCAACTACTGGGCAGGACCATCGCGAGCACTGGCATCACCCGGCGGTGATGCCTTTTCTGCGCGAGGCCTCCCCATACTGTCTACTTCTACTTTTATATACAGCGCTACCTATTTCTACTATTGTTACACTTACCCTGCCTGTCGCTGCCGATGGCGACCGTCCTCGCCGGAGTGCTGGAAGAAATGATCGCACTCGATGTGAAGTGCTTGCTTATATAGCAGCACAGCGCAGCTTTCGTCACCGTAGCGAGGTAAGTACGCGAATGGTGCGTTAGGACGTATGGTGGAAAGCTCTAGCAGCTTTCAACATCGTAGTGAGGTAAGTTGACGTAAACTATTGTAAGGTGGTAAAAGCCACGTTACAGTCCCCCCCTCACTTCGGACAATGATACTTCGCTGGCGGCGGGTGGAAAGAGATCCCCCACGATGGTTCGGCTGGAGGCTGGCTGGCTGTCCTAGTTGGCGTGTGCCGTGAACGGGGAGCGGGTGTGGAAACCTTTATTTAATAGTATTTCTTAACCTATAGTACAAGGCGTCTTAGGTCTTATAGCTTACAACTAGTGACACCCATTTAATCGTATAAATACATGAATAACTATGGTAACTGGTATATAAAAACTAGTTTTAATTTCCGGCCTACGGGATGGATTTTACAACTAAGAGTAATGCAAATACATACTTAATGCTAATGCCTTAATTATAACGGCTGCTCGGAGGTGTTAATCATATAAGTGCAGCACGCATGTGTCCTCGCCGTATCGCACCAGAACCCGGTCGCCTTCTAGCTTCTGGAGGGCTAGACGTCGGCCCCGGAAGAACAGCGTTCGCCTGGATCGCTTGATGAAATGCTGTCTGGTCAGCACCAGCCCTTCCAGGAACTCTGGGACTTCGGCCACCGGTGTTACTTGTGGGGGTGATGTGTCAGGCGTGGCCGGTTGTGTGCTGATCTCGGCAGTTGGAGGCCGGGTCGTCGTTGGGGTTGGCGTCGCTTTCGGGTGAGGCGGCGTCGTCTCGACGTGAGTCGTGGCAGTTGCATGGGCAGGCGCCCCATCGTCATTCGAGCATGCAGTCGCTGTTGTTGCTGACGTCTCTTGCGCATTCTCCACGAGTTGCTTCTCGGTGCTGGCTTCCGCCGTGACGGTGCTCGTTGCCGTGCCTCGCTGGACGAGTTGGAATGAAGCTGCAGTCGGCAGGTCGCTTTGTTTGGCGGAGAGCGTTACCTGGGCCTTCGCTTCGCGTGCGGCTCTGTCGCGGCACCAGCTTCACGGTCTGCTTCCCGTGGCGTTGGGGCTCGCCTGGTGTTCGGGAGCTTCCGGGCGTTGGTGCTGAGCGGCGTCTGTCGCGGCAACACTTCCATTTCGGTTGGTTTTGTGCGCGGCCGACTTCGGGTGGTGGCTTTGCTGACGCTGCGCTCCAGGGGCTGCCTGGATGCCCTCGGGCGAGTTCGAGCGACTGACCCGGCGACGTCCACGCTTATCGCGTGTAATTGATGCACTTCGGTTGCATTGGTGTTCACCCGAGGTCGTGCTTCTGGGGGTGGCCAGAAAGGTGGCGGCCTTTGCGGCTCGTCCGGCGGCTGTGGTTGTCGGCTCGATGCCTGCGGCCTCCTGTTGGTTGTCGGTTTCATTCTGGTTATCTAGAAAGAGATGAGCAAACGGACGCTTTGATTAGTGTTGGCAACGTCTATGGTTGCGCTACATTGGTGCTAGGTGGCTCGGAGTTAGAGTCCGTAGGCTCGGTAGAGATCGCGTTAGCGGCTACTCAAGTTTAGGATTCGGTTGGCAGCTGCTTTAGATCTTGCAGATGCACATGAATGGTACGCCCACCCGGTGCGTTCGGATTCACGAGTTCAACTGTATTGGTCGACTTGAACTTTCTGACGATATATGGGCCAGAATATTTCGGAGCAAGCTTCTGTGCAAATTTGTTTACTGCGGAAGAGAGCGGATGATCTCTTTTGAGTACTTTCTCGCCGATAAGTGGCTTCCATGGTCGTCTGCGCAAATCGTAGTATTTCTTCTGGCGTGTTGCTGCGGTAGACAAGTTGCGAGAAACTTCTTGCCAAAGCTCCGTGAGTGTCGGCACGGTGGTGGCTTCTTCGTCGGGCACGTTCCCTTCTTCGCGGATTTGTTTCGGTGTAGCTGGTGTGTACCCGAAGTTTATCTCAGCTGCTGATGTTTTTGTCGAGTCGTGTTGTGATGTATTTGTCGCGAAAGCTATTTCGGCTAGTTGGTGGTCCCAGGTCCGATGATCGGCCTTTGCTCGTTGGGCGATCATAGTTTTCACGACTCTCTTGGTGCGCTCGGTTGGGTTCTCGTGTGGAGCGTAAATGGCGGTGAAACGATGTTGAATTCCGTGGCTCTCCAGGAACTGTGTAAGCGGCTTGCCGATGAATTGCTTCCCGTTGTCGGTAAGGAATACGTTAGGACAACCAAACCGGTATATCACGCGTTCTCGTAGCGCCTTTATAACTCTGGCGGTGGTTGCATTCCGGACTGGCACGAGTTCCACCCACTTGGAGAACTTATCCGTGAGCACTAGCAAGCACGAGTTGCCATTTGTTGAGCGTGGTAGTGGGCCTACAAAGTCTGCCGTTACAACTTCCCATGGTCGTGAGCATTGCATGGTGGCCATCATCCCGGCAGGTCGTCGCTGGTCTATCTTATATTCGGCACATGGTTGACATCGACGAACATACTTGAGCGCATCCCTATGCATCCCAGGCCAATAGTACCCTTCTTGTATGCGTTTGAGTGTTTTGTGTACACCCAGGTGACCGCCGGTGCTGGCGTCGTGATTTTCTCTCAGGACTTCGAGTCGACGGTGCTCCGGTACGTATAGTTTCCAGCGTGGTGACCTGGATAGCGTATTGCGTGGGGCGATGTGCCGAAAGAGCCGGCCATCGATAAGTTGGTAATCGGGATGTTTCGTTGGTTGATCGTGTACCTGGCGCGTACGTCTTTCATACCATCTATCCGGTTGATCATGGACGGCATGCAAAAGTTCCGCATTGCCTTCTTGGTTTTTCAGTGGGCATCTGGATAGGGCGTCGGCGACTACGTTGAGGGTACCTTTGTGATACTCGATGTCGAAGTCAAACTGTTGTAGCTCTAGGGCCCACGTTGCGAGTCTTCCGGATGGGTTCTGCAGGGTGTGAAGCCATTTGAGCGAATGATGGTCGGTGATTACGGTGAAATGATAGCCCTCCAGGTATGGTCGCATTTTCCTTATACCCCACAATACGGCTAGGCACTCCTGTTCGGTGGCGGAGTATCGCTTCTCCAACTCTGTCAAGCTGCGACTGGCGTATGCTACAACCCGTTCTTGGTCCGAATGGCGTTGAAATAGTACCACGCCTAGTCCTTCTCCGTTGGCGTCAGTCTGCAGACAGAAAGGCCTCTCGAAGTCAGGGCACCCCAGGATGGGTGCACTGGTTAGTTTTTCCTTTAGCGCCTGGAATGCTTCTTCTTGTTCGGCACCCCATGACCAACGCTGGTTCTTTTTCAATAAACGGTTCAGTGGTGCTGATATTGTGGCGAAGTCTGCTACGAAACGTCGGTACCACGAGGCTGCTCCCAGGAAACGGCGTAGTTCTCGGATGGTGGTAGGTGCTGCCATGTCGCTAATGGCTGCCACCTTAGCCGGCTCGGTGTGAATACCCTCGTTGCTGACTACATGGCCCTAGTAATGGAGGCGTTGCTGCACGAACTTGCTCTTCTCAAAGTTGATCTGCATGCGGTTTTGTTGAACACTGCTTGCAAATAGTCCAAGTGCTCTTCGAAAGAGTTTCCCAGTACAATGACGTCGTCCAGATAGGCGAAGACCTTCGGCTATAGTTCTGATCCCAGGACGGTGTCTAAGGCTCGCTGGAATGTTGCTGGCGCCGAAAAAGGCATCACTCGCCACTGGAATAAACCTCTCCCCGGTACGGTAAATGCGGTGTACGGGCGTGAGCGGGGGTGTAGCGGAATCTGCCAGTAGCCGTTCTTCAGGTCGATGGTCGAGATAAACCGAGCTTCCTTCAACTGGTCTAGGATTGCGTTTATTTGGGGAAGTGGGTATGCGTCTGGTATACTTGCTGCGTTAAGTTGCCGGTAGTCGATACACATTCGCCAACTTCCTTGTTTCTTTCGCACTAAGACAATGGGCGAGCTGTAAGCGCTGTTAGAGACTTCGACGCGGCCGGTGGCAATCAATTCGTTCACCTCCTGATTGATTACTCCTTGCATCGCTGGGTTGCGCGGATAATATCTCTGCTTCAATGGGCGATCGTGTTTAAGTCGAATCACATGTTCGGCGGCTGTGCTGGGGCCGGTGATCGTCGAGAACACTGCTGCGTTTTCAGTGGGGAGCCTATTCAATTGGTGATTCTCCCTTTCTGTAAGATGTTGCCTCTCGGTTAGCATCGCAAGGTGATCGGTAAGTGCCTGCGTGCTCAGGCGTGTAGCGGCTAGGGGTTGACCATCGACGGTAATAGTCAAGTCCCATTTTCTCAGGAAATCCATGCCCAAGATGACAGGTTCCGACAGCGTCGGTAAAGCGGATAGATGCGTCGTCTTCTTACCCAGCTCGATGGTAACGGGGTACATTTTCGTGCTAGGTATATACGTCCAGTTAGCTAGCTGAATGCGACGGGTCTGGCGTTTGGCTTTAATCCTGTGGTTGTCTAGATGACGCTGGAGTTCCTTACCGATGTATGTGAGCATGGCTCCGGTGTCCACCAGAACTTCGACCTGCATGCCCGCAATAGTAATGGGCAGATAATACCGACCATCTTGCTTCCATTCTGGGTACGGGAGCATTGTTTTGCGTGCTGCTGTGCTGGGTTCGGGCGGAGTGGCTCGCACTGCCACATGTGTAGGGCAATTGCAGTCCCGCGACATGGTTCCGTCGAGTCCGCAGCGAGAGCAAAATATTCGCTGCTGGTTGCGACATTGGTGTCTTCGGTGTCCCGGCTGCTTGCATCGCCAACAAACTTTCTCGCGGCAATACTTATTACTTACCGCCGTCAAACAGTGATTGGTGTTTCTCGTTTGCCTGGTCTCCTCGCCTTTCAGCAACTCGAACTCTTCCGTTAATTCGAGTAGTTCGTCCACGCTGTTTAAATCGCTCCGACGGACATATAAGCGATATTCCACCCTTAGACCGTCATATATACGCTCGGTGTGGTCTTCATCGCGAAGTTTCGGGTGCTGGCGAATAAGCGTCTGGATGGCCAGCACATAATCCTTTGCCTTCTCTCTGGGAAATTGCTTGCGCGGATGGATGGTTTCTTCCAGATGTGCGAGGTGTCGTTTCGGTAAAAAGAACCGTTCAGCCTCGTAACGAAAGTCGTCCCACGTGTTGATGGCGTTGCGTTTTACTCGAAACCATTGCAGCGCTTTGTCCTGCAGAATTTCCGGCATCGTGGCAAGAAGCTGGTTGTTTGCTATAGAGTAGCATTCGGCTAGTTCTTCGCATCGCTCTAGAAAGTCGTGTAAATTTTCGCGACCGCTGTAGCGTATGTTCCATCGCCGCACGGAGTTTATAACCTCCAAATCCGGCACTCTTGCAGCTGAGGTTATGTCGCCACGTGTTGCTGTTGCCTTGCTCGGGATTCTCACCGTGGTGGTTGGAACGAGTATGGTGGCGTTACCTTCCTCCTTCATCTCCCTTTCTAAGGCTTGCACTAGGTCCTCCGTGGATTTATGGTGGCGCTTTGCACGGATGCAGGCGCTCAGCTCGCTACGGAGGTCTGCTACGGTGCGCCCTTCGACAGCGATGTGGTGTCGTCTGCACTCGGTGACTAATCGGTCCTTCTTCAGCCAGTAAATCCAACTGGTCGTGTCCGTCTCAAGCGTTAGAGCCTTCATCGCTGGAGTACTGCGATGCTTATGATTGTGTGGGGGGCGCGGCGAACCTGATTCATGAGCGTTGGTGACCGTTTCATGTTTTTCACTATCACTCACAAAGTCAGGTCCCTGCTCGGGCGCCATTTGTAATGGGGTTTCTTCCATAGCTGAGGTATGCTCAGCCGCTCCAGGGTCAGCCTTGGGACCCACAAACTCTTAGCAAATAAAAGATCTAATTAAATAGATGAAGTGTCCACACCCCCCTTTCAGTGGACAGCCAGACCAGCGTGATGTATACAGTGACGATGAAGAAAACGGCGGTGATGAAAACGGCGATGATGAAAACGGATGAAATTAGCGTGCCAGGCGTTAAAGCTTGTTGAGTCTGGCACGGTGATGAAAACGGCGGTGATGAAAACGGCGATGATGAAAACGGATGAAATTAGTTTGTCAGGCGTTGACGTTTGTTGAATCGGGTACGGCGATGAAAACGGCGGTGATGAAAACGGCGATGATGAAAACGGATGAAATTAGCGTGCCAGGCGTTAAAGCTTGTTGAGTCTGGCACGGCGATGAAAACGGCGGTGATGAAAACGGCGATGATGAAAACGGATGAAATTAGCGTGCCAGGCGTTAAAGCTTGTTGAGTCTGGCACGGCGATGAAAACGGCGGTGATGAAAACGGATGAAATTAGTTTGTCAGGCGTTGACGTTTGTTGAATCGGGTACGGCGATGAAAACGGCGGTGATGAAAACGGCGATGATGAAAACGGATGAAATTAGCGTGCCAGGCGTTAAAGCTTGTTGAGTCTGGCACGGCGATGAAAACGGCGGTGATGAAAACGGCGATGATGAAAACGGATGAAATTAGTTTGTCAGGCGTTGACGTTTGTTGAATCGGGTACGGCGATGAAAACGGCGGTGATGAAAACGGCGATGATGAAAACGGATCAAATTAGCGTGCCAGGCGTTAAAGCTTGTTGAGTCTGGCACGGCGATGAAAACGGCGATGATGAAAACGGATGAAATTAGTTTGACAGGCGTTGACGTTTGTTGAATCGGGTAGTGTTCTCCGGGGCTCCTCTGCGAAGGACAGATATAATTGTCAGCGAAATGTGTTGGTTGACCTCCGGCTAGCAACTGTCTTGCACTCTCCTTACATTACCTGTCGTCTGTTAGTCACGTTAGTTTTTATAACGGTCCGTAAGCAGCGGTACTGATGCCACGTGCTTTCGACGCGGCTACGGCAGTGCCATCGCGAGCATTGGCATCACCCAGCGGTGATTCCCTTGCTGCGCAAGGCACGCATTCCCTCAACTACTGGGCAGGGCCATCGCGAGCACTGGCATCACCCGGCGGTGATGCCTTTTCTGCGCGGGGCCTGCGCATTCCCCCAACTACTGGGCAGGGCCATCGCGAGCATTGGCATCACCCGGCGGTTATGCCTTTTCTGCGCGAGGCCTCCCCATACTGTCTACTTCTACTTTTATATACAGCGCTACCTATTTCTACTATTGTTACACTTACCCTGCCTGTCGCTGCCGATGGCGACCGTCCTCTCCGGAGTGCTGGAAGAAATGATCGCACTCGATGTGAAGTGCTTGCTTATATAGCAGCGCAGCTTTCGTCACCGTAGCGAGGTAAGTATGCGTATAGTGCGTTAGGACGTATGGTGGAAAGCTCTAGCAGCTTTCAACATCGTAGTGAGGTAAGTTGACGTAAACTATTGTAAGGTGGTAAAAGCCACGTTACAAACATAAAAAATACAGTCCACTAGTTTTAAAAAATCATTTCTTTCCCTCGGCAATATGTTCAAATATCATTGAACATGCTTACTTATCAGCAAAGCCGAAGTTCTACTAAATATAAATATCTATTTATATATTAATATACATACATACATACATATATACATAAAACATTTACATGCCATGCACATCTAATAATAATAAAAATGCATGGGGACACAAGTCATAAATTTACAGAAGAGATAACACACACACATATATATATTAAACTGTACATTTCAAAATAACCCCATGTCAAGCAGCAATAAATAATATGCTGCAATACATACAAACATGTACACATACACATATATTTAGTTATTTAAGATAGTTTTAAAATTTGTATATAAGCAAGAAAAATACGAAATAAAATCAGAATAAATAAATTCTCCCTCGATATAAGACTATTCAATTCCCCCCACCAGCGGTAAGGATTGTTAGAAACTGTATTGAGGTATTAACACAAAATGTATTTTGTATTTTAGCTTCGGATTTACACTGAGAATCATACCTTGAATGCACTTTATTACATTTTTCACAACTTTGTTTACGTTGAGGTTTTTGAAAATTTTTCGATATGTGTCCGAATTCATCGCAGTTATAGCACTTTACACTTTTTGCTTCAACATTCTTTTTCGAATTTTCATTTTTATTTACATTCTTACTTTCATATTCTTTTATTTCGCCTTTCGTTACACTTGGGTGTGAATTTATTGGCACATTTCTTTTATATTTGTTTAAGGTTTCTCTTAGTTTTTTCATTGTATTTATTCGTTGAGCCGCTATTGCCACTTGTAGTTCACGATTTCGTAGTCCTTCTCTCGCGTATTTAACTATCGCTGTTCACTCAATTTAAACCGTCGCCCAAGTGCACAAACACGAAAACAGTAATCATCTACTTTTTCATTTTGTCTACGTACGGCACTTTGCATTTCAAAATGTATTTCTGCTTCATCGGGATAATTACCAAATTCATTTCGTCGTTCGCGAAATCGTTCCAATTTGAATGTAGTCCTTCTGTCGCATCGAGCCACAATCTTGCTGCTCCTTTCATTTTACTATACACGGCAAGCAATCGACACTTTTCGTCCCATTCATACGCACGGATAACACTGTTTACTTGTTCAACGAACTGTTCTGATGACAACGAATTGTCATTTATTGGATCAAAGTCTGGTATTGTTTCTGCTATTTCACGCACCGAATAATTGTTTCGCGTTACAGTTGCATTCGAATTTGCAAAAGGGGAAATGTTATTGACGTTTCTATTTGCACTGTTGCTTGTGTTTTCAATTGGCACACTTCGAGGTTGGGAATTATTTTGGATATATGACAACACATTTTCTAATATTCCGTGCATTTCGTCCATTTGTCTTTGTAACGATTTTTGTGTTCCGTCATCACACTGTTCACTATCATCACCAGTAACTTGTTCGTGTTCGTCCTTTTCGACTTCGATTTCATCCGACCCGATCGTTTCACTCAAACGACTTATGAGTATTGCCTTCGTACCTGACGTTGAGCAATTTCGTTCTGACAATTGCCGTTTTAGTTGCACTACACTCAATGATGCAATAGCTCTCATTTTTATAAACTCAAAAATTTATGTACTTCGTTATATTTATATTATGTACTTCGTTTTTGCATATACACACGCGCCGTTAAATCGAATGTTCAAGATGATGCACCGTTAGCCGTTATATCGAATGATCTATGATGCTCACTTTTTACACGTTTTAATTGTAGGTTAAGTTATATCTGTGGGCACACAGACAAGATGTATCACATCTGGCAGCACTGTTTGTCAGTTATTCTATCATTTCATTCTCTGTCAGTTATTCTATTATTTCATTCTCTGTCAGTTATTCATTCATATTTCATTCTCCGTATTTTTTTTTTGGAAATTCACAGTTTCAACTGAAATCTTTATTCTTAGTTTAAGGTTGGTACGCAGCTCTTAAGTAATTGCTCAAGAACAAAAAAACATTATTTCTGAAGTAATTTTGACAGCTGGTTACGCATTGTAAATGATCGACATTAGAAGAGCAAGAGAGAATAAACAAAGTAAACAAACTTTGTGCGTATGCATGTATGTATGTATGTGTATGGTAACACAAATATTTTCATTGAGATTTAAGGAATGTTGTTGATGATTGGTTGGTTTTATACAACATTTCAAAATGGAATATACTTTATAATAATGATTTCAACTAATTTAGGATGAATTTGACGATTACTTCGAATTTCCCTCAAGAAACAATTGTTGATTTGATGTTTCTTCGCAAAACCAGGTTTGCCATATTCACATTTTATTGAAAAAAAGTATTAAAAATTAGTACTAGATTTCTTGAGAGCTGCGTACTAGCACAAGTAACTTTATCGCTGGAACGTTTCTGGACCGTTTCTTAAGCGTTTTTTATATGAAGTTTTTACGTTTCTTGAGAGCTGCGTACTAAGCTTTACAGTTTTAAGAAGCGTCACTTCTTGTACAGACGCCAGCAAGAAAGCACGTGTATTCTGATCTCTTCAATAAAATCGTTTAATATTAAATGTGGTGTCTTAATATCTCCACATAATTGGTGACCCCGAAGAGATCAAATTGGATTAAACTTTGTCTCTCCACGCGTTAAAGTACAAATGAGTGCAAACGTTAATATTAATTGCAAATTCACGCTCGTTGTAATTTCTCATTCTTCAGTGTCTAAAATTTGTGCAAACCAGTGACCACGTGCTCTCAATCGATTCATTGACATGCCATTGGAGCATACGCCAAACAAACCAATGAATTTTAACTCGCCAAACACGTCCACGGGTAATCCAAATGGCTTGACACCAATCTCCTCGCACATGACCACAAACGACCCAACTCTGACAAGTGTGACGCCGCCGATGAAGCCCAGAACACTGCATCAATTGTAGCTGTGTCCAGTTGCAAACTCCCGCCGTTCTGGTCCATCCAGCCTCGTTTGTGGTTTGTTCAGGTTGAAACAGCGCTACAGGTGGCCCGTATCACAAATGACGCATCACGAAACAATCAAATCGTCAGTACTTTGGGCACTGATTCAATGTTACAGCTAGCGGACTTCCTGCAGAATCCACTAGAGACCGGCATGTACGCGAAACTGAAGGACGAGATATTGAAGCGGTTTTCAGAATCCAGCGACCGCCAGCTTCACCGAGCGCTTACGGAGGTTCAACTCGATGATAAAAAACCTAGCCAGCTCCTGCGCCAGCTCAGAATTCTCATGGGCGACGTGGCCTCAGAGGACTTACTGCGTATAAAATGGTTGGCATTGATGCCACCATCAACCAGCCGGTGTCTTAAACTACTCAGATATGCTTCTCCAGACGAGCTTGCTGAAGTTTCAGACGAGCTAATGGAAAACCAGGCTGGCCATTCCGTTATGGCTACACATCACCAGCCTGCCCAGGCAGCACACAGGGGCGACAAATTCGAAAATTCTCTGCTCACCAGCATGGCAAAGGACTAGTCAGGCCTAAAACTTGCCATAGCCGATCTGGTGACCTGTATCAATAAGCAGGGAATTACTCGAGACCGACCCCAACCTGCATCTGGCCGTTTCTAGCAGTCATCATCGAAGGAAGAGCCAGCCTCAGACAAGAAGAAGTTCTGCTATTATCACCGTCTCTATGGGTCCAGAGCCAAAAAGTGCGAGCGTCCTTGCACCTTCGACTCATGGGCGGAAAACTAACTTCGCTGTCGACCATCCAGGCGGCCGGCGACAGCATAGAGGCTAACACACTACCAACCAGAGAGCATCGCCTTCACATTCATGATCGCACAACAAACAGGAGATTTCTTGTCGATTCTGGATCAGTGATCTCTCTCTTGCCCAAGTCCGCCATTATTCACACGCTCAAAGAAGATGATCCGACTCTCTTCGCAGCCAACGGGACCGTTATCCGAACCTACGGTCGAAAAGTCATCACCCTTGATTTCAATCTTCGCCGTACATTTAATTGGTCTTTTATAATTGCAAATGTTAAGTCAGCCATTCTCAGTGCAGTCTTCCTGTCATGCTCAACTCAGGGCACACTATCTGAGGCCACGGTACACAGCATTTCAACAATCGATCGCTCAATCTGTCCTGGTGTACATAACGCCAAATACCTGCAATTACTTAACCAATTCATCGACATAACTCATCCCAGCACCAATCCTGTCACAGCCACTGACAATCAAGTCGCTCATCACATTGAGACAACTGGGCCACCACTATTTGAGCGCCCACGATGTCTCACCGGCGAGAAACTACAAATAGCTAAAGATGACTTTCACCTCCTAATACATCATGGCGTAATCCGTCCATCGAGCAGCCCATGGGCCAGCACTATCCTTATGGTGCCAAAGAAAACTGGTGGATGGCGCACCACAGGTGACTATCGAAAACTAAATGCAAATACAGTTCCAGATCGATATCCAGTCCCTCATGGGGATGACATTCACCAGCGTCTCCACGGATCCACCGTTTTCTCCACCATCGACTTAGTCAGGGCTTACCACCAGATACCCGTGGCCAAGTCAGAAATTGCCAAAACAGCTGTAACCACTCCTTTTGGACTTTTCGAATTTCTGGGTACGCCACCCGGACTACGCAATGCCACGCAGACTTTTAAAAGACATATGGACAACATCCTCAGAGATTTAGACTTCGTGGGCTGCTTCATAGACGATCTGATTGTCTATTCTCAGTCCCACGAACAGCACCTACGACATCTCACTACCATCTTTGAGGTCCTGCGTGCACATCATCTCACCATTAATCCAAAGAAGTGCCAGTTTGGCAAGTCTGAAGGCATCTACCTGGGGCACACTATCAACAAAGACGGCTACACTCCACCTGCCGAACGCTCGCAAGCAATCGCCGATTACACAAAGCCAGAAACCGTCAGCAATCTACGTCGTTTCCTGGGGATCGTCAACTACTACCGGCGAGCGATCCCTCTAGCGGCCCAGATACAATCACCACTGACGGACTTTCTCAAACATGCCAAGAAGAAGGACAACACTAAAATCCTTTGGACAACTTCTGCAGATCAAGCCTGGCAAGACTGCAAGAAAAGTGTTATCCAAGCCACGCGCCTGGCTTTCTTCGCACCAAACGCCGTCCTCTCATTGAGATCCGACGCCTCAGATATAGCCATTGGGGGCGTTCTTGAACAGCGACACAAGGACTCATGGCAACCACTGGCCTTTTTTTCCCGCAAGCTCAGTCCAGCAGAGACCAGATACTCCACGTACGATCGTGAACTTCTAGCCATCTTTGCCGCCATCAAGTTTTTCAAGCACATTCTCGAGGGAAGAAACTTCAGCATCTTCACCGACCACAAGCCAATCATCAACGCATTTTCTCAACGTGCTGACAAGGCATCACCTCGCCAACTACATCAATTGGACTACATATCACAGTTCTCAACTCAGATTTTCCATACCTAGGGCACAGAAAATGTCGTAGCTGATGCGCTTTCGAGAATTAATGCCATAACCATGCCAACCAAACTTGATGCTGAGACCATTACGCTGGCACAACTCCAGGATGACCAGCTTAATGATCCAATCCAGCACATCTCTCAAGCTGCACCTGCTGAACATTGAAGGTCATGATATACTATGTCATGTGACCAATAATACTGTGCGACCTTATCTTCCACAGCCACTCAGACGCCAGGCCTTTGACATCTTTCTCATCCTAGTGGCAGGGCCACAGTCAAGGAACTCACCGGAAGATTCGTCTGGCCAGGTATTAGAAAAGACGCACTCCTCTGGTCCAGACACTGCATACCATGTCAACGTTCCAATGTCCATCGTCAATATCGCACCACACCAAACCACATTGACGTACCAGACAATCGTTTCGAGCACGTCCACCTGGATCTCATAGATCTGCCCAGAGTCAAGAACCTTCGCTACTGTCTGACGATCATTAACCGCTTCAGCAGAACGACACCGTATCATCCTCAATCGAATGGTCTGGTGGAACGGTGGCACCGCACACTCAAGGCGGCTTTCATGTGCAACAATGAGATACCTTGGCCGGACATGCTACCGTCAGTTCTACTAGGACTCCGAACCGCATACAAAACAGATCTGAAAGCATCTCCTGCTGAAATGCTTTTCGGGACTACACTGCGTATACCCGGTGATTGCTTTATTACATCAAGCACACCAGGTGATCCACAAACATTCGTGAGGAAATACAGGCAAATCATCCAAGCAATCAGGCCAACCTCAACAGCTCATCACATCAAATACAAGCTGTTCCTACTCAAAAACCTTGACACGTGCACCCACGTCTTCAAGAGAGTAGACTCCGTCAAGAAGCCTCTGGAACAACCATATACTGGCCCCCATGAAGTCATTCAGCGTGCAAACGACAAAACCTACATCATCAGGATCAATGGGGTAGACAAAACAGTCGCAATCGACATGCTGAAGCCAGCATACATTGAGTTAACAGACAACTCACAACCAAGCTCCCGGACTAGGATCTAGTAAAGGAACTCAACCTTTAAAAGTCCAGCAGGACTTTATTTGAGGGGGAGAACTGTGGGCACACAGACAAGATGTATCATATCTGGCAGCACTGTTTGTCAGTTATTCTATCATTTCATTCTCTGTGAGTTATTCTATTATTTCATTCTCCGTATTTTCTTGGAAATTCACAGTTTCCACTGAATTCCTAATTCTTAGTTTACAGTTTTAAGAAGCGTCACTTCTTGTACAGACGCCAGCAAGAAAGCACGTGTATTCTGATCTCTTCAATAAAATCGTTTAATATTAAATGTGGTGTCTTAATATCTCCACATATCTTAAACATTTCCTTTTTTTCTGCAGGTTAACGTTTTGCAGTATTTCACACGTATGTACGTAAATGCGTTTCACTAAGAACCGTATGTTCTTTTCGTTATACAAGTATGGTAGAAATAATGTCGTTTGAAAATCTGCAGATTAACGTTTTGCACATTTTCCGTTTATTAATCTCCACATATACTTGTACATATGTAATCACTAAATCATCGCGAAACCGTTTTCAAAATTGTGTGCAGGTAATCGTATTAGTACACATTTTGACGTTTTGTACGCGTGAAGTAATCCTACTTCTGATTTGAAAAGGTAAAATTTAAGATAATCGCACACTTTCTAATTGTTCACAGGATGGTCGTTTATTTATATATAAAACTTATAATCAAATTGTAGTTCACAAAGTTTATTTGAAAAAATGAGAAAATATAGCACGGAAGGCTGCATTCACTTTGGTGGTTGAAAATCAAGTGTTGCTTTTGATGTGCCGGTGATGCCACTCAGATAGGAATTAATATTTCGCATAGGGTTACCTTACAATTGTGTATGCATTATTTGTGTGGGAATGTCATACCAGCATGCATACATATGTATGAACATATAGAGCAGTGCCCACACATTATATTATTGATAAACCATAATATCGTGATTTGAATTTGAATTGTACTTTCATATGTATGTACATCTGTAATTATTCGCTGATATGTAGATGATATTAAAGTGAAATGTAATTTACATATAATACTATTGTAATATTATTGTAATATGTAAATTAATAACTCAATCAAGTTCTCGTGGGCAACTACGGGCAACTGCCTCGTTTTCTTTATTACATTTTCTTAAATACAATATTTTGCTTAAGCCTAGATACAAATATTAACCTTACATTCTAGGAAGTATATCTACAATCCACTTGAGATAGGACATATGTTACAAGTGGAAAGATTCAACTTATAATCTATGAGTTACATTTTTGGACCACCTAAGGCGGACAGTATTAGCAATGTACCATATGGGTTACATATTTATAACAGATATAGAATATGTTCATGTAATATGAACTGGTAGTATTAACTATCCCACCTCTAAATTGAAACGTCCCGATCCAAAGAGGAATAGTGCTTGATCCTTTCCATCATGTGATCTATAGGTTGGGCTTGATGTTGCATTGGAATTTGTTCAATGTTAATTTTAACCTGTGTGCCTTTATTCTTTTTGTATTTATAGATTATTAGTATTACTATTATAAGGCTGACAATTGTTATCAGACTGTAATTTATCATTTTACTTTTTTTTGCTTCATATCTGAGTTCTGTTATTTCCTGAATATTTTTAATGTTTTGAAAATCTATTTCTTTCATACTTAAATTCTTTGTGATTGTAATATTAATAACCTTAACTGGATTTGGTAATAATTTCATTATGAGAGGCTTACGATGTCTATAGACTAAGTTATCAATTTGAACATTACAATTTTCAAATCGTATTAAATAATTACCGTTAATAGTAAAGTTGTTAGAATTACAGTTGTGATAAATGGTTTTATTTTTTGCATTGATTACGTACCATATTTCGTATCCATTTCTATTACTTTTGATTGGTTATTATACTTACATATATTTACAATTCATCTTAATTTGACTCCTAAATAAATATTCGATGCAATCGTCTTTGTATTCTTCTAAATCTTTTTTAATGGAAGGCTTTTTATATGTTCTTTTTCTTGTATATTTAATTCTGCTCGATATATATTCGGTATAGGTTGAATGTATATTGATTGATAGGTCTCTTTAGTAAAACTAGGAATCTTTCCTTAATTTCACAATATTTTCGTTTTGAGTGACAATTACAATTTTGATCTTACCCAATTTTTCAAAAGTTACATTCAATTTTAAACTATCGTCATCTGAAATGATGTCTCTACTTAAGAGGTTATTTTGGCTCGTCATTACGATCTCTTTTATTCTTACGATATTAGTAGTTATGATATCCACTTCACCATCACACAAAATATTAATATAAACATACATGTATGTCTGTTTACATACATATGTACATACATGTACACTTAAACATACTTACGTCATTAATACATAAGTTATGATATCCACTTCACCATCACACAAAATATTAATATATGTATATGTTTACATACATACATACATGTACACTTAAACATACTTACGTCATTAATACATAAATTAAAATAAACTAAGTTCTTTTATTGTTTTCCACTTAATTGTGGGCAACGTATTTTTCATAAGAGGCATCGAACTCTTTAATTTTAATATTAAGAATTATATCGAATTTCATTTGTTTATAAAATAGTCAAAATTGCATTGACAATATTTGTAACCAAAATTCTAAGGAATTTTAAGTGCATTTCCGCTTTACTTCAAGTATGTTTTACGATCGACATTCTTAAGAGGCGTTGCACTTATTGATTTTGCTGATAAGAATTCTTTGGAATTTTAATTGTATTTTGCTTTCTGTCTTTATCATTGATTTTGTATTTAGGATTAAGAATTTTTGTAAACTAACTCAGTCATATTCTTTGATACAATAAAGCAAGAGCTACATACTCTTGGAATATGTATTTTAATTAATGTTTTAATTATTAGTCTCAATATACATTAAATTCCCTAACAGTTTGTTTGTCCGCCGTTCCTTTGCTATTTTATTTAATTCTGAGCTAACTGCGTTTATATTCTGAAACAATTTCCTGTAGTGATTGTTAGTATTATCACTAATAGCTTTAATTTGGTAATTAAATTTTTCATTAATGTTTTTCTGAACATTGATTTGTTCGATTGCATTGTGGGCATTGATTGTATTTATTTCTAATTTGCCTTCTATTTCTTGACGGTCTTCGTCGTCCATGACGCCATTAATATATTTAAGACCTGTCCCTATAATATTAACTAATCCCCTTTTCTCAATTCTATGATGTGGGGTGAGTGTATACATCTGAGTTCTAATATGCTTAATTTTAGCCATTACAAGCGGATTCGGTTCTTTTTCTTTAAGTGCCATTTTTTCTAAATTGTCAACTATTTCTTTGTACATTGTTGTATTGATAAGATATGTAATTCTGTCGTATCTTTCAACCAACTTTACTTTTTCTAGGTTCAGAAGGGAATACCCATTCCCGTGATTGAGATCCATGATTTCGATTTGAGCTGTGATGAATGGCATTGCCGTATAAAGTATGATGACATTGTGAACCTAAAGAATTTTAAGGTTTAATATTATCTTTATGTATTATTCTGTTTCTGTGTTGTATTTTAATTGTATTTCCTAAATCTTCTAATACTACTTGTCTTTTGTCCTCAATAAAAGCTCGCCATCTTTTCATTTTAACATTTGGATTTTTTTCAGACATTGCAAATGCTAATGGTTGATGATCCGTAGGAATTTCTAAATTTTTTACTGCATAAAGATAATGGCGTAATGTCTTTAATGCCCAAACTATGGCGAATAATTCTTTTTCGTTTGTTGCGTAATTTCGTTCGGTAGAGTTTAATGTCTTTGAAATAAATGTCATTGGTCTTCCTTCTTGGGAAAAAACTGCACCTACAGCAACATTAGATGCGTCTGTAGTTAAAATTAATTTTTTCTCAACGTTTGGTTGAGCTAATTCAACTTGTTCTTGTAACGCTGTTTTTAAGGTTTCACAAGCAACAATTCCTTCTTGATCAAGATTAATAATTGTTTTTTGGACTATACTGCGATATTTTACCATTTTAACTATTGTTGCATAGTTTCCTATAAATTTTCTATAGTATCCCGTTAATCCTAAAAATCCTCTAAGTTGCCGTAACGTCGTGGGATATGGGTAATTTTTTATTGTCTCTACTTTTTTGGGATCAGTTTTTATAACTTTATGGGATACAACGTATCCTAAAAATTCCACCTCGGTTTCTAGAAATTTAGATTTTTCTATAGATATTTTCATATGGGCTTCTTTGAGAGTTTGTAGTATATATTTCAAATGAGATATATGTTCCTCTAGAGTTTTTGAATATAATATTATGTCGTCAACATATATGTGACAAAATTTTTGTATAAATTCATGTAAAATATTATTTATTGCTCTCTGAAATGTACTTGGAACATTTTTAAGTCCAAATGGAATTCTTAGGTATTCATATTTTCCGTTATTTACAGAAAATGCTGTTTTTCCATATCGTTTTCTTCCATCAATATCTAATGAAATCCAGACTCTAAATCTATTGTGGAAAAGTATTTTGATTCTCCCAAATTAAAAAGTATCACCTCGGGATTAGGCATTGGGTAACTGTCGGTTATTGTTTTCTCATTAATTTTTTTAAAGTCGATGACCAGTCTTAATTTCGGACTACCGTCTTCATTTATTCCTTTTTTTGGAAGGACCCAAACGGGAGAATTATACGGACTTTTACTATATCGTATAATCCCTTTTGCGAGTAAACTTTCGATTTCCTTATTAACAAAATTAGTTGCAGATATAGAATAAGGATATTGTTTGGACCATATACATAGGTTTGTCATCCTCAGTTCTAATTTCTGCTTTAATATCTGTTCTAAAAGGTAAATCCATGTTCACGTTTTGATGAGCTTTGTTTATTATTTTAATAACATCCTCTCTTAGCAATGGAATGTTGATATCTTTCGTTTCATTATTATTATAGTTATACGTATCAGCAACTTCGTTAGAAATTTAAACATTATTTATTTTTAAAATGTTGTGATTTTTCTATCCTTAGTATCATTTTTGCTAATATTATCGTTGACGGGTGCCTCAGGACTTTTTTGTCCCAAGGGGTTTAATCTAATTAAATCATTGAGAAAATTTATTTTCTCTATTTTATTATTCCCATAAATCAATTTTCTATTCGGAATATCAATTGTCGCTCCAATTTTATTCAGGAAATTAATTTCAATTAAAAGATCGCTCTCTAAATTGTTAATTTCATAAAAAAGTTCCTGTATACCAAACACATTGATATTATGAAAATATTTTATTATGATCGAACCATGAATGGTTCTAACCTTCTTCTTAATTACTAAAATGTTTTTATTATTATAAATTCCAGCCCGCATATATGAGCTGGTTGCCCCCGTATCTATGAGAATTCTAAAGATTTGCCCAGTTTTTGTATCGGTTTTAATAACATACGGCAAATCGGAGTTTACCCTAAAAAATGGTTCTCACCATGGTTGAGGTTGTGTGCTTATTTGTGCACTTCCAATGGACCTTTTTGGTATATTTGTTGGCTGATAATTTGTCTGCCAATTATATCTGTTACTCCTCACATGTGGTTGGTTTCTTGGCACATGATTGTGTTTATTTGTTAATTGGATTGATTGATCCACTTCCATAGGTTCTGGGTGATTGGCATACGTTTGGTATGAATTATTATTTGTTTGGGGGTACCTTAAGTTATTCTGAAAATTCGAATATCTTCGGTTAGCTTGAGGCTGGTTTCGTGAACCAATTTCATGGTTGTTTTTAGTAAATTGCAAAGCAAATTGCGATCGTATTTGATTTGAATGAAGTTCTTGTGCTTTAGCAAGAGCATTTGGCAAATCGGTAGGTGTTAATGTAAATAATATTTGGCTTAGAGGGTAATTTAAACCAGTTATAAAAGTTCTTAACGCGGTTTCTCGATTCTTGATATTTAATTGCTTTGTAATATCTGAATTGGTGCCGTGCGTCATTATAGTTTTATTTATTAGTAATGTCAATTTCTGATTGACTTCATTATAATAATCAATTAAGGATGTCGATCCTTGTCTCATAACGCTCATTTCTTGATCAATTACGTCAGAGATGGGCATATTAGCCCTCAGTGGCATTTTGCCCGTGCGGGCACGAGTGCACATTTTGAGGGCTAGGTGAGGGGATCATCGCGGGCAAACATGAAGAGGGAAGTGAGAGCAACGTATTTCACCACTCCATATTTACAAATGAGAGCAACGTATTTTCCCACACCATGTTTACAAATGAGAGCGTACGCATATATGGGAAGTTGCACTGTGGGTAATAACTGTAAAATTTCCTAACAATTTTAAGTTCCTTTGTAACTACTATAAATTTAAAAAATGTAAGACAAATAAAAAAAGTATAATAAATATTTTATTTTAGTAATAATTTTTAAATATGTCTTTATAACAGCATTTAATTTGGTTCATTTGCCATAATAAATTCTATGTTTGGTTTAATCTCATTAGCTGTAGCTACGCGCATTATTGTACCAAAATTTAAATCAGATAACCTTTTTCTTATTTTGTGTTTGTTTAATTTCATTATTGAAAAAATTGTTCACAAGTGTAAGTGCTCCAATCATAGATATTATATAATTTACACTGATTTCCCTCGCTGATGACATTTCGGCACATTTAAATTATAATAATTTCAGTTTCTCAACCACTGTCTTCAAACGCATATACATAAATGAATCTTATGCGCAATAAAACGATTCAGCTGATTGCTCTTTCACAACGCAGGGTTGCCAGGCTCCATATACTGTAGTAATTACAAAAATTGTCTTCAATATATTTGAAATTTTCTTAAACTAACTCAAAATTAGAATCGAATGCTGTTATTAATAAATATATAAATTAGTTTTACTGGTTTGATTTCAGTTTTGGTATTTTATATTATGAAAAATTATAATTGAAAAGTTAGATGTGTGCAAAACTACATATGCGGATTGAGTAATGGCAACATTGCGAAATACGATGTTTCTGCCATTAGTGTCTGTATTCTATTTGTGTGCTTAGCCACTCTCAATCAATAATGCCATACCGCGCAAATATACTTTTATTTTAAGACATCTTATAGTTTTGAAAATATGTGTTCCCTTTCTATAGCGCGTATTATTATTTTAATACATTTCCAGAGGCATCTTAGATTTTTCAAATTTAACAGAACAGTTATAGAAAAAAACCTAAATTCTTTGAATATTTTGATAAAACAGTCAAACTGAATATATCACAAATATTAATATATATTAGCATTTTATATAAGCATTTTCATTAAATTATACATATATATATATATATTATGGTCACAAATATCTTTTTTTTTTTATATATGCATATATATAAAACTGCCTAGAATATATACATACGTATAAAAGCCCACAACTTGAGAAAAGTTTTCTCAATTGTAGCTAAAATGAATTTTTACAACTGGCATCACCACCATTAACTGTTCTCTCTCATGTATAGCGGTGTGAACAAAATAGGAACAACTATAGGTGTTGTGAAGTTTTAAAATGTGCTGTTTTCTTATTAAATAAAATTGTTTTTAGATACAAGTATAACTTATGTATATATTTTTTCCTAACAGTGATTAGAATTTCCCACCATCCAAAAGTAAATAAAAACAAATTTTAATGCGAAACTCTAAACCCTGCAAATTATGTTTACCTCTTTTTGTTCACACAACTGTACAATTCCGATATGAAGTAAACTTTCGCTCTTTAATTTGTGTACAATGTCAGTATTTCCGCAACCACTCTGCGATGAACATTAAGTTACTGAGGAATGTTATTGATTTTTTTCGCAACTTTTCGCAACTTATTATGCCCTTCTCCCCGTAAACTGATATTCCCCTCATCTAGCCCCCGTGCGCACTTTGCTAACTTTGAGGGGTAAAAATGTGCCCATCCCTGAATTACGTGAATTGGTCGTCTGTCGGCGTAAGCAAAATCTAATCTTGCAAATATTGCTTCTAAATTCAAAACTGTGCCATGATTAGTTAACTGTTAACATATCATTAGCATTACCTACAATCTTATTTCGGAGGATAGTTAGTGCTCCGAAATACCTTCTACTACCTTCAATATATAGGCTCATCGAATTCTTTGCAGCTTCCCTCCAGCTGACATATGATTTACCGGAGAATTCTGGCAAAGACTTTATTTTGTCTAAATTTTCGTCACATGTTATGGAATCATTAATTCTTTGAGTTTCATACTCAGTTACATGTGACGCATCTGTTAGAATTTTAATTCTATTACTCAACTGAGCTATCTCAGTTCTTAAGTTTGCGGTTTGTGTAGCTATTAATCTAGCTATATCGTCTACAGTAAAATTATTCACTGCCATTTAGAAAAATTATAAAATTATTTTGTTCTCTTAAAACTTCTTTATTCCTATCGCCTCTTTTTTATAACCGTTATTTTTCGTGTTTGCCTTTTTTTTATATACTATATGTATTTGTGAGTTTCATGAAGCAGCATATATAGCAATACTCACAAAAATATGATTAAATTTTATATATATATATTTAATGGATGTTGTTTAAATGACTTAAGCATCCACCCTCTCTAATAAGATAGTTTAATTCACCACTGCTGAAGACACCAACACAACTCACTATATCTATACACCCACTCATCAAAAAGGATGGACAAGGAGAAAGCAGGGACTATTCGTTCGCTACATTTCGTCGAGCACTCATC
Source organism: Bactrocera correcta (assembly GCA_027475135.1). Lineage (NCBI taxonomy): Eukaryota > Metazoa > Arthropoda > Insecta > Diptera > Tephritidae > Bactrocera > Bactrocera correcta. The sequence continues at coordinate 52,736,742 of CM050326.1, forward strand.
GCTGATTCATTCGTTCTGCACAAGCCGCCCAGCCACAACTTTCAAACTTTCGCTTCTATACTGCGCCGCGGAATTCCCACCTTACTTCGATCGACATCGTTCCACCCGCGCCGACTTACAGCGACCCAACACAGTTCGACGCGATAAATAAATTAAACTATTGTACTACAAACAAAATATAATTTTAAATAAATTGTACATTTAAATTTTCAAATACGTCTTTCCTTTTTTAAAGACTCGCGCGAGTGTGAGTGCCAATTAAACTCCAAAATACAGTGATTGGTATTCCCCAATAAATTGCGTCAACATTATTCATGGTCCTTCGAGCCTTACCGAAAGGCACTATTGGTTTCTACAAAATTTTATAAAAAAAAGAAACGTTTTTACGTACATACATATATCGTGCGGTGGCAGAAAATATATATGCAGGTATATACATATATAAACAAATAATTTCCAAAATAAAACAGTTCCAAAAACAACAAAAATGAATTTAACAAACTAAAACTAAAGTGCGCGAGGTCTGAGTGCGGAACATGAACGGATAATAACAAAATATACAAAACCCAAACAATAATCAGTGCGGTGAAATACAGTGGCGAACAAAAAAAAATATAAAATAAACAAACAAAAAACTAAAATAAAGTGCGGGAACATAATGCACTGACCCGAACAAAAACAAAGTGCATTTGAAAAATTAAGACACCAAACATTTTTAGCAAACAAAAAAGCAACAAATGCGCGTAATCTAAAAACAAAATATAAATCGGCCGCGAAAAAGAAAATTAAAATAATATCTTGCGGGCGAAACATACGTATACAATCAAAAAGACAAAAAATAAAAAAAGGGCAGTGGAACGAAGAAAAAACCAAAGCTGCAGTGACAAAACATAAACTTACAAAAACAAAATTTAGCAAACAGTTTCAACAGCCGAAACAAAATAAAAAAAACATAGACAATCGGTGCGAAACCTTAAAACAAAACTTAAATAAAAACAAAGTTTAACAAACAAACGCGCGCGAAAACATAAATCACCTTATAAGAAAACAAAAATAGATATTCGGGCGCGATGCTAAAATAAATTAAAACAACAAAAATAGAAGGTGTACCTGGAAACGGCTACAAAACCTAAGGAGAAAAGGAGTGGAGAAAAAAAGAGAACCAAAACGCAGAAGGCATTAGAGCAAGATATGTGCATACATATACCCTGCAAAACATAACATGCAAAGGAATACCAAGTGAGCGTATTACGTCCTTTATATATTTAACATATGCACATATGTATGTATAAACCTAAAAGTACATACAGTCGTACTTATGTATCATTATACCTGTAATGAAAATCCGCTTCAACGGCTAATAAAATTTTAGCAAACACGGTAAAATATATCAAAATAGTTATACATACATATATGAAAGAAATTATTTGCGAAAATTTTTCCGGAAAACCCAAAATATGTACTCACATGTACTTATCTATAAAGCATATCAAACCGCCGTTCTTATAGAAACTATGTAGAAGCGCATATTTGCTTATATATGAACATATATGTATACAAGAGAAAATATCTTCTTTCTATTCCGTTTTCGCGTCCTCTCAAATCTGCTTATGCTATACCCTACTTGCATTGGGTCAATTAAATATTACAAAATTATTAAAAAAGTAATATTTGATTGTGAAATTAAATAAACGACTTGGGGAAATTAACAATACAACAAATTGTTAAAACAAATACATAATATTTTAAAATCTAACAAAAAAATATAAACAAAAATGCAGTTCTGTATAAAAACAATTGAACATATATATGTAGTACTTATTCGTGTACACATATTTACATATTCAAAGTCCACATTGGCAATTATCCGGCAATACCTCTTGTTCTTTGGTAAACAAAAACAAGCAGGATTGCGTACAGAAGCGAATTGATCTCTCTAACGAGCTCTCAATTGCTTAAGAACAGAAACATAATTATAAAAACATAAAAACAAATTGTGCATACTTATGCAAATAGCGCATTGATCTCTTCAACGAGCTCTCAATTGCATAAAACATAAGCAACGTCATACGGACATATGTACATACATACATACAAGTCCAAGTATTAGGGTGTACCTAAACCCAAATCATTCGGACTTCAAATAGTTTAATTAATAAACAGCGCGGTTTTTTAATAGCAATTAACAATTCAAATAAATACAAAGCGATATTAATAAAAATACGTTTTTTGCTAATATTATCCGAAATAATAAACTCTTATTTACATAAAAGAGTATCTCATTTTCTATACTTTATCGCTTCATATAGATACTATAAATCAGTTTACTCTGAGAAAAATTTTAATACACAATATAATAAAAATGGTTAATAACGGAAAAAATCATAATACACCTGCAGCAGCTATACGCTCAAAACAGGCTATTAAATTCATTTCAGAAAGTGACAGTTTAACAAGATACTGTACTAGATTTGCCTCTTCACCGATTCGCGAACACTCGGAATCGTTATTAGAAGTAAAAGGTCAAAATCTTAAAAATTTTTTACTCGCCTCCAAACGGCTCATGACGCCATTGTAGATTCTGTCGATTCAGATCTGCCACAAAATTTTAAATTATCTGCGTACGCCATATACGAAAACTGCTTGGACCAATATGAAGAAACGAAAGCTATGATCTCCGATCAATTAAAGCTCATTAAAACAATTGCACCTACTCCTCACAGTAGAGTAGAGCTGTCACAAATAGACAATCAAGAGGCAAGTTCAGGCATCCAACTCGAGGTGCCTGGATGTGATACAGAAACGTTTTACGGAGGTTATGAAGAATGGCCGTCCTTCCGGGACATGTTCACAGCCGTTTACATCAACCATCCACAACTATCAAAGGCACAAAAACTGTATCACCTCCGATACAAAACAAAAGGTCAAGCAGGCGAAATAGTTAAACAGTTCGCATTAAATGACGATAATTTCAATTTGGCTTGGGAAGCTCTAAAAGCTAGATTTGAAAATGAAAGAATACTGGTCGATAAACAAGTAACGACACTAATGAACTTGCCAAAAATTAAGAAAGGAACAAGTGTAGAATTCATCAGACTAGAATCCACTGTTTCAAATTGTTTGTCGATTCTATCGCCACTAAATATTCCCACACACAGCTGGGACCCAATTCTGGTAAACATTTGCACCGCCGCATTACCAGAAAAGACGTTACTTCTATGGGAGCATTCGCTCTCATCACGAAAAAAGTGCCCAACGTGGCAACAAATGAAAGATTTTCTCACCACCCAATATGAAATTGCGGAAAGGTTAGAAGAAAAAATAATCAAAACTAAGAACAAACACGACCAAAATGAAGGCTTAAATAGACCCCAAGTTAGTAACAAAACCAATTCAAACAAAAAATTTTGCAAAACGCAATCGTTCACATCCGAACTGAAAAAGCAAACGTCATGCGAACTATGTAAAAGAGGGTATAGGCTTAAATCTTGCGAAAAGTTTAAAAACTTAAAAGTTAACGAACGAAATAGTTTTGTCAGGTCAAAAAGACTTTGCACAAATTGCTTGGCACATGCGCACACATATAAAAATTGCAAAAGCAAATTCAATTGCATATATTGTCACAAAAGACATCACTCAATGCTTCATTACAGCACATATAACACCCAACCCCATAAAAGCGCTTATCAATCAAGAACCACGGGTTTAATTGCAAACGCAAATCCCAAAAAACAAAATACTAAAAATTGCCAAGAGTCACCATGCTGTTCAAAGGCACAAAAATCTCAAACGCTGCACAGCGAAGCACAAAATGGACTAGTTACAGAACTGGTCACCACCATACCAACTCAAGTTGAGTATAATAAAAACAAATACCTTAATTCACAATTAAGTGAACTGCAAACCTTAAGAAAACTTCCAATAACAAACAAAACTATAAAAGATCAGTATTGTGAGCACTTTCCTAAAACCACAACTACTCGATCAAATAATGGCCGGTACGTCGTACGACAACCAATAGAGCCACAATTTTCTAATACTCCACAAATTGGTATAAAAAACAAAGTCAGAGTTACCTCTGACAGTCCAAATTATTAAAAGAACATACAACTTCTCGGCCCCGCAGGATGGCTTTCGCCAATAATGAAAAAATTATTCTGAACAAATCCTAGAGCAGTGGCGGGCTACTAAATGCCAAATTAGTGCGTACTAAAAATAAAATATACACAATATTATCAAAAAGTCCAAAAATCGAAATTTTCATACATTTTCAAAATACATACAATATCAAAAGGAAGTCAAGGGATCACCATACTCCCAATGCGATACAGTGACGCACCTAGACTTAACAAAAGCAAAGGTAGCTCTTATCGCACCTACATTAGCGCTTCTCTTAAAGGTAGTTGGTGAGAATCTGTTGTACAACTTGAACATACCACTTAAAAAAACTATTATTCTAATGAAGCCGTTCGCAATTACCGGCCACACTCTCGCAAGATCCCTCTATTGTCACAGTCCTAACACCAGGGCTAAGGAGTACCCAATCTGGCCATATCTGGCCAGGCGTGGATTTACTATCCTTCATAAGCCGGGAATAAATAAAAAACAAACAGTTGCCGATAACATAGAAAAGGCAAATAATAAACAAAAAAAAATAAAAAAAAAAATAAAGTTACTTCTCTTAAGCATCTATCCGCATATTAAAATGCACATTTAAATACATGTGGTATGTTGAAACCAAAATCCGTTCTCTACACACACGGATAAATATGAGTATACTAAAAATCCATGAAGGAACCGAAATAAATGCAACAGCATATACATACGCAATACTAGGCAAAATATTCGCCTAGGGCCCAGGATGTTTAAATGACTTAAGCATCCACCCTCTCTACCCGGGAAAACTAGCGCCCCCTAATAAGATAGTTTAATTCACCACAGCTGAAGACACCAACACAACTCACTATATCTATACACCCACTCATCAAAAAGGATGGACAAGGAGAAAGCAGGGACTATTCGTTCGCTACATTTCGGTGAGCACTCATCGTTGATTCATTCGTTCTGCACAAGCCGCCCAGCCACAACTTTCAAACTTTCGCTTCTATACTGCGCCGCGGAATTCCCACCTTACTTCGATCGACACCGTTCCACCCGCGCCGACTTACAGCGACCCAACACAGTTCGACGCGATAAATTAATTAAACTATTGTACTACAAACAAAATATAATTTTAAATAAATTGTACATTTAAATTTTCAAATACGTCTTTCCTTTTTTAAAGACTCGCGCGAGTGTGAGTGCCAATTAAACTCCAAAATACAGTGATTGGTATTCCCCAATAAATTGCGTCAACATTATTCAGATGTATAAGAATTTATTTTTTTCTTTTTTCTTAAATAAGGGCACTTGTGGGTGTCATGATTATTGATTTTGCAATACTCACAGTGACACAATTTCTAATACTTAACATTAGTAGGATTATTTCCTATTTAATTGATAAATATAGGCTTTACTTACAACTAATTATATGTTGTTGTTGCTATTGCTGCTGTTGTTACCGTTGCTGTTTTTTAGTAGAATTTTGGTGGTTGGTTGTGCGATGGTCGTCGTTGCCGGCCGGGTGTGAGGTTTAAATGAAGTAAGATGTTTTTTGCGAAATTTCTGATTTACAGAAATTTGTTGATTCTTTTGTTTTTATGAGGGACTTTCAGCGTTTTTTATGTGAATGTCTTATGGATCCACACACTTTCTTTTATTTCTTTGAAATTTTCACAAATGTTCACTTTCAGTTTTTTTCTTCAATTCAAACTTTGAAATCGCTTTATATTTGCTGTTGCAGTTTGTAGTGTGGATCACACTTTCTTTTATTATTATTATTTTTTTTTTTTGAAATTTTCACAAATGTTTACTTTCAGTTTTTTCTTCAATTCAAACTTTGAAATCGCTTTATATTTGATGTTTTTGTTTTTTGTTTTAAAATTTTTATGTGTTTTTTTTTTTTTTGTAACGCGTACGTTCGCTTGTTGTTTGCCCGTAATCCGTTTAGACGTGGTACGTTCGATTGGCAATTGGTGGCACAAACACACACTCGAAATTTTTTCAATATTTTTCTAAGTGACGCTGAGATTTTTTTGCTTATGTGTCTCTTTTTGTACTTAGCGTTTTTTCAACCTTTTTTACTTTGCCGTTAATTGCTTAGCGCGTTTCTAATTGCTACCGTACACTTTGAGCAGAGAACGTTTATAACAGAGAAGGTTCACGTTTCAAATATCGTAACTTTTCGAAGGGGTACTTGGCAGAGATGGGAGAGTCTCACCACAGACAAATTTTAAGCGTGTTTCACCACGAAAATAGCAGATTTGAGCATTTTCAGTGTTAAATGAGAAAAATAATGCTAATTCCAATGTAAACAAATTTACAGATTCGTTTATTTCCGCGCAACCACTCGGCATATAATTTATAAATGATCCGTATATATTTGGTATCAAAGCATATACTAAGTACATACATAAGTATGTACATAGTTATGTTAAATTTTACTTATTTTATGATGAATTCCATAAGAACTTTGCAAATATTTGTATGTATTACTACCTAAATATGCATTTTATATACTTAGGTTTGATACGACATATATTTATACACATACATAAATATGTACATATGTATATACTTAGTTTGGTCATTAATCGTTTCGATATCATGTTAAAAGACCAAGCGGTCGCACATTTGCTCATATATAATTATGTGTACATGTAAACAAATATTAGGTTGTCAAAAAAGTCTTGCGGCATTTTTATTGAATTTTCAATTGTTCATAAAATTGGTTACAATAATGGGATTCAAGTCAAATATGCGCCATTTTGCTCGATGATGCGTTCCCATCGAGATGCCAACTTCATAATGCCCCTCTCATAGAAGCTCGCTTCCCTATTGGCAAAAAACTCGGAGAGTCAATTTTTACTGGACTCTCTTGTGGCCGACTTCAGACTACCAAGCGCGTTCGCCATGGACAGAAACAGGTGGTAATCACTTGGTGCGAGATCCGGACTATACAGTGGATGCAAAAGAACCTCCCATCCGAGCTCCCGGAGCTTCTGGCGCGTCACTAAAGATGTGTGTGGCCTGGCGTTGTCCTGATGGAAGACAATTCGGCCTCTGTTGATCAAAGATGGCCTCTCCTGCATGAGTGCTGCCTTCAAGCTGTCCAGTTGTTGGCAGTATAGGTCCGAATTGAGCGTTTGGCCATGGGGGGGGCGCTCATAGTGGATTATTCCCTGCCTGGCCGTCAATCCAGGCTTGGCCACCGTCTGGGCCGCTTCACCGCTTTTCGTCCACGACCGTTTGCGCCTTACGTTATCGTAAGTGACCCATTTTTCATCGCCAGTCCCCATACGCTTCAAAAACGGGTCGACTTTGTTGCGATTCAGAAGCGATTCGCATGCGTCGATACGGTCAAAGATGTTTTTTTGCGTAAAATCATGTGGCACCCATACATCGAGCTTCTTAGTGACTCCAAGCTTCTTTCAAATGGTTTATAACGGTTTGATGACTCATACCCAGCTCTTGACCGATGCTACGGCTGCTACTATGCCGGTCTCTTTCGACCAATTCAGCGATTTTATCGCAATTTTCGACGGCAGGCCTTCCGGAGCGTGGCGCATCTTCGATTACCTCTACACCAGAACGAAAACGTTGAAACCATCGTTGTGCGGTGGAAATGGAAACTGTATCAGGTCCATAAACTGCACAAATTTCATTGGCGGCTTTAGATTCATTTTTTCCTTTATCGTAGTAGTACTGTAAAATATGCCGTATGTTTTCTTTATTTTGCTCCATGTTTGCGACGCTATAACTCACGAACGACTTAAAAGAAACGACAATCAATCAAACACATGTTAGCGCGTGAAAAGAGCTTTCCAAAAAGGTATAGCATGACCCGAAGCGACGAATAAAACTAGAACTACGCGCTTTCAGCGCAAACTAGCGAAAATACCGCAAGAATTTTTTGACAACCTAATAAAACAGAGCATAGGGACAATGCTTGTAAATTTGTCTAGACATATGTATGTAAATATGTACACTCAATGCTTCATGCGAAATCTCCGTTGACACGGACAACCAATGGCGAAGCGCGTTTTTTGCTTTTATGTCAACGAGTGAATCTATCGACACAGCATTGTGTTGTTGGTAGAAAATCCGAGCTGTGCCGATTGTCACCGCTTCCCTTGGCGCTCTAACAGCTTTGCCAACAAACTTGCGTAAATATGTATGAATATATACGTATGAGTGCATGCATATCGACAAAGATTTTTGCGAGCCATGGAAAAATATTTAAGAATTGACAAATATTATAAATCGACAACATATGTTTTGCGAGTTTGCGGCGTTGACACTTTTCCCTTCTAGCAAAATATCAGAAATTGTTCAATTTATGATTTTTAGCTTTTGCCATCGTCGCGAAAAGACGCTTGTAGCAAAGGCATGCTCGGGGAGATGGCACCATTTGCTTTTATGAATGAAGCGAGTTTGGCGGTTGAAAGTGCGCTTGCGTTCATGAATGAAAATCTTGTTGTTGTGTGTTTTTCTACAAATTTGGACATCGATTAGTTGGCTGCCATGCCTATTGGCTTGTGACGCTGCTGATGCTACTTGAACGTTTGTTGTTTTTGTAGAACAATATTTGAAATTTTTGCGGATGACATACCTACATGTGAACGCATATAAGTATGTATGTTGTGTATGGATTATTTGTGTGGGAATGTCACATGTGTACGCATTTAAGCATGTATGATGCTATTTCAAACGATCGTTGTTTTTGTAAAGCAATGGTTGTAATTTTTGGGGGTGACATATTTGCATGTGAACGCATAGAAGTATGTACATATGTTGTAAATCCCGAAGGAAGTACTTGCGTTCCACGTACTTTGTGTACAGCTGCAGTACATCGTGTATTAACACTTATAGCTGGGCTCTAAGCTACCGGGGGGGTCGGCAGGTCGCGGATAGCTGGACGGCCTGTAGTAACAGGTTAGTTGCGAAATAAGTTTAAACGAATAAGCAATCCCCGACGATGAGCGGCAAAAGTGGAGGATGCGGTATAAAAGCTAGCAGATCGGTTGAAGCTCCTGTGACTGTGACGAACCGACACCGGCTCTTAGAAATATGTGTCCCCCTCAACACGCATAGGCGTGATGATTAATACAAAAATCCAGGTGCGACGGAACCATAGTGGACGCCTCCCTGGTCAGCGTCTGTTCACCAGGTTAGGTGCGGCTGTTAATAGAATCTTAAGTTGACCGGTACACAACCTGGCGCACTGGAAGTCCCTTGAAATCTTAACAACGACTTCTCTGTTGTTAGTGTGAAAAGGGTGATGTGAGCTTGCTCTACCGAGGTGTTAGCCACGCTGTCTGCCTGAAACCAGCCCCTTCGGGCTCTGGTCAAGAAGTGTGCATTGAGCGTAGGATTAGTAGCCTGCGTTGCCCCAGGCGAGCGCCGGTCCGTCCCTGTTTTCCGGGACTGGTAAGGCGAAGGACAGGCCTCAGGGAACTGGGGTAGGGGCAGTGTCCCCGAGGGTACACCCGTTCCTGTCTATTTCGACCCGCCCCCCTGCACACGATGCGCTGGTAAAATAAACATATGGAGCTTAATACGAGAAACAAAAACAACAATAACAACAGCATCAACATCTCTGGAATAATAGGAAACCTGAGCGAAAATAATAACAACGTGCAAAATTCTTCCCAGGATACGACGATAATGGATACAGATCCCTTTAAAAGGGCACCAAAACTGGGTAGGTCCCCGATAAAAAACCTTGGTGTTGAAAAACCTCTGAGAGCGAGGTCATCCCCACCAGTGTTGGGCGACACCACTCTCTTGGCAAAGGCGATACAACCCCCTGGAGACTGTATGGCTGAACTAGGGAATGCGATCAAGAAGCTGATTGAAACAATGCGCCCACCCCAGCGGACTATCAACAACACCATGAGAGATCTTCTCGGTGTGATATCAAAACTACATGCAAGTGCTCAGGAAGAGCACACTGCAAATAAGGAGGCACGACGATGTTTTCTCGCCATGCTAACAACCGTAGAGAATACACCTAAGAGTCCTCGCGACGAAGTTCAACCAAAGCGAAGAACACCGCCGAAAAAGAATAAAATCACCCATAGAGAATGGCCGAGCAAACCTGAAGTTCCCTTGAACAAAGAAACAAAAAATGATAACTCCATCAAAGACAATAATAAAGATATGGGAAACCAAGATGGCTGGATCGCAGTCAAACGTAAGCAACAAAAGAAGGCACCACATAAGCCGCCACCTCGACCTGATGCAATAGTCATCGAAAAAACAAGTGACATGTCATATAGCGACATCCTAAGGACTGTTAGGAAAAATGACATACTGCAGAAGCTAGGGGAAAATGTAACAAAAATCAGAAAGACTGCCAAAGGACAAATCCTGCTAGAGTTGAAAGAATCACAGATGAGGAGCACAGGCATCTTCAAGACCGAAATAAGCAAAGTACTGGGACAAAATGCGCAGATAAAAGCTTTAACTCACGAGGTCATGCTAGAAATACGTGACCTCAACGAAATCACGACTAAAGAGGACATTGCCGAGGCTATACGGCGACAAATAAATGGGCTGAGTAAATTTGATGAAAACTCGATTAAGAGTATCAGATCAGCGTATTTAGGAACCCAAACTGCAGTGGTAAGCCTACCCGCGCTGGAGGCAAGAATACTTGAAGACGCACACAAAATCAAAATAGGTTGGGTAGTGAGCAGAATTAGGGCGAAACAAAATCTCAAGAGGTGTTTCAGATGTCTGGAGTACGGTCATCTGGCGAAAACTTGCAACAATCCTGATAATAGGAGCCAGTGCTGTGCCAAATGTGGAGAAACTGGACACTTTGCGAAGTCGTGCGATAAGAACCCGTCGTGTAGTGCATGCAAGAAAAAGGGCAAGGAAAACACCGACCACCAAATTGGTAGTAAAAAGTGTCCGCTCTACCAAGAAGCATGTAGAAATAGCAAAAAATGAGAGTCATGCAACTTAACCTCAATCACTGTGAGGCTGCACAAGAACTTCTTAAGCAGACGGTTTATGAGGAAAAGGTCGATGTAGTGAACAGTATAAAAATATAACCGACGCAACATGGATCTCTGACGACACAAAAAAAGCTGCCATATGGGCATGTGGAGGGAAAGTGATTCAAGATAAACCGCTATTGGGGAAATCTTTCTACACTCGAGCGAAAGTATTTGGAATCAACTTCCACAGTTGCTACATACCACCAAGCATATCGCAGAGTGACTTTGATAAAATTCTTGACGAACTGGTCATAGAAGTTTTGTCAACTACGAGGAACGTGATCGCGGGCGATTTTAATGCTTGGGCAATGGAGTGGGGTAGCATCTGTACAAATAGGCGTGGAGATGCCCTACTAAAGGCATTCTCGTCGCTAGACATGGTGTTACTGAACACCGGCAATCAGAACACCTTCGAGAAGAACGGCCGGGGTCCGTTATGGACATAACCTTCGCTAGCAGCTCTCTGCTGCGGAGAAGAAATTGGCAAGTGTGCGACCCTTATACACACAGTGACCATTATGTAATTATGTTTGAAATCCAAGACTCAGGAACAATCAAAGGAGTATGCCCACTAAGGCAGGACAAAGCAAAGGATGGAAAATTGAAACTCTTGACATCGAACTATTCAAGCTCACGTTAGATGATAATCTAACACTCCAGGAAGACATAGATCGACAGACGGAGATGTTAGTTAGATGCACGTTTGTGAAGCATGCGACGCTTCTATGAGTAAAAAGAAAAATGGAACCCATAGAAAGACTGTTTACTGGTGGAGTGAGAAGATCAACACATTAAGAAAGGAATGCCATAAAGCGAGAAGGAGGTGTCAAAGGAGTCGGGGACTTACGGAGCAAATACAATTTCACGCATGCTTTAAAAGAAAACGAAGCAATCTTAAAAACAAAAAAAAAAAAAAAACAAAAAAAAAAAAACAATTAAAAAAAGTAAATCTTGCTGCTCTAAAGAACTTTGCGGAAAAGTCGATGACAACCCATGGGGCGATGCTTATAAGTTGGTAATGAAAAAAGTAAGAGGTAGCAAAGGACAAGCACTAACGTGCCCAGCACTACTGAAAACCGTTGTGGAGACCTTATTCCCCGCACAGCCCCCAGAGAACCGAACGGTTAGCATGCAAGAAACTGCTGAAACAGAAGATACAATTGTCACTGATGTGGAGGTTATAGAAACAGCAGAGAGATTTGGCAATGTCAAAGCGCCAGGTGTGTATGGTATTCCTAATATGGCCTTAAAGATTGCCATTAAGCACAATATGACACCATTCACAGAACTGTATACGCGGTGTTTACAAAAAGGTGTATTCCCAAAAACCTGGAAGAAGCAGAGACTGGTATTGTTGCAGAAATCAAATAAACCAGCCGGAGAGCCCAACTCATACCGACCACTCTGTATGTTGGATACGATGGGCAAGATACTCTGTACACGATTAGAGCTGCATTTAGAAAATGGAGATAAGAAAGGTCTGTCCGACAACCAGTATGATTTCTGCAAGCAGAGATCAACCATTGATGTGATCAAGAAGCTTACCAGCATAGCTAACAAGGCAATAGAGGGTACCAGATGGTTGTATGGTACAAAGGAAAACTGCGCAGTAGTCACGTTTGACGTTAAAAACGCATTCAACTCGGCATATTGGCCGCATATTATAAGTGCACTAGAATGTAAAGAAACCCCAGCTTACTTGGTTAAGATCGTATCCAGCTACCTGTCTGACCGGCTGTTACTGTACGATACGAATGACGGACAAAAAAAGTATGAGGTAACGGTCGGAGTTCCGCAAGACTCTGTGCTTGGCCCATTGTTGTGGAATGTGTTGTATGACGGGGTACTGCGTCTCCCACTCCCAAAGTAGGTGCAGATCAACGGGTACGCGGATGATATTGCCATAACCGCAGTGGCAAAAGAACTTGGCCACCTCGAAAACCTCTGTAATCATGCAGCGACGGCAATCAAAAACTGGCTCACGGCAACAAACCTACAACTCGCTGGACAAAAAACAGAAGCTGTGCTTATCACACTGGAGTACTGATAGACAATAGACTCAGCTATAAGGAGCACATCGAAAAGGCATGTGAAAAAGCAGCACGTGCAATGGCCGCCCTTGCAAGAATAATCTTCGGTGGACCAAGCCAAAATAGGTGGCCAATAGCATAGGCCAAGGTGAGCCAATCAATTATGATGTACGCAGCACCTATATGGGGACCAGCACTACAGCAAAAGACGTATGCTAGGAAAGCGAATTCTGCAATGCGACTCAGAGCCATTAGAGTCACATGTGCATTTCATACGGTATCCCACGAAGCGGATGGGATCTTAGCAGGCATTGTGCCACCAGATATAATGGCCACGGAACTCAAAAGAGTATATGATAGGACTAAAAGTCTGGGCAGGCGACTAACGGCTGAAGAATGGAAGGATGAGAAGCAAACAAGCCTCGATAAGTGGCAGAAACAATGGGACGCAGCTACGACGGGAAGATGGACCCACAGACTAATTAACAGCGTGCAAACATGGATAGAGAGGAAACACGGAGAAACAGATTTCTACCTGACGCAGTTTCTAACGGGGCACGGGTGTTTTAGGGAGTATCTCTATAAGCATGGACATGACGACGAAACGAATTGTTCCTTCTGCGACAACAGCGGAGAAAACGCGCTGCATATCTTCTTTTTCTACCGACGGTCTGAAAAGGAGAGAGCTGATTTACAGAAACTGACACCGGATAACATCGTACGATTCACGACTGAATCAAAACCAGTGTGGGGTAGTGTTTATTCCAGTGCCTTTTTTCTTTTTCACCAACCCTAGTGAGTATGTAACAAACCATTGCCAGTTAGCTGTTAATAACTTTCACTCAACTGGCAATGGTTTCGTTAAAAACTCCCGCTCGATTGGACTCAAGGGCTTAGCAAGCGATTCTGCTAGCTGCCTTTTCTCACTTTTTCAAAAGGATCGAAGCGAAAAAGACGTCGTCCACCGGCCACCATCACCACCATCACCAGCATATCCACAATCACAATCACAGGTAATATTTGATAATCCAATAAAGACCCAACATTGTAATATAACAAACTTTGTGGTTTCACTTATTAACGCACTATTTTTTCCTGTTTCATATTCTCAACCATCGACGCATTGTCCGCGAGTGACTCGTCGAACGTTCGGGAATGTTCATGGTCCTTCGAGCCGGATACTAATCGACTATATTTCACAAACCAGCAAGCAAGCAAGTTCTTTTACACCATCCACCGGGATTCACGAGGCGCTGCACACCAGCAAGTTTTTTAACACCACCCACCGGGATTCACGAGACGGCCACCACCACTTTCTTGCACACCAGCAACTCTTTTTTAACACTATGCACTTCACACCAACTCAGGCAAACCAGGTACGTGATTGGTTGTTCATAAAACTTTGATATAAATCGTTGTAAAAAAAAAAAAAGTTGGTTTTTTAATCGCATTTTTGTTTAATATTGGTGACAATTATAAATCTTTTTATAAGAAAAGTGACAAAGTGTTTTTAGTGTTTAAGTGAAATAATTGCAAAAGCAAAATAATCCGTAAGTGCACGGTTACGTTCACCGGATTTTGTGCGGTAATACTTTTCTCATATACTTTTTCACATATCACTTGCGGCACTAATTTTTGATTTTTTCTCAATTTTTCGATTTTGTGCGGTAATACTTTTTCACATATCACTTACGGCACTAATTTTTGATTTTTCTCAATTTTTCGATTTTGTGCGGTAATATTTTTTCATATATCACTTACGGCACTGATTTTTAATTTTTTCTCAATTTGGTCACGAAATTTCTGTTTTTGTTTTTCTTTTTTTTTTTTACTGAGACACTGCACTTTTTTCACTTTCAAACACTTTTTGTCACAAACTGATTTTCGGTGGCGTATCTTGGGTGGCGAGCCATATAAAGTGTCGCATATATGTATATACATACTTACGTACGATTACACATATATTACTTTTATTGGTCGCCCATCAACATCTGGGAGCATTTTACACATATATTCTCGTTTTGGTTGGCAGTGGTGTGCTACAACTCACATACATTAAATAAAGTACAATAAGCCAGATATATTGCGATATCGGCTACTAGTTAAAAATTTTGTTTGCTAAAATATTAAATAAATCAAGTATTATTGACCAGCCAGGTATATTGCGATATCGGCTACAAAAGTCAAAAATTTTTTCTATTTTCTCGTTTGGTTGGCAGTGGTGTGCTACAACTCACATACATTAAATAAAGTACTAGTTAAAAATTTTGTTTGCTAAAAAATTAAATAAATCAAGTATTATTGACCAGCCAGATATATTGCGATATCGGCTACAAAAGTCAAAAATTTTTTCTATTTTCTCGTTTGGTTGGCAGTGGTGTGCTGCAAATAAAAATTTTCAATCGCGGGGAATTTTTTTCAACCTGCTCAGTCTTGATTATTGCTCTATTCTTTTAAATTTAAATTCTTTTTTCAATTTTTCCTTGTCACTCATATCAATAAAACCATGGAAGCTTTCATGCGCTTAGTAGACTACGTTGTCGAATACGAGTCTGAATTCAGTGCCACATCAAAGGACATCTCGAAGAACGCTCTTGTGATGCAACAAGACGAGTTGAAAGAGATGTGGTGCAAAGCGAAAGCTGCCCATGACGACCTAAACTGTAAAGGGGACATGTCGTCGAAAGATTATGCCCTAATAAAAAAGAAATTTAAGTTAGGTGGTCAGTGCTACATACGTTGCATGGGGGCAATGAAGGATATGTTTGAGATCCTCTCAACCCCCAAAGACACAGAAAAATCTGTTGAGGTAGACAATAACCACTCCCTTCCGCCTTGCGATACGGATGTTTTCAAAGGGGACTACCTTTCATGGCCAACATTCCGGGATATGTTCACGGCCGTATACATCAAGAGCAATCGTCTTTCACCGGTTGAGAAATTATACCACCTCAACAAAAAGACGCAAGGGGAGGCGAAGGTTATTGTGTCGAAATGCCCTCTTACCAATGATGGTTTTGCGATGGCATGGAAGGGTTTGATAGATATGTACGAGAACGAGCGAATTCTTGTCGAAACCCAAGTTGATATATTGCTCGACTTACCGTCAATCGACAAGGAGTGCTCAAGCTCGATAAAGTGGCTACAGCGGGAGATCAACAGCTGCATCTGCTGCCTGACAGCCAATAAAGTGGACATTGGGAACTGGGACCCAATCATAATCCGCATTTGTTCTAAGAGACTGCCACAAGCAACATTGGCCCTGTGGGAACAGTCTGTAAAGAACAAGACAAAGACATCGAAGTGGGAGGAATTGGACAACTTCCTCACGGATAGATACCGTGATTTAGAGGCAATAGAACGTGCCAAGAAATCGTCCAATTCCGTAAAGCCTGTCAGTGCACCCGCACAAAATAAATACAACAACAATAGCCATCAGAACAGACTCGGCCCCTTCCAAGTAAGCGTTGAGAAATCGACATGTCTGTTGTGCAAAAGCGCAGATCACAAATTAAGATCTTACCCCATGTTTCTTAACATGGCACCGGCAGACAGGATCAAGTTCGCTAAGCGCAACAATCGCTGCATCAATTGCCTCGGCTTTGGGCATTTAGTGTCGCAATGCACCAGTGCATTCAACTGCAGCACGTGCCACGCGAGGCATCACACACTCCTACATTTGAGGACAGTGCAGCCTAGCAGCCAAAGAGGCTCATCTACGCCATCGGACGAGATTCCGTCTACGTCCAGGCAAGCACAGCAGAAGCGCAACTTCAACAAGTCGAAAGGCAAGCCAACGACTCAAGTACAGAAAGGCTGAAGCGCAGAATCAACTTGCCAGTGAGGAAGATGAATGCCCAGGTGTTAGGCATCAACAACACCGTATCTGCGCAAGTGAAGGAAGCATGTTGTGTCGAGTTGCGGTCACCAATTGACCCACTTACATCGATCACAACGAACATGATGGTTCTGCCGAAATTAACGAGAAACTTGCCGACTTGCCATATTAGCGCACTAACTCGGCAGGCTTTCCCAGATCTCACGTTGGCGGATAAGAGGTTCTTCGTCAATGAACCCGTGGACGTCATACTCGGTGGTGACGTCTATCCCCAGATTATGCTGGATGGCATACGCAAGAACGTGCTGGGATCACTTCTTGCGCAAGAGACAGTGTTCGGTTGGATAGTCACAGGGAGTGCTAATACAATTAAGCCAACCAACACTTGCGTCTCGTATTATAACGAAATATCGCTGGAAAAGCGGTTAGCTTCGTTCTGGGAGTTGGAAGAGATGTCCAAGGAAAGGAAGTTAAGCGAGGAGGACAGGTATTGCGAAGAGCTCTATAAAAAGACAACGAAGCGAAATGAAGACGGGAAGTACGTTGTCTCGCTACCATTCAGAAAAGACTATCCGGTCAACATTAGTCTAGGTAGTTAGTTCCTTAAAGATTGCGTACTCCCAGTTTTATCGCAATGAAGCTCGGTTGTCAAGAGACGAAAACCTGCAAAAAGAATATAACAGGGTATTAAATGAATATGTTGAGCTGGGTCATATGGCAAAGATACATACCAGTCAAACGGCCGACTCTACTGACAACTGTTACCTGCCTCACCACGCCGTAAAGAAGGAAGAGAGCACATCGACAAAGGTGCGTGTGGTGTTCAATGCATCGCAAGCAACTTCAAACGGCACTTCGCTGAATGACATCCTTCTCCCCGGTCCAGTTCTTCAGGCAGATCTGACCATTTTAATTCTGCGATGACGATTATTTAAATATGTCGTCAATAGCGATATTGAGAAGATGTATCGCCACATCCTGTTGAAGGCTGATCAAACGAAGTACCAGCGAATCGTTTTCCGCAACCGTCCGACCGAAAAAACCAATATTTTTGAATTGAAGACGGTAACGTTCGGAATCAACTGTGCTCCTTATCTGGCAATAAGGACATTACTTCAATTAGCTGACGACGTTGAAAGCTCACTGCCAGTAGCCTCAAACATACTCAGGTGCATGTATGTTGATGATGTCTTAGCAGGTGGACACTCTATAGAGACTGCAATTAAATCTAGAGATGAGTTAAGAACAGCATTGGAGTCGGCAGGTTTCCCATTAAGAAAATGGACAGCCAATTGTGGGAAAATTTTACAAGGCCTTCCAAAAGACCACTTGCTTAACAAGGAGATTTTAGACTTCGAAGACACAAGTGATGTCAAGGCTCTTGGAATAAGGTGGAATGCGCATACTGACTTCTTTTATTATAAAACAAAACCTATACTCAGCCCAGAATCATATACAAAGAGAGTTATCCTCTCAGATATCGCCAAGCTGTTTGACCCATTAGGATGGCTAGCACCGATAATAGTCACAGCCAAAATGATAATGCAACATATTAGAAGGAACACAATGGGACGAGGTTGTATCTCCTACCACATTGGATCGTTGGAACACATTCATGGATAACCACCGGTACATAAACAACATTAAAATTCCACGATGGGTCCACTTTTCGCCAACGGACGATGTGTCCATTCATGGATTCTGCGATGCGTCAGAGAAAGCATACGCAGCAACTGTCTACCTGCGCGTAAAGACAAGCAACGAAGTTTTCGCCAGCCTACTATTGGCAAAAACCAGAGTAGCGCCTGTCAAAACTGTATCTTTACCACGTCTGGAACTGAGCGGCGCCGTATTACTGGCCGAAACAGTTGAATCTGTCGTCAGCAACCTGGAGCTGACTCATCTTAACCTTAAACTATGGACGGATTCGACCATCGTTCTCGCATGGATTCGCAAGCCACCATGTTCATGGTCAACGTTTGTATCTCATCGAGTGACAAAAATAATAGAAAAGGTCGGCAACGCAAATTGGAATCATGTCGATTCAGGATCTAACCCTGCAGACTTAGCCAGTCGGGGACTTATGGCACAGGATTTGGTGGAAAACACCTTGCGGTGGCAGGGACCTTCTTGGCTGCAAGAAGATCAATGCAATTGGCCATTACAACAAAACGACTACGAGACGACAATAGAGGAAAAACAGGTACGTGTACATGCTTGTACAACTATAAAGGGGAATTCTAACGACATTCTTGACCGTTTTTCTAGTTTGCCGAGAGCTTTGAGAGTGTTATCATACGTTATGAGAAACACAAAGGCTTCTTTTCAACAAAAGATTTCATCCGAAGAAATTAAAGCAACGACAAGACGTTTGATAATAAATACGCAGAAGCAGAAATATGGTCAAGAGTATGGTTGTTTGAAATCCGGTAAGCCCATCGAGGCAAAAAGTGAAATCCTCTCTCTTAATCCATTCGTCGATAAAGATGAAGTGATGGGAACTGGTGGCCGTCTCGGTGCGTCTCTCGATTTGTCATACAATGAGCGCCATCCGATTATCCTTCCATACAACTGGGTATTGTCTCGCCTAATAATCCAGTTTATTCATCAAGTCTCTTTACATGGAGAAAATCAGCTGATGTTACGGTTATCGCGGGCTCAGTATTGGATTCCAAGGGTGAAAAACTTGATCCGATCTATTATCCACAACTGTAAGACGTGCACGATCTTCAAAAAACGTGCTCAGACGCAACTTATGGGTGCACTTCCGTCCGAACGATCCACTTTTTCAAGCGCTTTTACGAATACGGGCCGATGCTCGCAACAATGCTATCTCAAAGTATAGCCACCAAGCTCTCACATGGCATTTCATACCTGCTGCAGCTCCTCATATGGGCGGACTTTGGGAAGCAGGTGTGAAAAGCTTTAAGAGGCATTTTCGGAAGATTGCGTCTGGGCACAAATACACTCTTGAAGAGTTTAACACTCTCTTATGCCGAATTGAGTCTTGCCTTAATTCGCGACCATTAAGCCCAGCTTTAAACGAACCTACTGATTTGGAGCATTTTTTGGTCGGCGGACATCTGATGGCCCCACCAGAACCGGATATAAATGAAAGCAGTGCCTCTATCGTAAATAGATGGCAAAAACTTAAGGCCTTATATCAATCCTTCTGCAAAAGGTGGAAAACTGAATACCTGAATGAAATGCAGAAACGCATCAAATGGAAACATGCAAAAACAAATTTAAAAACAGGTGAGCTTGTCGTCATCAAGGAAGACAACTTGTCACCGAACGAGTGGAGATTGGGTAGGATTGTCAACATACACCCAGGTGCTGATACCCGAGTGCGAGTAGTGGACATCATCACTGAAAAAGGCCAAATTACAAGACCGCTGGCCAAATTGGTCTTACTACCACCCTACGAGGAGAAGAACGTGGATGCACACCCTACTCCACGCGACAGTTCCCTAGCCACATCGGAAGCCTAGCTTTCCGATACACTTACTACTATCCAAACAGGTGAAAAAAAAAACGTTAACTTCGGGTTCACCGGAGCTAATATACCCTTCATAGGCGTATTTCTTTAGGTACTACGTGTTCAGTTTGTATTGAAGCCATATGCCTATTTTTGAGGAGAATATGTTATCACCTAAAGCAGTGATACATGTCAAATTTCTTGAAGATATGTTGTCAAATGTGAAAGTTTTCCATACATGAACTTGATTCCGATCGTTCAATTTGTATGGTAGCTATATGTTATGTCCGTTATCAGTCGTTCCGACAAATGAGCAGCTTCTTAAAGAGAAAATGGCGCTCGCAAAATTTTAAAATGATATGAAGAAAACTGAGGGACTATTTCGTATATATACAGACAGACGGACGTGGCTGGGTCAACAATTTCCGCTAATGTGTTCCTTTATATGTATGCATATGTATATAGTCTTTATTTTCATTAATTTACTTAGGTTTTGAATTGTTCAACATTCATGTAACACCATCATCCCACATTTTTAAAGTATTATCAAAATTTGAGTAAAGACGATTAATGATTAATATTCTAGGTAGGTACAAATGCTTTTTTCTACACTAGTTATGTTAAACCTACACATATACGTTGCAAATCTTCAACGTGCATCGGTATATTGCTATCAAACCACGCATGTATTAGTCTCACTTAGTGCAATAAAGGTGCTTCAAATTCAATTTTACGCGACACTTAAAACGTTTTTAGATGAATTTAACATGTGTACGTTTGTATGCACATGCAAACGATTCAAATTATTGCTCTTATGTATTCCAATACGCTTTAAAACAATCATATTCAAAATCTGCACACCGTTTTATTTTTTCATTCATTTACACCGCATTTAAACAAGCAACACACCTTATTACCAGACAATGCATAAATATAACACTATGGTATGCGAGTTTGCTATCCTGCTGATCAATAATTGTGGAAATGGGTGTAATACCAAGTATATTTCCCGCGAACAATAAAAGCACCGGATAATTAAAATAGAAGAACATGCTCAACTATATCTGGCGATAAATGTCTTACCCTCAGCGCTGCCTTCCTTACGTTCAGCCTTCCATCCATGGCTGTTGGTGGATGCTTCCAACATGTTATCACCACGCCAGCCAGAGATGGCACGAATGCAACAGCAGCTGGATTGTAACCAATCTTCTTGATGTATGAGGATACTTCCTGCGTGATTTCCTCATAACAAGCCTCACTGTATAGTGGTTTGGACGAATCCATCTTGCTGAGACCAGCGATCAGTTGTTTCGCACCAGGGGTGAAATTAAGAAGAGCGTTCTCACAAGTCTGAAAAATAAAGGAAAATATTTAAATAAATATAGAATAACATTGTTTTCATTACTTACCATAACCTTCTTGATATTGGCTCAGGTTCAAGTGAAATCACAACATACAATAGAAATGTCATTCATGACATACAGTGATGCCATGCCGTCAGTTTTTAATTCGCCTTAAAAAATTTTTACAACAGTGAATCTAAAACTGTTGTCTCTCAAACTATGAGGCATAACTCATGCTTAAGGTTTTTTAAATTCAATTTTTTTTTTTGTTTTTGCAAATGCCATGTTTTGCTAGCAAATAGCAAAGTTGCAAACCTAAACTCTCCTTCTACAGCAGCACATGTATGCATTGCCCTTGAATTTACTGAGCAAGAAGCATTTTAAACCAAATTGTATTTAACATTTCCTTTGGTGGCAGGTCACTTTGTCGAAAACATACGACAAATAAATCAATAACGATAACATAAATTTGATGCTAAAGGCAAAATGTTTTTATTATTTAATTATTATTATTTGCAACACTATGGTAAGGTAAGGCAGTTCACACCACATAAGGCCGCCCACACACTATGGTAATGTAAGGCAGTTCACACCACATAAGGCCACCTTCCCACTATGCAATATATGTAATATAATTTATGCACTTTTTCTCGCCACCCAATCAGTTTTAGATGATCTTCGAAACCAAACAACACAAAATCGTCAACAGATTAATTTCAGGAAGATGACTCGCTACAGCACCCTGAAGAAGACTGCGGCGCTACACCCAAATCGTTACCCACTTTCTTGCACGCTATGCAAGGGAAAGCACCCATTACGGCTCTGCTCGACCTTCCGAGCCAAGAACCCGGAAGAGCGCTTACCGGAGGCACTCATAGGGAAATATTGTGTCAACTGCCTGGCGGTAAACCACAGTGCAGCGAGGTGCTCCAGCGACGCACGGTGCCGGCGCTGCAACGAGAAGCACCACACAATGCTGCAGATCGGGGAAAATGCCCGTCGTCGCCCCAAAGTGCCTCAAAACCGCCCATGGAGTGAACAAATGGATTCCGACGACACGCTATCAATTTATGCGTCAGATTCTGGAACGGAGACTAGGCCTCTCCAACCAGAACCGGAGGAGGGAGAATCATTTGAAACCGGAGCGAAAACACGGCCTTTCCGCCCATCACCGCGAGGGGAAACGGAAACTCGGACTTTCCGCCCCCTTCTGCAACACGAACGTCGCTCGCATAAGCGCCGTCAGCACCGCCGCCAAGCGCACAACCCGACCAGACTGGAGACCAGGTCTCTCCAGCTGCACCGGGCTAGCTCCTTTAGAGCCGGGCTAACGGATCGAGCCAGCATAGTGGCTCCTTCCTTGCTGCCAACGACAGCCATTTCACCGACGGCAGTGGTGAAGATCGAGACAAGAGGACGCCTGCACCTAGTCAGGGCTCTCATAGTCGCCTGCGCACCTATGTCGCTAATTGCGCGCGACCTCGCGAGGGAGCTGCAACTAGTGCAGACTCATATCGGGGATCAACGCGGCTGCCTCTTGGTACTGCGAGGCAGACATGGGACGAATACCCGCATTTCCACGCATATAAGGGTAATGCATGATTATATGCGCATCAGCCCGATCACCACACTGGATTCCGACATCGCAGCCCTGTACACCCACATCAAACTGGCAGATCCCAATTTTTACAAGTCGACGCCGATACGCTTGGTGCTCGGCGCCGATGTCTACTCCCGCATCATGACCCAACAAGTCATGCTACACATGTTTGGGCAGCTGCTCGCTCAGGGCTCCATATTCGGCTGGGTGCTTTCGGGTACGGCCCGGTACTAAGTTAAGTTATATACATCGCTAGTTGATTTCTTATTTGAAAAATAATAATAATAAATACATGAATTTATACGATATGATTTATTTTTTATTTTATCTATACTAATATAGTGATATAAATTTGTACATGGTGGTCGATGGACATGTAATTTTTTTTTTGTTGCTCACCGCAAGGGGTCCGGTATGTTAAGGCCAGTGCCTAATTTCTTTTTCACCAACCCTAGTGAGTATGTAATAAACCATTGCCAGTTAGCTGTTAATAACTTTCACTCAACTGGCAATGGTTTCGTTAAAAACTCCCGCTCGATTGGACTCAAGGGCTTAGCAAGCGATTCTGCTAGCTGCCTTTTCTCACTTTTTCAAAAGGATCGAAGCGAAAAAGACGTCGTCCACCGGCCACCATTACCAGCATATCCACAATCACAATCACAGGTAATATTTGATAATCCAATAAAGAACCAACATTGTAATATAATCTATTAAACACAAACTTTGTGGTTTCACTTATTAACACACTATTTTTTCCTGTTTCATATTCTCAACCATCGACGCATTGTCCGCGAGTGACTCGTCGAACGTTCGAGAATATTCAGATAGTGTGAGAGAGTGGTGTGCTGTACTTCTGAAAGAGCTAAGAAGGAAAGAGTGGCAAAGCAGAGAAATCAGAGGGATGAATGAGGAAAGCTTGGCCTCACGATGTAATGCTTAACAGCAGTTCCGTGGGGCAAATAAACAAGCAAAGAAAAGACGATGGAGTTAAGGGTTTAGTACGTAGGCGTATTGGCCAATGGCTTCAGCAGTCAATACGAATCGTGCATCTTCTTCTTTACTGGCGTAGACACCGCTTACGCGATTATAGCCGAGTCGACAACAGCGCGCCAGTCGTTTCTTCTCTTCGCTACGTGGCGCCAATTAGATATTCCAAGCGAGGCCAGGTCCTTCTCCACTTGGTCCTTCCAACGGAGTGGAGGTCTTCCTCTTCCTCTGCTTCCCGCGGCGGGTACTGCGTCGAATACTTTCAGAGCTGGAGTGTTTTCATCCATCCGGACAACATGACCTAGCCAGCGTAGCCGCTGTCTTTTAATGCGCTGAACTATGTCAATGTCGTCGTATATCTCGTACAGCTCATCGTTCCATCGAATGTGATATTCGCCGTGGCCAACGCGCAAAGGACCATAAATCTTTCGCAGAACTTTTCTCTCGAAAACTCGCAACGTCGACTCATCCGTTGTTGACATCGTCCAAGCCTCTGCACCATATAGCAGGACGGGAATTATGAGTGACTTATAGAGTTTGTTTTTGTTTGTCGAGAGATGACTTTGCTTCTCAATTGCCTACTTAGTCCGAAGTAGCACCTGTTGGCAAGAGTTATCCTGCGTTGGATTTCTAGGCTGACATTGTTGGTGGTGTTTACGCTGGTTCCAAGATAGACGAAATTATCTACAACTTCAAAGTTATGACTGTCAGCAGTGACGTGAGTGCCAAGTCGCGAGTGCGACGACTGTTTGTTTGATGACAGGAGATATTTCGTCTTGCCCTCTTTCACTGCCAGACCCATTTCTTTTGCTTCCTTGTCCAGTCTGGAGAAAGCAGAACTAACAGCGCGGGTGTTGAGGCCGATGATATCAATATCATTGGTGCTGCTCAACGTCAGTTTACACAGCCGTATTAGTTATGCGGGGACACAAAATTCAGACATCAGGGCATAAAGGCAGCTCCTTTTCGTGCTGTCGAAAGCAGCTTTCAAATCAACGAAGAGGTGATGTGTCGATTCTCCTTTCACGGGTCTTTTCCAAGATGTGGCGCATGGTGAATATCTGGTCGGTTGTTGATTTACCAGGTCTAAAGCCACACTGATAAGGTCCAATCAGTTTGTTGACGGTGGGCTTTAATCTTTCACACAATACGCTCGACAGAACCTTATATGCGATGTTGAGGAGGCTAATCCCACGGTAGTTGGCGCAGATTGTGGGGTCTCCTTTTTTGTGGATTGGGCATAGCACACTTAAATTCCAATCGTTGGGCATACTTTCGTCCGACCATATTTTGCAAAGAAGCTGATGCATGCACCTTATCAGCTCTTCGCCGCCGTGTTTGAATAACTCGGCCGGCAATCCATCGGCCCCTGCCGCTTTGTTGTTTTTCAGGCGGGCAATTGCTATTCGAACTTCTTCATGGTCTGGCAATGGAACGTCTGCTCCATCGTCATCGATTGGGATATCGGGTTCGCTTTCTCCTGGTGTTGTGCGTTCACTGCCATTCAGCAGGCTGGAGAAGTGTTCCCTCCATAAATTAAGTATGCTCTGGGCATCGGTGGCTAGATCACCTTGGGGGGTTCTACAAGAGTATGCTCCGGTCTTGAAACTTTCTATAAGCCGACGCATCTTTTCGTTGAATTTTTGAGCATTACCCCTGTCGGCCAGCTTATCAAGCTCTTCGTACTCACGCATTTCAGCCTCTTTCTTTTTCTGTCTACAAATGCTTCTCGCTTCCCTCTTCAACTCTCGGTATCTATCCCATCCCGCACGTGTTGTGGTCGATCGTAACGTTGCGAGGTAGGTAGCCTGTTTTCTCTCCGCTGCGACACGGCACTCCTCGTCGTACCAGCTGTTCTTTTGCACTTTCCGAAAACCGTCCCACAGTTGCCTTATACCGAGTTGTTGACGAGTGCTCTCAGAGAGCAGGAGTGCAAGCCGAGTAGAAAAACGTTCGGCTGTCTGTTGTGATTGCAGCTTCTCGACGTCGAACCATCCTTGTGTTTGTTGGCTGCAACAATATAGTGGTCCGAGTCGATGTTAGGACCTCGGAGCGCACGCACATCTAAAACACTGGAGACGTGTCTTCCGTCTATCACAACATGATCGATCTGGTTGATGGTTTTTCGATCCGGAGACAGCCAGGTAGCTTGATGTATCTTCTTATGCTGGAATCTAGTACTACAGATAACCATATTTCGGGCCCCGGCGAAGTCGATTAGCCTCAGCCCATTTGGGGATGATTCCTCGTGGAGGCTGAATTTACCGACCGTAGTGCCAAAGATACCTTCTTTGCCCACCCTGGCATTGAAGTCGCCAAGCACGATTTTGACATCGTGGCGGGGGCATCTCTCATAAGTGCGCTCCAAGCACTCATAAAAGGCATCTTTGGTCACATCGTCCTTCTCTTCCATCGGGGTGTGGGCGCAAATCAGCGATATGTTGAAGAACCTCGCTTTGATGCGGATTGTGGCTAGACGTTCATTCTCCGGAGTGAATGATAATACTCGGCGACGGAGTCTCTCTCCCACCACAAATCCAACACCAAACTTGCGCTCCTTTTTATGGCCACTGTAGTAAATGTCACAAGGACCTACTCGTCTCTGTCCTTGTCCCGTCCATCGCATTTCTTGGACGGCGGTGAGGTCAGCCTTTATCTTTACGAGGACATCTACCAGCTGGGCAGCGGCACCTTCCCAATTAAGGGACCGGACATTCCAGGTGCATGCCCTCAAATCATAGTCCTTATTTCGTTTGCCATGGTCGTCATCAAAAGGGGGGGCTCTCATCCGAGGCTGTTTTTTCCTTTTATTGGGGGTGTTTGTTTTACGTGGCGGGTCCCAAACCCAGCGCACAACCCTATGCAGGGGTGTTTCGCCTTCTCACTTTAGCTCGCCTTCAAACGGATGTTCTTAGGCTACCCAGAGGATACTTGGTCAAAGACCGGAAGTCGTGAGCTGCTTGAGTCATATGTAAAAGAATCGTTTCTGGCCACTCCCAAGTGAATGGCGATCAGAGAACTTTCCTCACTTGCGTGAACTTCTACACATGACTCCATCCTCCGAATCGTACATACCGTCCGGAAAAATTACGGTATCATACGCATATATTTATGTATGTACATATGAGCAGCGCGCGTATGTTATTATTGATAAGTGATAATATGATTTGAATTCGCGAAAACGAACATAAACACATATGTATGTATGGTCATGATACATGTGAATATAAGTTTTGAATAATAAAATATACGATTAATGTACATTTATCACTATTGTAATATATTTCATTTTTTAATAATATTATGATAGTTTGTTATATAAGTATATATGTATGTATGTTATGAAGTATACACATAAGTATGATTTGATAATTATAAAATAGGCTTTATTTTCCCATTAGCAACGGATATTGCTTTGAAAAAGTAGGGTAGAAGGGGGAGCATTCGCCAGTGGGGCACATATGCCACCACCAATTATCTTCAAAATTAAATAAGCTATTGATAATCGAAAAACGATATTTTGTGCATTTATCGATGATCTTCCACCTCTTACTCTTTGGTAGTTTCATTGTACATGTGCTCGAGGACGGACGAGGTTTTATGTTTTACGGACTACCGCGAAAATATTTGGTTGTAAGTATTTTTTGTAATAACTTTTTCAGTTTTTGTGATTTAAAAAAGATATTTCACAGATGTATGCTATTGACATTAGTGACAAAATCTTTCCAATGCTTGTTTTAGTTAATTTATTAAAAGTGCCAAAACTGTTTAAATTAGTTCAAGAGGTTCCTCCTGGGGCTCATTCGCGGCTGTTGGTGGGGTGATTTCGCCGGCTATTCTGCCCCATGGGTATGATTCGCCACTGCCAAATGTACCTCAAGGGGTGAATTCATCTCCAAGCCATAGATTAGCCACTAGCGTAATTAGGGATTTGCTTTTAATGTCTAGTCTTGAAGTGCTTCTAGTACCATGAACTCAGGACAAATTTCTAAAATATTTGTTTATACCTGTAGGTACAAAGACCTTTTAGCGATGGTTCGAAACTACAAAAGAAAAACTAACCGATGTACTTAGATGAGACGAAGATGAAACTTGCAATAAAAGATGTCATCTCAAAAAAATATAACACAAGTCAAGCTGCTGACTTTTATGATTTAAAACGAACTACTTTGCGGCCAGTCATCTGAAGGTGAATATATGTATTCATCGAAATATACCTCAAATCAAGTTTTCACAAAAAAAGAGATATGCGAGTATTTTAAACCATGCTCTAACCTACAGCAAGGCTTCACCTATACAATGGCACGGAAGTTTGTATTTGAATATGCCACAATAAATGATATTGCCATGCCTTTATCATGGGTGGATAATCAAAAAGCTGGAATTGACTGGATTCAAGCATTATGAAACGAAATCAAGACTTGAGTTTGCGAAAACCGGAAAATACAAGTCTTTATCGACTGACTGCATTTAAGAAAACCGCAGTGATGAAGTTTTTCGATAATATGCAGCATTTGCTCAAAAATAATTCATTTTCTCCGTGTGATATTTACAATTTACACAAAACGGGTATTACTACTGTGTTGCAATCACCCAAGGTAATTTAATAGCATTCTAACAAATACCTGCATTATATATAATAATATGTATGTACCTACCTATTTTGTATTTCATAGGTTATTTCTACAAAAGGAAGACGAAAATTCTTCTGGTAACACTCTACCACCTGTCTATGTGTTCTCTCGTATAAAGTATAAAGAATATTTCGTTAATGGGGGTCCCAACGGTTGTCTGGGGATAACAGATAAGAGCGGATGGATGACAGCTCAAGGCTTTATAGAAGTCCTAAAGCACATCAAAAAGACAACACAAGAAGAAGAAACCAATAATGCTTTTCCTAGACAATCACGTCTCCCACTGCGGTCTAACAGCAATCATACTTTGCAGAGAAAATGGTATTCATATGATTACTTTTTCGCAACATACGTCACACAAGCTCCAACCATTGGATGTATCTGTATTTGGTCCGTTTAAAAAATACTTAGCGACTTCGTTCAATGATTTCCTTGTATCCAACCCTGGTAGAATAATTACAATTTACGATATACCATCGCAATCTAATATCCCATTTCGGAAGGCATTTGCTGCTGAAAACATTTGCAAAGGATTTGAAATGACAGGTATGAGCCCATTTAACAGACAAATTTTCCTGAAACAGACTTCATAAACGAACCAAATGAAGAACATCCAACAGCTGACAATGATAATGAACCTATACTTCAACAAGATGCGATTTCAAATGAACCTGATGTCCTGTTTCAGCCTCCAGTCACACCCCCACCTCTTCCTAAAACTCCGGAGCAAGTTCGTCCACTCCCTAGAATTCAACAATCTAAATCTAACAAAAGAAAGGGAAAATCCACAATCTTTACTTCCACTCAATCAAAAGAAGAAAAGGAACGAACACAGCAGCAAAAGAAAAAAACAAGCAAAGAAACCATTGGTACGAAAAGGAGTTCCGAAAATAATTAATAAAAAACGTAAAACCTAAGTACGTCGACTCATTATCTGACTTAGCATATGCCTTAAGCTTCGCTGAATCCGACAGATCTGTTGGTTCGTTTGTAGAACCAGAGAGCCTTGGTGAGACCAAATTCGTACTTGTTCGATTTGGTGGGCAGGTAGATAAGTTCTATGTTGGCAAGATATTGTCTGAATGTCCGAAATCGGTGACTGTTGATTTTTTAAGAAAAAAGCCAGGTTCATGGATATTTTATGAACCATGTGTTAACGACATATCCTATATTCCAAAAGATGACATTGCCCTGAAGTTGCCGGACCCAAGCCATCCCGCAGGAACGTCTCGATCAGCAGCAACATACATATTTGATGTAGATATGTCGCAGTACAATGTAATGTAAAACTCGTCACTATATCGAATTTATTTTTTATGAATTAGTTCATCGGTACCGGTATACGAGTAGTATTATATATATACAATATAAATATTAACATATGTAGGTATTTCGAATTGTCATTTGTGCCTTTAATGAATAACTCAGGTGCCTGCCTTTAGTTGTTTTAACAATGAACTGCCTTGTTGATCTCTACCAATATAATATTACACTTTTACATGAATTAATAAAATTTAAGTTCATTTTTTGTTAAAGATTGTTTAATAAATAAATAAAAAAATAGTTGTGCCACAAACTTAAAATTGCATTTTCCCTTTGACGATTGCGCCCCATCCCACTGGCGAATTTACCCCATGGATGGGGCAGTTTTACATTTTTGGGCATCTTGGGAAATCCGTAAAATTTGTATATACATAAATATGCGAGGTGATCAGAATAAAACGGGTAAAATTTAAAGCAAACAAATGTAAGCTCTTGAACAAAAAAAGTTTTAAAAAATCATTAACAGTTTTTTTATGAGAACACCTCAAAAAAAAAGAGGCGAATGCTCCCCCTTCTACCCTAATTTAATTCGAATGTATTCAATTGCACATGTATTCATTAATAAGCACAAAAAGAATTCAGACGAATACACATGTTTGCATATAAACGTATAAAAATATAAGCAAAAGAACGAACATACGTCTGTTAGAGCAATATATAGTTTTGAGCATAATTTATATTTCACGCTCAACTCGGTTCAAGCGAAAATGTTAAAATTTCTCCTGCCGAGCTGGCAGTGGTGAAACTCTTCCATCTCGACCGAGTTAGCCAAAAATATTTTTACGTTCTTCGCGCCGTGAACCTTCTCTATGATAAACGTTCTCTGCTGTAAGCTGTCACTTCAGCAGTTTGACAGCGCAGTTTTCATTTCTATGAAGATTTCGAAGAGGCAACATATCCCATTTGCACATATGCCGACGGCATTTTCATTTCGGGAATATGAAATTTAGAAGAGCGAGTATTAAGACGGTTGTGTTATATTATAAAAATAAAGTACATTTTCAATATAACATTTTTACAAAAATTGGGTTGGGATTGAGCGAAATATTAAATTTAATAAACTTATACAAGCAGAAATCAAAATATCATTGCTCATTTTAAATTTATTATTTTAATTGGTATATAAAATTTATGCCACAATTATCATATAGTAGTCCAAAAATGTGAATTCTTATTTTTCCAAGAAATACATTTGTAAAAAAAAGGATCTTTCTCATTTTTTATTATTTTATTTTTCCCAGAAAACATTTGTAAAGTGTCTGTAAAAGAATCTTTATCCTTTTTTCATTTTCCACATAAAAGATTTAAGGAGTTCAAGAGCTCAGAACTTTCTGTTTTTTTTTCCCCCCCCCAAGAGTCAAAGATTTCGCAAAAAATCGTTGGGGAACCTCCCTTAAAAATTCTATTGTGATACCCCAAAATACCACGATTTCCAACACAATACGTTAAACAATTAAAAAATTTTTATTAATCGAGACCCCCAAAATTTTCGCCACCCGAGGAAAAACCACCTCCCACTCAACCCAAAACAAAGGTGAAATCCTTATTAAAAACCGAAACCCCTGTCTACTAAATGAGTATCCTATGGCATTAAAATAAGAAAACGAACGCCAAATCGAAAAACTTCTTATTAACGGAAGGAGATTGAAATCTCCGTGTAAAATCCCAATATGAATCGTTAACATAAAATCAGGTGCCTCCGGTGATAAAAAGACGTGTGGCACTCGGCGACTGCCGCGGTAAAGCCATTGCATAGCATTTTGTATCAACTTATGCAATTATAGTTATTTATTTATTTCCTTTACGGTAGCGTCTTTGTGGTATGCAACATTTTTCGTCACCGCAATTTGTTTTTCACGCCACACAGCGCCACCTGTGTGCGACATTTTGCACAAAATATTTTTTCACATGAGTCATCCAGTATACATACACTTCCTTTTCAGCTAGCGCCTGCGGAGTATGCAACATTTTTCGATACTACACCTCCGTGCCCGTCGGAGAGAGAAGCGTAAGGTTTTTTCGTTACGGAATTTCTGAATTCAAGGCCCGCGATAGAAGCTATGCAATAGCTTAAAAGTATCGAACGGTCGTTGGCAAACGGCAAACTTAATTCAGTTACGATCCCCAACAAATATACTATACCAAAAAATAACAACGTCGTCGCGAATCTGGGAAATAATAAATTATTTAAAATTGTCCTCGACTTAATAAGTGGGTTTATTCAGATTCCAAAATCTGAACCGCATTTCCCGTAAACAACTGAAAATATGAATTTCTCCGCTTACCTTTCAGTCTAAAAAATGTTCCAGGCACATTTCAAAGAGCACTAGACGATATCCTTCGTCAACATATAGGAGTAAGATGCTATGTTTACATCAATGATGTAATAATATTCGCCAAAAACGAAGAGCACTTTAAAAATATAGAATTAGTATTTCAAACTTTAGAAAATGCAAAGATGAATATCCAACTAGACAAATGTACACTTGCAAAGGGAGAAGAACAATTTTTAGGATACGTAATCAGCTCAAAAGTGATAAAAACCAATCCCGAAAAATAGAAGCGGTAGCTAGATTTCCAGTCGCACAACTTCTCGGAGAATTAAAATCCTACTAAGAGGAAAAGCCGATTATGTCTTCAAACAAAACTCGAAGAAAATATATATGTTGAGGTCTTAGAAGTATTCAATAAAATAAAAAACACTTTAGTATCCAAAAATATAGTCTTAGCGCATACAAATTTCAAAAAAGATTTTGAACTAACGACCGACGCCTCAGATTTTGCATTAGGTGCGGTCCTATCGCAAGACGGTAGACCAATCACTTTCATTTCGAGAACTTTAAGCAAAGCCGAAGAGCACTATACTACCAACAAGAAAGAAATGCTTTCTATAATATAATCACTTAATTCACTTAGACTTAACCTCTACGGTTAAAAAAAATTTAAATTATCACCGATCATCAACCTATGCCCTAAGCCGTAAAAATACCAACAGTAAAATGGAGCGATAGAAAGCCATTTTAGAAGAATATAACTACGAACTAACTTACAAACTTGGTAAAATAAATGTAAATTCAGGAATACTAATACAAATAAATTCACTCACATCAAGGATTCATAACGATGAAAACTCAAGTGTACTATACTTTAGTAATATTAAAAGTCGATAGCCGAACCCAAAAATTAGTTGAAGATGTTAGTAACGAACAAGAACAGGAGAACGTTATACTAAAAGAACATCTAGGAGCACATAGGAATGCGACTGAAAATAGAAAACAAATTCTCGAAAGAAACTATTTTCCCGGTATGTTAAACGAATAATAGCCAACTGCACCGTTTGTAAAGAAAATAAGTTCTAGAGACATCCCAACCAACCGAAAATTGCAGAAACTCCATTACCGACAAATTCAGAACACACAGTTAATATCGATATATGCACTTTTAACAGAAAGAAAAATAGTTATGTTGGCTTTAGATAAATTTACAAAAAACGCAATAACTAGAAGCCTTAAGCCATTAAATAGTAATCTAAGTATATGCAACAAGGGCGATAAGCCAACTTTTATTTTTCCAACCTCTAATAGGTTTTCGGAGTGGGAGGAAGTGCTTGACCTCAAAAGACACAGACAGTCTCGTTGTGGATAACTGGAGGGTATCCGATGAGCCTTCCATGTCGGATCACTCCTGGATATTCTTCAGTATCCGCGAGATATACA
Organism: Bactrocera correcta; assembly: GCA_027475135.1. Classification (NCBI taxonomy): domain Eukaryota; kingdom Metazoa; phylum Arthropoda; class Insecta; order Diptera; family Tephritidae; genus Bactrocera; species Bactrocera correcta. The sequence continues at coordinate 52,770,796 of CM050326.1, forward strand.
GTGCTCCTCTCACATACCGGAACTCTTGAAGAACAGCACGGGAAAAATATACCAGAATAGCAACAAAATTCCTCGAAAAGGGAGGCAATACGAGTATCAGAAATCCTCGAGAACTAGATTCAGAAGTAGAGAAGTTGGAAAAAATCTTAACCACAACTTTTAATAAATCTACTCCGCTAACTGTTTTGAAAAAGAGAAAGTCCTTCCCTTGGTGCAGCAGTGAACTCAAAAATTTGAAAACATAACTAAGGAAAGCTTTCAATGAGAGTTTTAGAACCAGAATATGGCAGCCATATAAATTTATTGTGAAAAGATACAAAAAAGCAGTCAGGAAAGCTAAAAACGACTCTTTCTGCACATCGATAGAAAGTTGCAGAGAAACTGCTAGGCTGAATAAATGCTATCCAAAGATCATATTAATACTGCCTTCATTAGGGCGGAGGGAAGGGATTGGACCTCCTCGGCAAAAGAGTCTCTGGAGGTACTAATTACAACGCACTTCCCCGGGAGTCAGCAAACACCTTCAACGAGAGTTCAGCCAGAACTTCCGCTCAACGCAGTTGATTATCGAAGCCAAATAGTAGACAAAAGCAAAACCAAATATGCCATAAATAGATTTGCACCATTTAAAGCGGCAGGTACTAACGGGATTATGCCCATAATGCTGCAAAAACTTGTAAAACCAATGGTTCAAAGGCTTGAAAATATATACAAAGCTAGCATGCAACTATCTTGCAATCTAAGAAGTTGGAATAGAAGTAAAGTTGTGTTCCTTCCAAAACCGGGCAGAAGAACACACGAGAATACCAAGGATTTTAGACCTATAAGGCTTACCTCCTTTATGCTGAAAGTACTAGAAAGGCTAATAGATCTACACGTAAGAACAATAATGGCGGAGAAATTATCGAAGTCAAAACATGCGTACATAAAGGGCCGATCAACCGAATCACGAGGTGATAAGTGTAATTGAAAACTCACTAAGCCACAAACAATACACCATGGCTGCTCTTCTAGACATAGAGGGCGCCTTCAATAACATAGAAGAATATGCGATAATTAATTCTCTGGCATATGGTGGCATAGATGACACTGTGTGCAGATGGATACTATCGATGCTGGAGAATAGGAAGATTATAGCTTCAAACGGCGCTGCAACACAAACAAGTTATGTGAGTAGAGGGATGCCTCAAAGGGGAGTCCTCTCTCCGCTTCTATGGGTTGTAGCGCTGAACCAAATACTACTCCAACTAAACGGAAGAGGAGTGAAAACAGTAGCGTATGCAGACGATATAGTGTTGTTGGTAGCAGGCATGTTTCCTTCAACAGTCAGCGAGATTATGGAAAGAGCACTTCGTTGGTTAAACCTACGGGCTAAAAACAATGGACTAGGAGTTAACCCGAACAAAACAGAACTGGTGCTATTCACAAGCAGAACCAAAATACCACAGTTTCAACTTCCGGTACTAAACAGTACAACACTCACTCTCTCTCCAACAGCTAAATACCTGGGGGTGAAGAATGACACCAAACTGTCCTGGAAAATAAATATAGAAAGAAGAATAAACAAAGAAAAACATGGCCTACTATACTTGTAAGAGAATCGTCAACAAGAATTTGGGCCTCAAACCAAGTATAATCATGTGGATGTATACGGCTGTCATAAGACCTATACTTAGATATAGAGCTCTGGTACGGTGGCCAGCGCTAAACAAATAATACAACATTAAAAAATTAAATGGTATACAAAGAGCGGCATGTGCGGGTGTTACTGGTGCAATCAGGTAATGTCCGACTGATGCGCTCATCGTGATCCTGCATCAACTATCAGTGGACATTTTTATTCAAAAAACAGCAGCTATTGCGGCGATAAGAATAAAAGAATTAGGAGTTTAGAATCAGCAGAACTACGGACTTAGTGTAATCCAAAACAAGCTCACCACTTGTAAATCAGACTACATTCTCCCAAAGCTGGACTTAAAAAGACACTTCCAGGAGAGGACACCATCTACACGAGAATGGAGAAGAGGTTCAATAGGAGAGGAGGATACCATCTCAGTCTATACCGATGGGTCCAAAATAGTCAGCAAAATAGGCACGGGGGTGTTCTCCGCAGATCTAGGCATATCTCTCTCTATACGTCTAACGAATTCGGCCAGCATCTTCCAAGCAGAAGTACTAGGTATAGAAAAAGCCTGCGCAGCTCTATTAGAAAACCACGGGAATATAAATAAAGCAACTATATTTACGGATAGCCAGGCGGCGCTTCTGGCCTTGTCTTCACCCATGACAAATTCCAGCATAGTTCACAACTGCAAGAGAGCACTAAGCTCAATAAAAGACAAGCTCCAACTAAACTTGACTTGGGTTCCCGGCGACAGGAACATTTTCGGTAACGAAAAAGCAGACGAGTTGGCAAAGGCAGGCGCTTTCCTCAACGAATCCGAGGCGGATTTAATACCACGCCCGCTAGGATCGATCAAAGGAGAGATCAAGAGACAATTTCAAAAAGTTGCAAATAATAGGTGGAAAAACATTACAAAATGCGTCATAACTAAACAACTATGTCCAACATATGACAGGAAAAGAACCAACGACTTATTAAATAGGTCAAGAAAAAGTATCTACAGAGTAACAGCTACCAAAACAGGGCACTGGCCATTTGAGGAACATGTGTCCAAAATGGGTATACCCTACAAGGACATTTGTCGAGGCTGCGGAGTAGTAGCAGGGAACGAGGAAACAATTTTCCACTTTCTCTGCGAATGCCCAGCTCTAGCACAGATCCGCCACAAAACACTTGGAATCCATCTAGCACCAAACTAAAAGCATATCAGACATAAGTAGTTTCATCGAAACCTCAAACAGGTTTGAGAGAGAAGGTGAAACGTAATAGCACATACAGGAGGTTCTACGAACAGTGTATCAAAATGGCACATCAATTGCTAATTGAGCCCGATAGGGCTGCACTCCTACCTACCTACCTACCTAAAAGCCTTAAACCTCTGCTAAAGCAATAGAATACGTCAATATTTTTCTTCGGAGTACCAAAATCAATAGTTATTGATAATGAGCCATCTTTGAACTCAGTCTATTTAAAATTTAAGATGATATACGAGTTAGAAAAAGAAATTTATACTACTACTCCATACAAAAACCAAGCTAACGAACAAGTGGAAAGGTTCCATTTCATTCAGTTCATACCACAATACTTAAAAAACTGTTAACCTACTTTTTCGTACAAATTTTACATTTACCCCAAGGAATAGAAAGAACTAGACAAAACAACTTAGAAAAATTAGCTTAGAAACAAAGAAAGAATATCGAATACCATAATTAAAATAAGAAGGAAATAAAAGCATATCTACCAGGACAAATAATATTTGATAAGAAAAATAGAAGAAAAGGAACTAAGTTAAGGAAACCGTATAGTAAGGAAATAGTTAGGGAAGACAGAAATAGTACCGAGTTAACTGAAAAAGTACAATTAATTCACAAAGGTAGAATATGTAACTAAATATGTACTGACATTCTTTTCCAGGGTACTACCACCACTATGCCTGGCGGAAGTACAGATACTCGATTATTCAAACTCACAACTCATAACAGTAGAAAAGGGAAGGTTAGGATTATAAACAGGAACATTTACAAGTAGGACAATACTCGAAACTGACATAGGAAAATATACGGAGAGACTTGATCATATAGAAGCGAACATTAAAACCGAAATAATCCACAAAAACCCTAACTAACCCTTCCTCCTATATTTCATCTAATAACCCAAATATAATATAAGCCTAACTGAATAATCTAAAAGTTGAAAAGAAACTAAAAACATATAAATAAATATACTAGCGCATGGAAATAGATTGCAGGAAGTCCAGACCATGAAGACTACGAAGTAATTTCAAATAAAATAAATAATGTCTTACAAAATAGGTACTACTACTAATAAAATTCAATGGAGAAATTTCCATAAATAACGAATCTACACTCTTAAACAGAACATTCATTATTTTATATATGTTTAACCCATTATTATCAAAGGGAATTCTATAACGAAAAAACGAACAGCAAGTAAACTCTTACCAGCCATCCTTCAACTGTCATCCGCACCACTCAACATAGAAAAATTCCTCTCGCTGGAAATGCTGAAATTTGTAGATAAACTTCAACAACTCAAAATAAGTAAACATATTAGAAGAAAAATATCAATCCTAATTATCATAATAATAGTGATCGCTTAATCTTCTGGAAAATCTTTTAAAACAATCCAAGGAGAATAAACCAAATAAACTATCACAACCGGACTCAATCAAATCTTCAATACACCTAAAGATTCAAACGTCTTCGAATATCAAGGGGGGACTAGTTAGCACTCCACACTTTTAAAAAGTATCATATGATGCATTAATATCATATGATACAAAGCTTTAGAATACGACACCAACTAAATCGCTGAGAGTGCTACAGTTAAATGTAATTAATTGTAATTCTTAGTTCAAAGACAAAATTCAAGAAAGGAGCATAGCTCCCAAAAGTATTTTTTTTATTAAAAACAAAATAAAAACTTTATACTTACATATATATGTTTAAACAATTCAGAAAAAATTTTATTTTTGAATACATGTGTATGGATGAATGTATTTAATAGAAGGATGGAGTTATGTGTAGAAGTTCACGCAAATGAGGAAAGTTCTCTGATCGCCATTCACTTGGGAGTGGCCAGAAACGATTCTTTTACATATGACTCAAGCAGCTCACGACTTCCGGCCTTTGACCAAGTATCCTCTGGGTAGCCTAAGAACATCCGTTTGAAAGCGAGCCAAAGTGAGAAGGCGAAACTTCCCCTCCGCAGGGTTGTGCGCTGGGTTTGGGACCCGTAAAGTAAAAAAAGCACACCAATGAAAAGGAACTACAAGCCTCGGATGAGTGGCCGCCATTTTGATGACGACCATGAAAAACGAAATAAGGACTAGGAATTAAGGGCATGCACCTAGAAAGTCCGGTCCCTTAATTGGGAAGGTGCCGCTGCCCAGCTGATTGATGTCCTCGTAAAAATAAAGGCTGACATCACCTCCGTCCAAGAAATGCGATGGACGGGGCAAGGACAGGGACGAGTAGGTTCTTGTGGCATTTACTAAGGTGGCCATATAAAGGAGCTCAAGTTTGGTGTGGTATTCGCGGTGGGAGAGAGACTCCGTCGCCGAGTGCTATCATTCACTCCGGTGAATGAACGTCTAGCCACAATCCGCTGCAAAGCAAAGTTCTTCAACATATCGCTGATTTGCGCCAACGCCCCGACGGAAGAGACGGACAATGTGACCAAAGATGCCTTCTATGAGCGCTTGGAGCGCACTTATGAGAGCTGCCCCCGCCACGACGTCAACATCGTCCTTGACGACTTTAATGCCAGGGCGAGCAAAGAAAGTATTTTTGACACTACTCCTCCATGCCTCCATGACGAAACATCTCCAAATGGGTTGAGGCTGATCGACTTCACCGGGATCCGAAATATGGTTAACTGTGGTACTAGATTCCAGCACAAGAAAATACATCAAGCTACCTGGCTGTCTCCGGATCGAAAAGCCATCAACCAGATCGATCATGTTGTGATAGACGGAAGACACGTCTCCAGTGTTCTAGACGTGCGTACGCTCCGAGCTCCCAACCACTATCTTGTTGCAGCCAAGACTCGCACCCGACTCTGAGCAGCAAAAAACGCACGTCAACAAATACAAGGAAGGTTCGACGTCGAGAAGTTGCCATCACAACAGACAGCCGAACAATTTTCTATTTGGCTTGCACTCCTGCTCTCTGAAAGCACTCGTCAACAACTCGGTATAATTCAACTGTGGGACGGCATTTCAAACTCCTTACGTACAGCTGCAACCGAAACCATTGGTTTTCGGAAAATACAAAAGAACAGCTGGTACGACGAGGAATGTTGTGTCGCAGCGGAGAGAAAACAGACTGACTACCTCGCAACGTTAACATCGACCACAACACGTGCGGGATGGGATAGATACCGAGAGTTGAAGAGGGAAGGGAGACGCATTTGCAGAAAGAAAAAGAAAGAGGCCGAAATGCGTGAGTATGAAGGCTTGATAAGCTGGCCGACAGGGGTAATGCTCGAAAATTCTACGAAAAGATGCGGCGGCTTACAGAAGGTTTCAAGACCGGAGCATACTCTTGTAGAACCCCCCAAGGTGATCTAGCCACCGATGCCCAGAGCATACTTAAATTATGGAGGGAACACTTCTCCAGCCTGCTGAATGGCAGTGAAAGCACAACACTAGGAGAAAGCGAACCCGATTCCCCAATTGAAGACGATGGAGCAGACGTTCCATTGCCTGACCATGATGAAGTTCGAATAGCAATTACCTGCCTGAAGAACAACAAAGCGGCGGGGGCCGAAAGATTGCCAGCCGAGCTATTCAAACATGATGGCGAAGAGCTGATAAGGAACATGCATCAGCTTCTTTGGAAAATATGGTCGGACGAAAGCATGCCCAACGATGGGAGTTTAATTGTGCTATACCCAATCCATAAAAAGGAGACCCCACAATCTGCGTAAACTGGCGTGGGACAAGCCTCCTCAACATTACGTATAAGGTTCTATCGAGCGTATTGTGTAAAAGATTAAAGCCCACCGTCAACAAACTGATTGGACCTTATCAGTGTGGCTTTAGACCTGGCCTTAGACCATGCGCCAAATCTTGGAAAAGGCCCATGAAAGGAGAATCGACACACACCACCTCTCCGTCGATTTCTAAGCTGCTTTCGACAGCACAAAAAGGAGCTGCCTTTATGCCGCGATGTCTGAATTTGGTGTCCCCGCAAAACTAATACGGCTGTGTAAAGTGACGTTGAGCAACAACAAAAGATCGTTCGATACCAAACGAGGTTTCAGACAAGACGACTCCTTATCGTGCGACGATTTCAATCTGCTACTGGAGAAAATAGTTCGAGCTGCAGATCTTAATCGAGCAGGTACAATCTTTTATAAGAGTGAACAGCTGCTGGTGTATGCCGATGATATTGATATCATCGGCCTCAACATCCGCGCCGTTAGTTTTGCTTTCTCCAGACTGGACAAGGAAGCAACGTAAATGGGTATGGCAGTGAACGAGGGCAAGACGAAATATATCCTGTCGTCAAACAGTCGTCGCACTCGCGACTTAGCTCTCACATCACTGTTGACAGTTATAACTTTGAAGTTGTAGATAATTTCGTCTACTTAGGAACCATTTTTAACACCACCGACTGTGCTGACATTGTTGTTGTTCCATGCTGACATGGAAATCCAGCGCAGGATTACTCTTGCCAATAGGTGCTACTTCGGACTGAGTAGTAAAGTCCTCTCTCGACGAACAAAAGCCAAACTCTATAAGTCGCTCATAATTTGCGTCCTGCTATATGGTGCAGAGGCCTGGACGATGACAATAACCGAAGAGTCGATGTTACGAGTTTTCGAGAGAAAAGTTGTGCGAAATATTTATGGTCCTTTGCGCATTGGCCACGGCGAACATCGCATTCGATGGAACGATGAGCTGTATGAGATATACGATGACATTGACATAGTTCAGCGAATTAAAAGACAGCGGATCCGCTGGCTGGGTCATGTTGTCCGGACGAAAACGCTCCAGCTCCGAAGGTATTCGACGCAGTGCACCCCGGGGAAAGCAAAGGAAGAGGAAGACCTCCACTCCGTTGGAAGGACCAAGTGGAGAAGGGCCTGCCTTCGCTTTGGATATCCAATTTGCGACACGTAGCGAAAAGAAAAAAACGATTGGCGCGTTGTTGTTAATTCGGCTATAATCGCGTAAGCGGTGTCTACGCCAGTAAAGAAGAAGAAGACTTAATACATAAAAATATATTTGTGTTTGAATAATATGCTGTAACGCTGCAGCTGCTCCAGAGTGATTTGTTCACATTTTGAAATCCTAAAAATATATAAAATTATTATACATGTATGCACAAAATTTAATAGATCTGTAAAATTACTCACCTTTTGGTTGTCCATTTCTTTATTTTGTTTTGTTTGTTTTTTTAGAAAACAGCTGGTTCATATCAAAGTATTTTTCACCTCATGTGGTGAGTTTTGTGTGCTTTTTTTATGAGGTTGAAACACGAAAGCCCTTACAAAATAAACAGCTTTGCGTTAGAGATTTATTTTGACTAAAAGTTCGATATGCGCTTGTTTTCCGTTCACAACGAATAGAAATACAGCAAAGCGAAGCAAAATGTTGGGCAACTGTCATTTTACGTTTTGCCAAGCAACAATCGCCAGTTTATTGCAAAAAAAAACTTTGAAAACTTAGCATTCATTCTGGTATACCCTTTGCTTTCTTCATTTCGTTGTTAAAGTAACGGAGGGGAGAGTTTTATGTGAATGGGCCGTAACGCTTGGGATATTCCATCGAATGCTGATGTGAAGAAAAAAAATTAACTATAGCATATGAAATTGTGCTGGCAGTTATGGTATTTGATAAATTTCATTTGTGTCGAATTTAGTGCAGAAAGTTGTCGAAAATAAAGTTGTGCCGAAATTAACGAAGTTCGAATAAATTTCTACAAAAAATAATAGCAGAAACAGTCAAAAACGCTACTCCCTTCCTTCCTTTTCCTTCCCTATCGGCAAAATGTGTGCACAGTAGAGAACGTAGGAAAAACGCAGAAATCAGCCATCTTTGTTTGTTTTCATTTGAACAATATTGCCATTGCTCAATACGCATATGTAGTTTTCTACACATCTATGTTTTCAATTACAATTTTTTACTATATAAAATATCAAAACTGAAAACAAACTATTAAAAATAGTTTATATACTTATAAATAATAGCATTCGACTCTGATTTTGAGTTATTTTAAGAAAATTTTAAACATATTGAACAGATTGAATTATAAAAGTTGATAATTACTGCAGTATATCGATATTGGCAACCCTGCGTTGTGAGAGAGCAATCAGCTGCCACGTTTGCGGCGGCAAAATCCAAATGTCGCGGATTCTCACGTCATCGTCACGTCAGAGAGAAGGGAGAAGCGTTTTTCACTGTTCAGTTACATTGCGCGCCCATAAGATAGGTCGTGCCAGCTGACACGACCCACGATTCTGCGTTGTTCACTGGCTAGCCTATAAATTCTTTTTTAAGCGATTCATTACGAGGCATCTCGACAGGATAAAATTTATGTCATACTAACTGTCTATTGCTATTGCCATTGCCAAATCTGTATGTGAGCATTTGTTAAGATAGATAATCATTCGCGCTAAGGTGTAGGGTAGGTACATAGGTTCGAGCCGATGTATCGCATGCTTTGAGCTCTTCAAAAATTTATTTTATCACATTGCGAAATGCCGTCGGGTAATTAGCTGATGTAGCGCATGTTTTGAGCTCTTGAACTGTTTAAATCTTTTATGTGGAAAATAAAGAAGAGAAAGATCCTTCTTTACAAATGTATTTCTGGGAAAACTAAGAAGTCATATTTTTGGACTACTATATAATAATTGCGGCATAAATTTTATATACCAGTTAAAATAATAATTTTAAAATGAGCAATAATATTTCAATTTATGCTGGTATAAGTTTATTAAATTTAAGATTTCGCTCATTCCCAACCCAATTTGCATAATTTTTCTGTAAATTAACAATAAACTAAATATTAATTTTTTAAAAAAATATTATTTTGAAAATGTACTTTATTTTTATAATATAACACAACCGTCTTAATACTCGCTTTTCTAAATTTCATATTACCGAAATGAAAATTCCGTCGGCATATGTGCAAATTGGAAACGTTGCCTCTTCGAAATCTTCATAGAAATGAAAACTGATCTGCCAAACTGCTAAAATGACAGCTTATTGCTTACAATATATGGCAAACTAATTAGAATTTCATATAACGGGTGATTTTTTAAGAGCTTGATAACTTTTTTAAAAAAAAAAACGCATAAAATTTGCAAAATCTCATCGGTTCTTTATTTGAAACGTTAGATTGGTTCATGACATTTACTTTTTGAAGATAATTTCATTTAAATGTTGACCGCGGCTGCGTCTTAGGTGGTCCATTCGGAAAGTCCAATTTTGGGCAACTTTTTCGAGCATTTCGGCCGGAATAGCCCGAATTTCTTCGGAAATGTTGTCTTCCAAAGCTGGAATAGTTGCTGGCTTATTTCTGTAGACTTTAGACTTGACGTAGCCCCACAAAAAATAGTCTAAAGGCGTTAAATCGCATGATCTTGGTGGCCAACTTACGGGTCCATTTCTTGAGATGAATTGTTGTCCGAAGTTTTCCCTCAAAATGGCCATAGAATCGCGAGCTGTGTGGCATGTAGCGCCATCTTGTTGAAACCACATGTCAACCAAGTTCAGTTCTTCCATTTTTGGCAACAAAAAGTTTGTTAGCATCGAACGATAGCGATCGCCATTCACCGTAACGTTGCGTCCAACAGCATCTTTGAAAAAATACGGTCCAATGATTCCACCAGCGTACAAACCACACCAAACAGTGCATTTTTCGGGATGCATGGGCAGTTCTTGAACGGCTTCTGGTTGCTCTTCACCCCAAATGCGGCAATTTTGCTTATTTACGTAGCCATTCAACCAGAAATGAGCCTCATCGCTCATCGGACACGGACGCGAAACACATTTCGAACCGAACACTGATTTTGGTAATAAAATTCAATGATTTGCAAGCGTTGCTCGTTAGTAAGTCTATTCATGATGAAATGTCAAAGCATACTGAGCATCTTTCTCTTTGACACCATGTCTGACATCCCACGTGATCTGTCAAATACTACTGCATGAAAATCCTAACCTCAAAAAAATCACCCGTTATATTAACCAATCTCCACAGGCAATAAGCACGGCAATAGGTTAGTAAGACAATATAGGGGGATTCTGTAACCAGTCTCTAGTCTCTATTTGAGACATTTTGAGACAAATAGCGGGATTCTGTAACCAGTCTCTAGTCTCTATTTGAGACATTTTGAGACAAAGTATCAATTTGATACTAGTTACTATTCACTAAACAGTCTCTAGCGTTAGTCTCAAAATATTGAGACTTGGTAGTTAGCTGGTCACAAAACTAAAAAGAACTCTTCCTGCCATTTTCAATTTACTGAATAGAGATCATCATAGATATTAATCGATTGTCGTTTTTGTACATTTTGTAAGCAATTCAAACACGAAAAGGTTAAAAATAAATAAATTTTACATAAATTTCGTAAATATTATGAAACAAAGTCAACATATATTTTCATTTTTATTGATAATTATGTTTTTTGACTATGTTATAGAAAAGTTAATATTTGTTATCGACATATTTATTATCATTCAAGTGTAAAAACATCTCTGAATAATGAAATGTAATAGATTTTGAGACTGTCACTTACAGAATAGCAAAATCGCCTCAAGTCTCAAAAATTGTCTCTAACTCAAAATCTCAAATTTAGAGACTTGATACTGTCTCACGTTACAGAATCGCACGGATAAATTGGGTGTATAACGTAATGCTGACAATCAAAATCTCGAAATTTAAAATCTCGACAGTCAAAATGCCGACAAATCAAAATATCGACAAAAGCATTGCATTCTCTTTTAATTTTGTCACTAATAAATATTTGCTAAAGCAAATTCTTAACAGGTTATGGGCCCTGGAAGCGTGATAGTGTGATTGAAAGTGATTTGGCGTTATAAAAAAAGTAATGTAGTAATTTTTGTAAAAGCTCTGAACTTATTTCGCGTCGGGTAACTGTAGTTTTTTTTCAAATTGAATACATTTTGGGCTGCAAACTAAGAAACAGTGAAGAAAATGGGTTGAGTTTAGTATCGCGCCGGTTAATTTTGGCTCAATGTACCTAAACGAGAGAACCAAATTGAAAATTTTAAACACGCATGTATGCTTAAATGATCGAGCTTTATTTTAAAACATATTTTATAAAAATCTGCTCACAAATTTTTCCACAAATTCACTTTAAAAAATGCTATTTTTTGCAAATTTCTTAATATATGCTAGTGCATATATTACTTATGAATTATAAAAACCACACAGTCATTGACTGATACCCAACGCGTACGGTTGTGCTTAAAGTGATTTCAGTGTTTCGCAGTCTTTTTTGAGTTATTTTCTCTCCTGTGTTTACAGCAAAGTCAATAACAAATTTTCTTCCATTGGTAAGCCACGTGTGCTTCTACTAATTGTGTATATTTCATAAGCAATAATGCCCCTTGAGGGGCAAAACAGGTTCGCCCTGTTATCAAGCCCAAAAGCAAAAAACAAAAAAAAACCTCAATCTATATGTAAAGAATTGTTTCCCGCTTTACCATTAATTAAGAAAGAAAACCCAAGATTTTTAGTGGCGAGTGCATCAAACTCAATAAAACCTTTAGACAAGTATTCTTGCTTTGCTGTGCATAAAGCTTTAAAAGCTATTCGTTCAGAAATCATCAATATATCCGAACTAAAAGACGGAAATTTATTAATCCTTGTTAAAAACGAGAATCTCGCAAACAAGTTTTGTAAAACAACCACTTTACATGGGATATGTAATGTAAAAATTGAGCTGCATAATAACCTGAATTACTCCAAAGGCACAATCTACGCACCATGTCTTAATGATATTTCAGAAAATGAAATTATTGAAAACCTGAAAGCCCAGGGTGTTGTGTCAGTTTACAATTTTCCAAAATATGTGGATGGCAAACAAGTACCTAGCGGAGTAGTTTTACTCACTTTTGATATATATCAATTGCCTGAGAAATTGGAAGTATCATGGTATACAACTAAAGTACGCCCATACTACCCAAATCCCATGAGGTGTAAAAATTGCCAATTGTTCGGCCACACAGCAAAGCGATGTAATAAAACATCCACCTGCGACTCATGCGCACTCCCTCCTCACTCTCCAGAAGTATGCTCTCGCACTTTGTGCGCAAACTGCTCTGGCAGCCACCCCGCTTCCAGTAAATCTTGCCCAAAGTTTGTTCAATTGAAACAAGTAATAAAGATTAAAACAGATAGCTACCTTTGCTTTTGTTAAGTCTAGGTGCGTCGCTGTATCGCATTGGGAGTATGGTGATCCCTTGACTTCCTTTTGATATTGTATGTATTTTGAAAATGTACGAAAATGTCGATTTTTCGCGACTTTTTCATAATATTGTGTGTACTTTATTTTTAGTACGCACTAATTTGGCGTTTAGTAGTCCGCCACCGCTCTAGGATTTGTTCAGAATTATTTTTTCATTATTGGCGAAAGCCATCCTGCGGGGCCGAAAAGCTGTATGTGCTTTTAATAATTTGGACTGTCAGAGGTAACTCTAACTTTGTTTTTTATACCAATTTGTGGAGTATTAGCAAATTGTGGCTCTATTGGTTGTCGTACGACGTACCGGCCATTATTTGATCGAGTAGTTGTGGCTTTAGAGAAGTCTTCACAATACTGATCTTCTGGAGTTTTGTTTGTTGTAGGGGGAAGTTTCCCTAACATACGAAATTTCCTTAATTGTGAATTAAGGTACCTGTTTGTATTATACTCAACTTTAGTTGGCATGGTGGTAACTAGTTCTGTAACTAGTCCAATTTGTATTTCGCTGTGTGGCGTTTGAACTTTTTGAGCCTTTGAGCAACATGGTGTCTCTTGGCTATTTTTAGAATTTTGTTTTTCGGGATTTGCGTTTGCAATTAAACCCGTGGTTCTTGATTTATAAGCGCTTTTATGGGGTGGGATGTTATATGTGCTGTAATGAAGCATTGAGTGATGTCTTTTGTGACAATATATGCAATTGAATTTGCTTTTGCAATTTTTATATGTGTGCGCATGTGACAAGCAATTTGTGCATAATTTTTTTGATCTCACGAAATTGTTTCTTTCATTAATTTTTAGTTTTTTAAACTTCTCGCAAGATATCAGTTTATGCCCTCTTGTTCATAGTTCGCATGACGTTTGTTTTTTTTGTTCTGATATGAACGTTTGCGTTTTGTAAAAGCTTTTGTTTAAATTTTTATTGCTTCTAGCTTGGGGTCTATTTAAGCTTCCATTCTGGTCGTGTTTGTTCTTAGTTTTGAGTATTTTTTCTTCTAACCTTTCCGCAATTTCATATTGGGTGGTGAGAAAATCTTTCATTTTTTGCCACGTTGGGCACTTTTTTCGTGATGAGAGCGATTGCTCCCATAGAAGTAACGACTTTTCTGGTAATGCAGCGGTGCAAATGTTTACCAGAATTGGGTCCCAGCTGTGTGTGGGAATATTTAGTGTCGATAGAATCGACAAACAATTTGAAACAGTGGATTCTAGTTTGATGAATTCTACACTTGTTCCTTTCTTAATTTTTGGCAAGTTCATTAGTGTCGTTACTTGTTTATCGACCAGTATTCTTTCATTTTCAAATCTAGCTTTTAGAGCTTCCCAAGCCAAATTGAAATTGTCGTCATTTAATGCGAACTGTTTAACTATTTCGCCTGCTTGACCTTTTGTTTTGTATCGGAGGTGATACAGTTTTTGCGCCTTTGATAGTTGTGGATGGTTGATGTAAACGGCTGTGAACATGTCCCGGAAGGACGGCCATTCTTCATAACCTCCGTAAAACGTTTCTGTATCACATGCAGGCACCTCGAGTTGGATGCCTGAACTTGCCTCTTGATTGTCTATTTGTGGCAGCTCTACTCTACTGTGGAGAGTAGGTGCAATTGCTTTAATGAGCTTTAATTGATCGGAGATCATAGCTTTCGTTTCTTCATATTGGTCCAAGCAGTTTTCATATATTGTGTAAGCCGAGGATTTGAAATCGTGTGTATCTGAATCGTCAGAATCTAGAATGGCGTCATGAGCCGCTTGGAAGCGAGTCCAAAAATTTGTAAGATTTTGTTTTTTGATTTCTAATAACGATTCAGAGTTTTCGTGAATCGGTGAAGCGGCAAATCTAGTGCAGTATCTTAATAAACTGTCACTTTGGGAACTGGATTTAACAACCTGTTTTGAGCGTGTAGCTCCTGCAGATGTATTTTGATTTTTTGCGTTATTAACCATTTTGGTTTTATTTTAAATTTTTATCTGTAAATAATTAATTTTTTTTTTTTCCAGTGGAACTGATTTGAATAAGGAAATTAAATTAAATTGATTTTCAGTTTAGGTTGCTAACAAACGAACGAAGATGTTATTTCGCGTTAATATTACCGTTTCTGTTTATTTGCAAAATAATATTATTTATTGATTTTATTTTAGTTTTAAGTTTACAAATATCCGCACTTTTAATTTATAAAAACCTTTTACGTCCTTATGTTAGTATTTAGGTACACCCTAATACTTGGATTTGTATGTGTGTATGTATGTGCTTATTAAGGTACTTATGTTTTGTGCGATTGAGAGCTCGCTGAGGAGATCAATGCGCTATTTACATAAGTACGCAGGAATTGTTTGTGTGTTTATGATTATGCGATTGAGAGCTCGTTAAAGAGATCAACTCGCTTTTTGTATACAATCCTGCTTGTTTTTGTTTGTCAAAGAACAAGAGGTATTGAGAGATAATTGCCAATGTGGACTTAGAATATGTGAATATGTGCGTGCACAATTTTTGTTTAACTCCGTTTTTTTTTTTTTTGGACTTTTAAATATCCATATAGATTATGCACTTATGTATATTTGTATTGTATTATGTATTTATGAACATATATAGAGAATATATATATATATTGAGAAATATGTTTGCATATATGGATATTTGCTTTCGTATTTTCTCGTTTGTTTTTATTTTATGTTAGATGTTGATGATGAATCTTATTTCTTTTGGTAATATGTATGTGTATTTGAATGCACGAACGTAAGCTAGTACATAGGCATCGAAAATTGTAATATTTGTATTTATGTACTATATGTATGCATATGCGTATATAAGTATATTGTACTGAACAGTTTTCGGGTTTCCCGGTAAATTAAACCCAAAAATTAGCACCGTTTGATAACCGCCTTAAATTGTCAAATGGAATTTGTCATAGGTTTTATATTCCTATATATATGTATGTATGTATACGTATGTGCATGTAATATATTAAAGGACTTGATACGTTCACTTGGTATTTTGGTATGATATGGTTTGCTGGGTATATGTACATGTGTTGCGCTAATGCGTTTTGTTCCTCTTCCTTTGCTCCAGCTGGCTGCCTCCTTCTGCTGTTGTTTTGTTGTGTGTATGTATATTTGTTGTAATGTTCGCGCCCGTTTGTTTCGTTTTTTTGTATGCTTTGTTGTTTTAATGTTTAGGCGTTTTAAAGATTTCGCACCCGATTTATGTTTTGTTTTTAAGTTTCGCGCGTTTACTTATTCTTTTTTTGTTTGCTTTTAGGTTCCGCGCCCGAATAGTGTTTGTTTTTGTTTGTATAAAACTTTCAACATATGACTTTGGTTTTGTGTACATCTATATGTAAATATGAACACAGCGCACTCCTAGTTTTTCATATGTGACTATTTATGCTTTTGTATTACAGCTGTTTTTGTGTTTTCTTTTTGTTTCTGTTTTATTTGCTCACCACACTAGCATATGTATGTACTTATATATTAATTATGTTTTTTATATTTGTACTGTTTTGAATATTTTGCTTTTATAACTTTAAGTTTTTCCACCGTAGTTTAGCTTTTGTAATGTTTCGAAACTGTGTAATATTTTTCTGCTACCAATAGCACTTGACATGAAGTAAGTAACTGAAATATATTTTAGTCGAATTTAAATCAAATTCATATTTATTTATTTTTAGAACGGATGATTCTATTTAATTGTCAGCAACTGTATGTGTATGGATATATGTATGCATATATTTTTGGCGAGTCACCACACTTTTTTTTCCTTTTGTTTTGCTCCACTACACTTTTATGTTTCTTGTCTGTTTTGTATATGCAGATTACGTATGTATGTTTGTAAATTTATTACTAATTAGTTTTGTCACTTCACCGTGCTATTTTCTTTTCACAATTTTTTGCTGCTAATCTATAGTGCCTTTCTTTAAGGCTCGAAGGACCATGAATAAATGGAGCACACACTACTGAGTTAATGGAAATAAAAAACTCTTTATACGCGTTAGTTTTTTTTTAACAATTTTATTTATAAAATAAATTTATATTTTATAAAGTTATACGTATAAATATCGACGGGGTGGCCGGAGCTGGCGATCTATTTTCCGCAGGATCGTGGTCGAATGTATAATCGCGGTCGAGGAGCGTAGATGTCGACCCGGCGCAGTGTTTAAGCGAATCCTTTTGGCGAACGTTGACAGCGAATGTTGGTGGTCGAAAATGTGTGACGAATTGTACGTGCCAGCGAAAGGTGTCGACGCGGCGCAGTGTGTAAACGAATGTTGTCTGCTTCCCCGTTGTCCATCCCTTTTGTTGGTTGAGTTGGTATAGGTGTGGTGAGTTATTGGCTTTGCGTTGCAGTAGCATCATGTGGTGAATTGCGCTGTTGCATTAGGATGCGCCAGTTTTTCCGTTTAGAGGGGGTGGATGCTTAACTCATTTAAACAAAGTGCTCTATGCGCGAAGCGATCAAAATGCAAAAAATGCAAATACCATCACCTCTTAACGAGACCCCTCTTTCCTTTTCAAGTTATCAAAAAATCGAACAATACACAACCAAAACAAAACAATAATGAAACCCAAGCAGAACAAATACGTTCGAGCAACAACAACACCGATATTAATATAACGAATGACGAAGCAAAAGAAAACAACGCAAGTCAAACAAACAATTTAAATACCAGTCAAACCACTTTTCCAGTCGATGACTCAACAACAACAACAACTGTCTCAAATTTTATTACCCAACTTACCTCTTCTGATACTCCCGCTTCCATTTTTCCCCCCTTATCTTACCTCCCTACAGACTTCCAAATACAAATGAATTATGATTAAAATATTACAATGGAATATAAACGGACTATTTAATAATTAATCTGATTTGAATATTTTAATTAATGAATTTTCTCCTGAAATTGTTGCTTTACAAGAGACGCATCTCCCCGCTAATAAGAAAGCGTATTCTCCTAAAAACTACACAGGTTACTTTTCTAATAGCAGTTGAAACACTACCCGTAAGCAAGGCATTGCAATACTCGTTAAAAACTCCATCAACCATAAACTCATCCCGGTCACTTCTGGCATTTCCTGCTTGGCGTTGGAAATAGACATAGGCTTCAAAATCACTATTGTCAATTGCTACATCTCGCCTCATCAGAACTTTACTAATAGGGACCTTAGTAATATCATCAACACTGTTTCTGCCCCAATTGTTTTGTTAGGAGATTTTAATGCTTGGAGCCCGCTGTGGGGTTCTCCTGCTAGTAATAAAAAAGGAGAAATCATCGAGAATATAATACTTTCTCACAACCTAGTCGTTCTTAACGATGGATCACCCACTCACTTCTCCACTCATAAAACGTTTACCCATCCCGACATCACCCTTGCATCCACACCACTTGCACCCAAACTTTCCTCCTATACACTTCAAGACCTCCATAATAGTGACCATTTTCCGATTATAACCTCCATTTCCATCCCTAATTGGTATAAAGTAAGACCCACATCAAAATTCTTAACGGAGAAGGCAGATTGGGCAAACTTTCATCGTCTTTCTGTTTTATTTTCGGACAACAAACCCCAAGCTAAAAACATAAACGCTGAAGCTTCCGCTATTAAAACAATCATCCGCTCAGCAGCACATTACTCGATACCCCAGTCCAGTACCAAGCATTTCCATGCTAAATTGCCTTATTAGTCAAATCTCCTAACAATTTTAAGGAACAATAAACAAACATTATGGTCCAAATACAAACATTACAGAACTGACAATAATTTCATAAGCTATAAAAAAGCGAACGCGGTGTTTAGAAAAGAATTAAAATCTGCCAAACGAAAAGCTTTAGAAACACTTACCGCCAATATCAACCCATTTTCGAGCACAAAAAAAATTTGGTCAGACATTAAAATTCTTACAGGCTCCTCACAACGATCCAGTATACCGTTTATACATTCAGCCCAAGGTCCTATTTATAACCCTTAAGACATTGCTCAGAAGTTTGCGGACACATGGTCAGATAATTCCAACAGTCATAATTTTCACAATGATTTCAACACCTTAAAAAGCCTAACAATCGCTGAAAACTACAATAACCCATTTCCCTCACCCAGAGCCGTCCAAGCAGATGCTCCCATTACATTAAGTGAATTCGATGTAACAATTGCATCGATGACTGGTAAAACTCCAGGATTGGACAAAATTTCCTATCCCATCCTTAAAAATCTCCCTCGATCCCTTAAAATTCGTATAATTTCTCTTTACAATAAAATTCTCAACGAGGGAATCTATCCACAGAAGTGGAAAACAGCTTCCATCCTTCCCATCCCCAAGCCCAATAAACCTACTTCTCAAATAGAAAATTATAGACCCATATCCTTACTTCCTCGCATGTCCAAATTTCTGGAGAAAATAATATCTGTAAGAGTTATGTGGTTTGCCAAAGCAAACTCTTTTATAAAACCCCAACAATTTGGCTTCCAAAAAGGTTTAGGAGTAACTGACGCTCTGTTATTTTTCGAACACTATGCCTCTACGGCTTTGTCAAACCGAAATCACGTTTCTGTGCTAAGTTTAGACTTTGAAAAAGCATTTGACAGGATTGGACCTCACATGGTACTCAGGGAAAAAAATGGAATGTTGGCGAAAAACTATATAATATAATAAAATCGTTTTTGAACCACCGCAAATTTTTTGTTATTGCCAATAAGCATAAATCCGGCCTACACGATCTGTTTAATGGTACTCCACAGGGATCACCTCTTTCTGTTGCGTTATTTACCATTGCGTTCAATGAAATAAGTACAATTATAAGTTCTAGTGGAGCTGTCAAACACTGCATCTATGCCGATGATGTTTTAATATTCTCTCAAACTCATGATCTAAACCAAGTTAAACACATATTCTTAAATATATTGAATAAAATAAGTAATTGGTCAAAAATTTCAGGCGCTAATATATCGCCTAGCAAATTTAAAACTTTTCACATATGTCGGAAACATAAGTGCTCCTTTCCTAATATATCCTTTTCAAACGTTGATCTAACACATACTAATAAATTAAGAATCTTAGGACTTATATTCGACAACAAATTAACTTTCAAAGAGCATTGTAAATATGTTAGAGTAAGTCTTTTTTCTAGACTGAATATAATTAAATTCTTATCTTCTAAATACTGCTTAGTACATACAAATACTCTTGTCAATATAACAAAAGCTTTAATATTATCTAAAATCGACTTCGGACTTTGTATTTACGGACATTGCGCTAATACACACATTAAGCTCTTGAACGCACCCTACCACGCAGCAGTCAGAAGAAGCATTCGCGCCTTTCCAACGTCACCAATTAAGGCAATTCTATCTGAAGCTGGATTACCACATATAAACTACCGGACCATGCGTAACACAATGATGCTTATACCGAGGCTACTTCACTGCAGAAATGAATTAATTTTTTCGCAAATCAATCGTTCTATACGAAATCTCAAGACTAGTCGTAAGTCGTCTACTATTATGTGTTGGTTAAGTCTAGCTCAACAGCTGAACATCGTGACCACTCCATCACTTCTTAAAACCTCAGAGTATCCTCCAAGTGCGCTTCCAAATTCATCACTCATCAACATCCTACTTAAGTACCCAAAATATTCTACCAGCAGTAATGAATACAAACAAATGTTTAATGCAGTATTAGAGTCCTTAAATGATGATTGGAACTTGTATTATACGGACGGATCCAAGTCAGACACCAGCACAACGTTTGCTGTGACAAACCAGCTAGGTGTTACTATTATGGTCGGTTCCTTGCCATCCTACTGCTCAGTATTTACTGCCGAAGCAGCCGCAATATTTGAGGCAGTACAATTTGCTTCCCGAATGGGAAATAAATGCATTATATGTATGTACCGACAGTAGATCTGCAATTGAAGCTATATTTAATACCAATAATGCATCTTTAATATCCAATATTCGTAGCATGCTATTGCAAAGCAATAACTGTTTAAAAATAATGTGGGTGCCTAGCCATATCGGAATTCATGGCAACGAAATTGCCGATAAAAAAGCTAAAGAAGCTTCCAAACAACCACTTCACTTCTTTGACTATTTCACCGATAAAGATATGTATACGAAGACTTGTTGAAACATACGTAAATGAAATCCAAGTAAGAGAATGGAGTGATCACGATCACCACTACAAAAAATTTAATCCTGCGGGAACAAAGCCTTTATACTCAGGAAAAGCGACTTGTAAAAATATAAGGACACTTATAAGACTTCGAATAGGACACACAACTCCTACACATGCTCAGATCTTAACTGGCGTAAATAAACCAAATTGCGTGTTCTGCGGATCAAATGATGTCACAGTTATACAGCTCCTCGATACCTGCCCGGCACTTCAACGAATCAGAGCTAATGTTTTTTCTAACAAAAAACCTTCTTCATATCTAAAACGGACTGATGACAGTAACATAGAAATTGTATCTAAATATATTTCGCTTTGCAAATTAAATATTTAGTTTAGTTACATAAATGTACCCATTTACTTTTGCTTTGAAATTTATCTTTTTTATTGTATCTAAGGCCCTGGCAGCCAGTGCTTTATATCTATAAGTGGAACGATTATTTATAATTATTTCTCTTTTAAATAAAATAAAATAAAAAATATAAAAACCACTAGTATTGTTTTTAATTACTTTTGATTGTTAATTTCTTTGTAAATCTTTAAATAAAATATACCTTTTTCTGCATTGAGTTAAATAATACGAAAAACCAAAATGACTGCCAAATTTGAACTGTCAAATTACCGAGAAAGCACGAACAAAAGGAAATAAATTAAACCCACTTAGCAATAAATGTATGAAGTGAACGCGAAAAGGTGTTCGATGCTAAAATACTGTGGATGGCGTAGCCGTTGTTGGACCGGCTGCCGAACGCCGCCCACGCAAAAAGCAGTTCTACGCGAAAAAAATCTGATACACCCGGGTGTTGGACCGACCGATGTTATTTTTTTTGAAGCGCGGCCGAAGGCCCCCTACGCAAAAAGGAGTTCTATGCGAAAAAACCTGATACACCCGGGTGTTGGACCAACCAGGGTTATTTTTTTGAAGCGCGGCCAAAGGCCGCCCACGCAAAAAGGAGTTTTTATGCGAAAAAAATCTGATACACCCCGGTATTGGACCGACCAGGGTTATTTTTTTTTTTTTGAAGCGCGGCCGAAGGCCGTCCACGCAAAAGAGTTCTATGCGAAAAAAATTTGATACACCTCGGTGTTGGGCCGACCAGGGTTATTTTTTTTAAAGAGCGGCCCCCAAGCAAAAAGGAGTTCTATGCGAAAAAAATTTGATACACCCCGGTGTTGGACCGACCATGGTTATTTTGTTTTGAAGCGCGGCCGAAGGCCGCCCACGCAAAAAGGAGTTCTATGCCAAAAAAATCTGATACGCCCCGGTGTTGGACTGACCAGGGTTATTTTTTGTGAAGCGCGACCGCCCACGCAAAAACGAGTTCTATGCGAAAAAAATTTGATACACCTTGTCCATACAAAAATGTTGGCTGGGTTGCATTGGTTTCAGTTTGTATGGAAAAATTAGCAAAAACACTGATTTTTGGTCATTTTCCACCTGTTTTTCTCCATAAACGATACTTAATCGGCGCGATACTTAACATTCCCCAAGAAAATTACTATGTGTGGTCTATGTCAGTGTTTTTCAATCTGTGGGTCGCCAGCTGAAAGAAAAAGTCAAGGTTCTTACACAACAAAAACACAATTTTAATGAGAAAGATGTGCTTGTTTATTTTCATTAGTTAATCAAATTGTGGTGTTATTTTTGAAACATTAATAATTAAATAATTTTCTAATTGCAGTCTATTTCTCTTTTTAGTTTTAATGTCTACCATTGAAGAATATGTCCGTTCACACAAGTATGAAGTGGCGAATGGCACTAATAATTTAAGAACTTCCTTTGCCAGCTCTGGATATTCGTGTTTTCTTTTCATCCAAAATACGACACTTTGCGAATAAAATTCCATTTTGAGCAGGCCATCAGTAGTATATTATAAAAGACATTCTTTCATTTTTGTGCTGACATCAGCCAGATCTATTGATTTGTCCAAAAAAGGGTTTAAAATCAATCTACGCCCATTGTCAGCTTCAGAGTGCAAGTCTGTAAAGTATGTCCTAAGTTTATCTTATAAATTATGAAAGCTTTGTATCATGCAAGGAATATGAGCCGATACTGCAAAACTTTGGTCTGATGCATTATCTTCAACAATCTTCTGAACACACGGAAAAGACTGAAACAATTTGTTTTGCAGAGTGGTCGACCACAAACGAAGTTTTGCGTGAAGGGCTTTGACTTTATCTTTAGCTGTAAATATTTTCTTCTCTTCCTTGAAGGTTCTTGTTCAAATTGTTAAGGTGGCTAAAAAGATCTGCCAAAATGTTAATTTCAAGACCCAAATAGGGTCAGAAAAAGGGTAAGCATATTCTGATTTTGCATCTTGAAAGAACATTAACAATTCAGCTCTCAGTTCTAGAACTCTTGTAAATGCCTTTCCTTTGGATAGCCACCTGACTTCTGTGTGATAAAGGAGATTTTGATGAAGCGAGCCCATATCTTCACAAACGATTCTGAATAGCCGGGTTTTCAAAGCTTTACCTTTGATAGAATTCACAATTTTTATTACCTCCTTGAGCACGTCATTTAAATCAGAAGGTACTACCTTAGCAGCTAGAGCCTGTCGATAAAGAAAACATTGTGTCCAGGATATGTTTGGTATTATCGATTTTAATTTTGCAATACATTTTTTCCAATCAATATCGTAGTCGCAAGTGCTTTCTGAAAACATATCGTACAAACACTGGCCAGTAGTATTTGCAGGAAGTGCTTTGCAAAATAAGATTTCTTCCGTAATACTGTCATCTGCTTCAAAGCGCATAAATCCTACAAACTGTGCACAGTCGGAATAATCTGTAGATTCATCGAACTGCAAAACAAAATGTTGGCTATTCTTTAATTTTTCGACTACTTGTTCTTGGATATCCATTTCTAGTATTGTCAGAAAGTGGCATTATTCTTAATTTGTTTGCCTCCTGCTTACTGACCATAATTTCAACCATATCGAGTGCCGCTGGCAAAATAAAATTTTCGGCAATTGTATGTGGCTTCCCTGCTTTAGCAACTCGATATGCGACTTTGTAGCTAGCTAATAATGTTGACTCGTTGACACTGGATGCCTGAAAATAAACCAAACAATATACAAGTGAACAGCCAATAAAAATTAAGGACGCGGAACCTTTGCACACCGAAATTAAGTATGATCAAAAATTTTATGCAAATAAAGAAATAAACACCAACAGTAAAAATATAGTATAAAAAAAATAAAAAACACGCTTTGACGATAACGTAAACTAAAAAATCAAAAATAATTGTTAATATGGGAAATAAATAAAAAAATAGTATTATTGTGAAAAAGGGGTGGGCGCTTTTTAAGAGCTGCACCCCACGCTTTTTTCATTATTTTCTTACTTACTTGAATTATAGCATTTTGCTGCTAACTAAGAGCTTTCAACTTTCGTTTAAAGAAATCCAACTGCTTATCAGCTTATTTTTGATGCTTGGTTGTGCCGCATAAGCTTTGACGGTTTCATACTCTCACGTGAAACATCGCCGCAAATTACACATTGAGGTTTATTATTTATGACTGTGAACCCGTATTTCAAATAACTGTCATCGTAATGTCTATTGATACTCGTACCAGATGTTGAAGGCTGCGATCTTTTGAGAAATTTATCCATTTTATAAACGCGCAGAGCAAGACGTCTGAACTCATCGGCGACTACGCTTAACTGAGTGGTGAGAGTTGAAAAGAACATTGCGGGTGGAGCACGCGGGGCGCTTGCTGTTACCGCAACAACAATCATGCCGTACGGTGTGGTAACGTCGCCGTCGCCGACGCAGTATGACCCGAATAATAGATAAATTTGCCAAAATAGGAAAAACTTAATACCTAACGTATGTAGTCTTTTAATTAAAATTAAATCATTTCTTTGACTTACTATGACACAAGGGGGTTGCCAGAATATTTAAACCTGTAAAGAGTCGCGAAATCAAAAAGATTGAAAAACACTGGTCTATGTCGATGCAGATGGTTCTGATAGCATCAGACTGTGAGACGTCGTGGGTGTTGGTTTCATCAAGTCTGAATCAAAGCCATAGCTGAGTACGCAATTAACCAAACTCAATAGAAAGCCATTGGCTTGCATCATACTAAACCTGCAAATGCAGCGTGGAAATTACAAATAAATTTGTTGAGCTGGGCATAAACTTAAGCGATCCTATGAAAGTGATTATGTTATTATCTAGTCTGCCCAGAAGTTTCTACCATTTCGTTGTTGCAATGCAAACTCGCGGCAAGTTGCCATTACTTAACGTTTTGAAATAGTTTCTAGACGAAACTGAGAGGCATTAGATAAATGAAGAGCTGACAGCGAATGCTAAAGAAATTGCGTTTGTAATACACACGAAAGATTCGAAAGGAAAAAAACAACAATAGAAGTAACGTCTCGGGTATGCAGAAGGGCAACAAAGAAACGCGACAAAATCGCTACACTGTTAAGTATGCAGGCAAACGAGCCACAAAGCTGCAGAATGCAAACAAAGAAATACTTCGAAGAGTGAAACCGAGAATAGTGCAAAGGAAAAAACGCATTATGTTTCGTGCTTAGATTCTCATCCGGGAGAATTTTCGATATTATATATATGTATATAGAGAGAGAAGTTTTTTTTGCAGACAACTCTTATTTCAAAGTGCAGGTGGTGGTACTCTACGCGAGAAATGACATGAGTATGTAATCAAACTGGTTGAAATGCTGTATATAAAGGAATCGTAGTGTAACTTCATATCGGTGTCGAAGACGATAGAAAGTGGACATAGTAGCATAAACATTACAAAAACCAAAGCTAAAATAATTAAGAGTGATAGCACAGTAACACTCGAAGCAAAATTTGGTTATATTTGTGCTATTAAAAATACTTCAACGTTCATTTGTATTCGTCGCATTTGTGGAATAATAGATTCGGACACTTAACAGTGGCCACTGAAAATCGCGCGACAAAAGTTCTTGGCTGATGTGCAATGAATAGAGAATGTATTGATGGATCATGGTACTTTATGACATTTGTCGATGATCGATCTAGATACGTGTTCGTCTATATTTTAAAATCGTGAGCTGAAGTTTCGGACTAATTTATGAAATATAAATCACTCGAGGAATATCAAAGCAGTAAAAAGTTGAAAGCATTACGAAACGACAACGGTTATGACGGTTACTCCACAGCAGAATGATGTGGCGGAGCGATCTAGAAGGCATCGATAGAGATAGTGCGTAATATGCTATTGCATACTAGTATTCTTGAGAGGTTTTGAGCAAGGGCGATCAAAACAGCCTCATATTTGAGGAATCGGGAGGAGACATCAAAGCTTTCTGAAATGACATCTTTTGAGGTGTGGTCAGGGAGAAGCAGATATGTTAGTCATCTAAGAATATTTGGTGCCAAAATCATTGTTCTTGATAAAACACACAAAAAGAAATCCTCTCCAAAGGGCGAAGATCAAAGGAAAGGGCAATGGCATACCGCCGATATAAGCCGATAAACAAAAATCGATCAAGAGAATCTAATGATAAATAAAACACCTAGAAAGGATTGAGGGTCAGATTGTTGAACTCGAATGTATCAATTCGCCAGTTGTATATAAATACTCTAAATAACTTCCAGAAGTAGAACTTGAAGCCGTTAGCGAGTGCTGAGTACCGAAATACAGCAACAAGAAGTGGCTCTAGAAATGACCATCAAAGTGACCCTTAAGATGCGTAAATAAAGGGTCCTCGACGAAGGTAATACGTGCTGGTTTACCGAGGCGTCCGGAAGCAATACCAGATTCTGAACGTTCTCACAACTGATGACATTGCAGTCACAAAAAGTCTAAATGAGGCATTGGACTCGCACCATGGGGACAAATAGAAGGCTTCGCTTCAGAAGGAGATGAATAGTCTACGGAAAAGTGGAACTTGGTCTTTGGAATATCTAGCAAAAGACGATAAGTTTTTTGAATGCAAGTAGGTATTTGCCGTCACGCGCGATAAGTATGGGAACGTCGGATGGTTTAAGTCATGGGTGGTTGCTAAGGAGTGCTGCTAGCGTTGGGCCAGATACTCCACAATTAGACTGGTTATATCTTTGACAGTTGAGCACGGAATGTACATGCACCGAATGAAATTATGCTCTGCTTATCTCAATGCTGACTTACGTGAAGAGATGTACATGCGGCAGCCTTAAGGTTTTATTGACGAACTGCATCTGAAACGAGTTTTGAGGTTTCGTAAGTCATTGTATGGTTTCAAACAAATTGGACGCGAATAGAACGAAAAACTCAACGCCGAACTATTGAAAAATGGTTTTACTCCCTGCCCACAGATACATGATTATATACGCAAAGTTGAAGGCCATTTGAACACAATTGTTGTATAAGTTAATAATCTCATGATAGCAAGTTCTGACAAGGATAATCTATACAAGATCAAGATTTTCTCGGTAGGGAAATCGAGGGAGAAGGAAAACCCGAAAGCATTAAAATTGATAGTAAGTAGTAGGTAGTAGGTAGGTAGGAGTACAAATAGGTTCCTAGACACCTCCAAGAAAGCCTCTTCAAGCATGAGTTCTTAATTGTAACGGGAAGGTCCACCTACATACAGTTTTCTATTTTTTCTTATTAACAGATAGAAAAATTTATATCTCGCTTCCAACAGCCAGTTTTCAAAAAAATGGGACCCACTCCCATTTTCGCTTCGCTTCGAGATCTAGTGATCTCTTTACCCTCAGTAAGGCTAACATCTCCCTAGTTATGGGGATTTTAACAGACCAGCCAATAGGGCGCCCATGTAGTAAGGCTGAAAATCTTACCAGAAGCTACGTATGTATATCTGCAGAAGTTTTCGAAGAAGACGAAGTGGAAGCGACTTACATCGACTTTTAAATTAGCTGAAAAATTAAAATGTTGATAAAAAATATTAAATTTTGGTAAACTTTTTGGTAAATACTTATATTTTTGGCTCGCGTTAATTGGTGAAGGACCTCAAGAAGAGGCTAATTGTAGAACCATGGAAGATTAGTTGAGTAGTAATATTGCAAATTTAATAATTTCGGCAAAAAGGTGTCTCTTCTACGACCAGCTGAGGGAAATCTGTAGCAAACATGTACCGGCCACCATTCTGGTTACAAGCGATCAAATGCCGCACCTTCCATCGGACCTATTTCATCAAATAGAATGGTGTACGGTTGTATGGCACCACCAGGAATCAGATATGTTATTTATTGGTTCTACAATGGAGTAACACCTTTATTTAAAAATTTTGAAAAAAATACTCGGATAGAGTGCATCACAAATAGGATTAGAGTGGAAAAACTATATTTCAAAGCTCCTAAGCACATCTCATTTCTCGTCAGGAAGTGACTCTCATACAATACTAATAAACTAAAATGCCTCGCCAATCTCCGAGTATTTGTAATACCCATGTAACATCCAAGCAGACTCTTAAAGAGGCTTCGATGGTTGATTGGAAGAAAATTGGCAAAGAAGACACAAAAGTGTTAGTTCGAAGCAAGAATTTTCTAAAACAAACTTAAACTTAACATTTTAGCAAGTAAGTAAAGGCTAAGTTCAGGTGCAACCGTAAATTTTATACTCTTGAAAAATCAAACGGAATTTTAAATTATGCTATATAAGAAGTAGGCGTAATTGTTTACCGATTTTGCCTGTTTTCACACTGTAACCATTTCGGTGGTACGCTTTAATGTTTCTGGCGTATTTAGTTATTGACTTATCGCGCTTTTAGTAGTTTTTAAAAGCACCGTTATATGAGGGAGTCAGTGGGTTTATCCTCCGATTTCATCCATTATCACACTGAAGTTTTTATAAGATTTCTACCCACCAAATTCGGTTGTTCTAGCTTAAGTAGTTTAGGAGATATGTACATTAAACTCGTTAGAGGGCCAATCCCACTTTTTCAAAAATTTGTCATGTGCCCCTTGCTACTGCGATCCTCTGTACCAAATTACAGCTTTATATCTTAATTTACTGCTTAGTTATGGCACTTTATATGTTTCGGGCTAATGGCGATTTATGGCCCATCTACGAACTCGAACTTTTTTTGTACTAAGGAATCTACATAACAAGTTCCATCAAGATATTTCAATTTTTGCTTAAGTTATAGCTTGCACGGACGGACGGACAGACAGACAGTCAATCGGATTTCAATTTTTCTCGACATCCTGATAATTTATATAACCCCGTATCTATCTCGTTTAGTTTTAGGTGATACGTACAACTGTTAGGAGAACAAAACTATAATACTCTGTAGCAACTGGTTGCAAGAGTATAAATATAAACGTACGCTTTTTTGTTCCAAGTTTGAGCCGGGTTTTCTTGGAACCAAGGTAGTAGCGGTAGATAAGAAGGATATCCCATATCGACCAAGGGCATGAATATGGATTCCGACTACGCCATCCCACCCAGACCAGGTAATGCACTTCATGAGTGCCTGCAACTTAAATCTGCCAATTGGAGATTTGTCAACGCTTGTTCTTCAGCATCTGAGATTGTAGACAAACTCTTCAAATTATACACTCCCAAGAAGACCCAAATAAAACAATTGTTAACGCGTATTTTTCAAACGAATCTCCGCCACAGCAAATTAGCTTCTTTAGCCCTAAATAACGGCATGGCGGTAGAACAGTTTGACATCATCCTCATTCAGGAGCCTTGGGTTATAATATATGTGTGTTATTACACACGTCATCTCTTGTTGCGGCAATTCTTGGTGTATCGGCGAGGGGCGACGAGGAGAGGAGATCGCACTATAATTTCATATTATCTGCAATACAGGACGACATAATGAAGCAAGATAATGTGATGCGAGCTGCAATTTCTCCAATGGAAAAGCTGTCACTGACTCTCCGTTTTCTCGCAACGGTAAGTAAAAAAAAGTAAAAATTTAAAAAACTTGAAATTTTTTTTATATTTTATAGGAGAATCGTTTCAAAGCTTAAATTTTGGGTAGAAAATTTCGCAGCCAGCAATAAGTGGAATAATTTCCGAAGTTTGTGACGCTATTTACAAGAGACTGAAGGCGTTATAATGAAGGTATAAATAATTTATTTTCTTAAAATAAATAATTACATAATTTCATAATTTCAGTTTCCAAGCAATACGGCAGAGTGGGTATCAATTGTAAATGAATTTGCAATACGATAGCAATTTCCAAATTGCCTGGTCGCATTGGATGGTAAGCACATAACCTGTTGGCCACATTTATATAAAATAATAGAATATTAATAAACAAAATTTAGAAATTAATTTATTCAACTCACCACTTTTAAAAATTTCATAAACACTGTAAATTAACATCCTCACGCGTCAATATCCAAATAACAACGCAATACGCTTTAAGTAAAGCGCAGCTGTACAGCACAAAAATTTGAAAAAATTATATGAAAGAGAATGAGAAAAACCCTCGAACAGAGTAGCGCAACACGAGAATCGCCCGAGAATTCGCAACAGGAGTTGTCGCGTGTAATAACAGGCTATACATGACAAACAACGAATAAGAAGCAAAAAAAGCAAGGTAACTTTACATATCTGCCAACGGACTTGTTTCATAAACAAATAGCAGCGAGGTCAGTGGTAGAAACGTTGCATCCGTGAACGTATCACTCGTCACGTAAATACCTCTATTTCGAATTATGGCAGACGTAATCGTAACGCCTTTATCGTAATCTGACATCAGAGAACGTTTATCATAGATTCGTAACTTTTCGAAGGTGTACTCGGCAGAGATGGAAGAGTCTCACCACAGACAAATTATGAGCGAGTTTCACCACGAAAATAGCAGAATTGAGCATTTTCGGTGTTAAATGAGAAATATAATGTAAAGAATTGTACGTCTACATATTCGTTTATTTACTATGCACTAACTACTTTGCTTATAATTTATAGATCGGTATACACACATACATATATTCGTTATCAAAACACTTACATAAGTGTGTATTTTCAATTTGACCTATCTTATGATGTATTCCGTAAAATCTTTACAAGTATTACCACCTAAATATATGTACATACATTTTATATGGGTTTGACAGGTCATATGTATTTATATACAAAAATATATGTATATAAGTATATTTGCTTTGGTTATTAAAAGTTTCGATTATATGTTAAAAGACCAAGCGGTCGCACATGTCTTCTTCTTTACTGGCGTAGACACCGCTTACGCGATTATAGCCGAGTCAACAACAGCGCGCCAGTCGTTTCTTCTCTTCGCTACGTGGCGCCAATTGGATATTCCAAGCGAAGCCAGGTCCTTCTCCAATTGGTCCTTCCAACGGAGTGGAGGTCTTCCTCTTCCTCTGCTTCCCCCGGCGGGTACTGCGTCGAATACTTTCAGAGCTGGAGTGTTTTCGTCCATACGGACAACATGACCGAGCCAGCGTAGCTGCTGTCTTTTAATTCGCTGCACTATGTCAATGTCGTCGTATATCTCGTACAGCTCATCGTTCCATCAAATGCGATATTCGCCGTGGCCAATGCTCAAAGGACCATAAATCTTTCGCAGAACTTTTCTCTCAAAAACTCGTAATGTCGCCTCATCGGTTGTTGTCATCGTCCAAGCCTCTGCACCATATAGCAGGACGGGAATTATGAGCGACCTATAGAGTTTGGCTTTTGTTCGTCGAGAGAGGATTTTACTTTTCAATTGCCTACTCAGTCCGAAGTAGCACCTGTTGGCGAGAGTAATCCTGCGTTGAATTTCCAGGCTAACATTGTTGGTGGTGTTTACGCTGGTTCCAAGATAGACGAAATTATCTACAACTTCAAAGTTATGACTGTCAACAGTGACGTGAGTGCCAAGTCGCGAGTGCGACGACTGTTTGTTTGATGACAGGAGATATTTCGACTTGCCCTCGTTCACTGCCAGACCCGTTGCTTCCTTGTTACGTCTGGAGAAAGCAGAACTAATGGCGCGGGTGTTGAGGCCGATGATATCAATATCATCGGCATACGCTAGTAGCTGTATAAAAGATTGTACCTGCTCGATTCAGTTCTGCAGCTCGAATAATTTTCTCCAGCAGCAGATTGAAAAAGTCGCACGATAGGGAGTCGCCTTGTCTGAAACCTCGTTTGGTATCGAACGGCTCGGAGAGGTTAATCCCAATCCTGACGGAGCTTTGAGTGTTGCTCAGCGTCAGTGTACACAGCCGTATTAATTTTGCGGGGATACCAAATTCAGACATTGCGGCATAGAGGCAGCTCCTTTTCGTGCTGTCGAAAGCAGCTTTGAAATCGACGAAGAGGTGGTGTGTGTCGATTCCCCTGCCATTCAGCAGGCTGGAGAAGAGTTCCCTCCGTAATTTAAGTATGTTCTGGGCATCTGTGACTAGAATACCTTTGGGGGTTCTACAAGAGTATGATCCGGTCTTGAAACCTTCTGTAAGCCGCCACATTTTTTCGTAGAATTTTTCAGCATTACCCCTGTCGGCCAGCTTATCAAGCTCTTCATACTCACGCATTTCGGCCTCTTTCTTTTTCTTTCTGCAAACGCGTCTCGCTTCCCTCTTTAACTCTCGGTATCTATCCCATCCCGCACGTGTCGTGATCGATCGCAACGTGGCGAGGTAGGCTGCCTGTTTTCTCTCCAGCTGTTCTTTTGCACTTTCCGAAACCAATGGTTTCGGTTGCAGCTGTGGTGTGTCACAGATGTGCTCCAAGCGCTCATAGAAGGCATCTTTGTCCTTCTCTTCCGTCGGGGCGTGGGCGCAAATCAGCGATATGTTGAAAAACCTCCCTTTTATGCGGATTGTGGCTAGACGTGCATTCACAGGAGTGAATGATAGTCTTCGGCGACGGAGTCTCTCTCCCACCACGAATCCCACACCAAACTTGCGCTCCTTTATATAGCCACTGTAGTAAATGTCACAAGGACCTACTTGTCTTTGTCCTTGTCCCGTCCATCGCATTTCTTGGACGGCGGTGATGTCAGCCTTTATTTTCACGAGAACATCAACCAGCTGGGCAGCGGCACCTTCCCAATTAAGGAACCGGACATTCCAGGTGCATGCCCTCAAATCATAGTCCTTAATTCGTTTGCCATGGTCGTCATCAAAAAGTTAGCCTTTAGCTCGCCTTCAAACGGACGTTCTTAGGCTACCTAGAGGATACTTGGTCAAAGACCGGAAGTCGTGAGCTGCTTGAGTCATATGTAAAAGAATCGTTTCTGGCCACTCTCAAGTGAATGGCGATCAGAGAACTTTCCTCACTTGCGTGAACTTCTACACATGACTCCATCCTCGCACATGTGTTCATATATAATTATGTGTGCATGTAAATAAATACGACAGAGCATAGGGACAATGCTTGTAAATTTGTCTAGATGCAACATATAAACATGACACGGACAACCAATGGCGAAGCGCGTTTTTTGCTTTCATATCAACGAGTCAATCTGTCGACACAGCATTGTGTTGTTGGTAGAAAATCCGAGCTGTGCCGAAAAAATAAGCAAACGATCGTCTATTGTCACCGCTTCCTTTGCCGCTCTAACAGCTTTTCCAACAAACTTGCGTAAATATGTATGAATATATATGTACGTATGACTCTGCATACATATCGACGAAGATTTTTGCGAGCCATGGAAAAATATTTTAGAATTGACAAATATTATAAATCGACAACAGTATGTTGCCACTTTTGTCACTTCTTTCTATGTTTTGCGAGTTTATGATTTTTAGTTTTTGCCATCGTCGCGAAAAGACGCTTCTAGGCAAAGGCATGCTCGGGGAGATGACACCATTTGCTTTTATGGATTAATGCCGATTGAAAGTGCGCTTGCGTTAGTTAATTTTTACATTGAATAAAAATGAGTCAAAAGAATATATTTTGAGCTGCACCGAAATGTGTACTATTTATTTATTTTTAAATGGGATATAGAACAACATAAAGTATACCTTAGGTGATCTCATTTCAATAAGTCGGATTGAATCGACATAGTCATTGGAGGTGATGTATATACTGATATACTAGAAGAAGGTATATTTAAGTATAATGGATTACTAGGTCAAGCTACAAATTTGACCACGATGTTGTCAGGAATTTTGCAACAAGCGAGAAAAAATATAATAAAATCCTACCGGAATCGACACAATGATTACCACCGAATAATCTTTATCTATAAGACTAAAAAATTTATCTAGGCTGTCTCCGGAACGAAAAGCCACCAACCAGATCGATCAAGTTGCGATAGACGAAAGAAAAGGCTTACCGTGAGATCGACTGGGACCACTATCTTGTTACAGTCAAGATACGCACCCGTTTCTGTGCAGCAAAAAACGCACGGTATAAGGGAACTATGCGATGGCAGCTGCAAATGAAACCATTGATTTTCGGAAAATTCCTAAGAACAACTGGTCCGATGAGGACCTCTCAACATTACCACAACACGTGCGGGATGGGATAGATACCGAGAATTGAAAAGGGAAGCGACACGAATTTGCAAACAAAAAACGAAAGATAATAATAATAATCCTACACTTTTTCATACTCCTCAAATTTTTAAACCATTTGACAGCTCGAGCCTGCTCGGCGTCATTTTGAATATGAAATATCAATCTATCTAATAAAAAATTTCCTAACTGCAATAGCAATCCATTTGACAGTTATGTAGTATGCTATAAAATTTGCCTGTCGAGTTGCCCCATTATGGTTTCGCCTAACCTAGCAGCTCGAGCGACGACCATGTGACATTTTTCAAATAACTTAAAATTTTAAATGTATGGAATATCCAGATTGAATAATTCAAAAAGTTATGTAATGGTATTGAAGTACACTTAAATATGAAATCGTTTGTTTTGATAAGGATTAATGCCAAATTATAAGCAAATAAATAATAAACAATCTGAACATTTTATTAATTTAAATTTTAACACCCCTTCTGTGAACTTAACAAATTCAACATATTTCTAATTTGTCAAATCCAATCATCAAGAATTGGTATTCTGTGTCTGAAATAAAAAGCTCTTTTCTTTATAAGTTGTTAAGATGTCAAATGCTCTTGACAGCAGCTCGTTATGAATTAAATATCTGATTGTGCATCTTGTTGTGAAAATGGACGATATTTTACTTTTGTTATTATTGTTAAACGAAGATGAAAATTGTGAGAATAGGAATCGCGCGAATTATGTGTTGAGTCGCGGTGAACGGGTTTTTAAAAAAGGTCAAAAAAAATCAAATTGTATTGCAACGAGGTGACGTTGATGGCGATCAAGAACAGACTGCTTTATTTAATAAAATTGACTTAAAATGAAGCTTATTCTAATTACAAATTGCTTATTAATAATATTAACTTACTTTTAACATGTTATTGCTGAACAAGCATACTTTTATTAATTTTGATAATTCTTAGGAATTTCACTTGTTAAATTATATTTTGCTTACTTTATTTGTTTAAGCAAATTGCAAAAGCCGGAAATGGTGTTATGTTGCAATTTGCTTTAACAGTTCATCGTATTTGTCAAATGCATTGTCAGGTGTTTTTACATACGTACTCGTACATGTAACTACTCCCCCCTTTATAGTAGAATTCTCCTGAATTCTTTTATTTAATATAATTTTTATATATTTGTGTTTTTTTATAATGACAGTAGCTACTAATATAATTATAATTATGCTTAATATGTTGCAAATATGAGATATTTTCGTATGAATTTTTAATTTAAAAATGTTTTCTATATTCGATTTATGCTCTTCTACTATTTCGTCAAATGTAATTTTTTTCGTGAAATTCTGACTGTCTTTATATTTTAATGTTACAATATTTTCTTTTATATCTTCTACAAAATTTGAAAAATAATAGTCATTAATTCTAATTGAACAATTATTAAATCTTATTATATAGTTTCCACTTATTAATGGAAAAT
The DNA here is from genome assembly GCA_027475135.1 of Bactrocera correcta. NCBI lineage: Eukaryota > Metazoa > Arthropoda > Insecta > Diptera > Tephritidae > Bactrocera > Bactrocera correcta. The sequence continues at coordinate 52,806,889 of CM050326.1, forward strand.
CTTGATTACATGTATTATTGATTTTTAAAGTGTTTGCATTTTTAATAAGAACTGTTTTGACATTTAATTGTATTATTTCGAGTTCTTTGCATTTTACCAGATTACAATTATTTCTTAAAATGCAATGTTTGCTTATTTTCATTTGATCTAATGATTTATTTTCTTCAAATATTAATGTTTTGTTTTTGTAAGTAAATATTTCTTCTATTTTTACATCTATTTCATTACTTTGTCTGTTAGGTATTGGGATAATTTTTCGTAGTTTTACATTTTCAAAATTTTTTGGTATTTTTATTCCAAATACTAGAAACGTATTATTAACAATTACTGTTCCTAGTTGTATATATTTTAGTTTATTATAATCAATGTTATATTTCATAATTTCTTCATTCGTTAAAATATTCGGGTGTATTATCCCATATTTAGCTGATACCACATTTTCTTGTATGTGTTCTACTTTACTTTTTAATAACTGAATTTTGGTGTACTGATCTAAATATAACGTTTGTTTGTATTCCTCATATAAAAGTTTATTTATTGAATTAAGCTCTCTTTCAATTTTTACCCTGTCACTTTTAACAATCTCTTTTAAGTGATCGATAGCTGATGAAAAATAATAATTAATTTTAATCTGTTCGTTAATTGAGTCATTCGTTTTTAAAAAATATGTCTGTATATTTTGTCTGTCGTCTTCGTCCATTGTACCAAAAAGCCATTTTGACATACTGCCAATTGCATTAATCAGTCCTCTTTTATTTCTATTTCTAACTGTCATAAGTGTCAGTAGTTTGTTTCTTGTATCTAACAATTCTCTTTGCAATATTTCTTTATTTTCCAATTTCATCAAAATTACATTATCTGTCATAGCATTAATAATATTTTCTAATTGTTGAATGTCAATAATATGTAGTATTATATCGCTATCTTTCGGTACTGTTTGATCTCTAATCTGTAAATCTATAAATCCGTTTTGTTCCTTAATTTCTGTTAAATCTATTGTCCCGTTACAATCTTGTGTCATTAGAGCTATTATTGTCCACATTATCCAAATCTGTAAATTTTAAAGGTCTCTTTATATTACTAGTATGGATTTTTTCTAAGTTTTGCTTTCTATATTTAGGCTGTTCCTTGTGCCTAACTGCTTTATAATTTTTTATAAATCCTTCCGTTCTTTGTTCTGTATAGTCTTCCCTGTTCCTATTTAGTTTGTTGATTGTCCTTTCTTTTTGCTGTTCTAAATTTTTTCTTACTATCTCTTTATCTATTTTATTGTTATGTACCTCGTTGGGTGTGAATTTTATTGTAGAATGAAATCTATCTTTATAATTCCTAATAGCTTTTTTAATTAGCTGCTTAACTGATACATTTTTATTTAATTTATATAATATTCTAAATTTTTCTGAAATTGTATTATGGAATCTTTCAATGTCTGCATTACCCGTATGACTGTTGGGTTTGGTTAAATGGAGTTCTATATATTCATTATTTAAAAATTCCTTAATTCTTGTAGCATTAAATTCATTGTCAGCTACTATTTTCTTCGGTTTTCCTATTTTGGTAAAATAATCTTCTAATTGTTCGATGAATGTAATATCATTTCTATCAGTTAAAGGATATGCTACTCCATATTTGGAAAATTTATCTATAATTGTTAAAAAATGGAATCTTTTGATTACATAGGTGTCTATGTGGATTATTTCATTATTCTTCGTCGGCGTTTCTGTATGAAAAAATTTTTGTTTATTAGGTCTCCTATCATATTTTACTTCTTGACATGTTTCGCATTGGTTAATTACTATTTGTATTAACTCTCCTAATTTAGGATAATATATTTTATTTCTGAGTTGATTATACGTTTCTTGTATGCCCGAATGCATACTTTCTCTATTGTGATACAACGAAATTTGTTTAACAGCTTCCACTTCTGTTTCTATATCCTGTGCTGTCATTGTGCTTTTTATCAATTCTAATTGTTTATCATTTGAAAACATTTCTATTAGTTTCTCTTGTACTATGTTATACTGCCGCTCGGATAATTCCGAATAAATTCCTACCTTTCCTTTTGTTATATATTTTTTAAATATTTCACTTAATCTATCGAAATCGTACTCTGAAATAAAAATAATTCTTTTTCCATGTATCTGTTTTAGTTCTTCTGTCTTATTGTTCGTCAAAATAATTTGGGTTTTATATTTATTAACTATCTCCTATCTTTATATAAAAATGATCTTGTAAATTTTCTTCTGCTGAATGTATTGTTTGCATTGATGTACCATCATCTAAATTGTTGACTATATTTAGGTCATGCTCTGAAATTTCATCGGTATTTTCATCCTCATTTTCTTTTACCTCATCTTCATTATCCTGTATTCTGCTAAGAAAATCTGCTACTCTGTTTTCCTTTCCTTTAATATATTCGATGTCAAATTGATATTCACCTAGTTTTAACAACCATCGTTGATGTTTTGGTGACATGTCCTTCCCTCTATAGTTTGAATGTAAATATTTAATTGGTTGATGATCCGTTACGATCTTAAATTTTCTACCGTATAAATATAGTCTAAAGTAGTTTACGCTCCAAATAATTGCTAAAAACTCTTTATCAGTTGCTGAATAATTTCGTTCATGATTATTTAACGTTCTTGATGCATAACATATTGGGTGTCCTTCTTGAGATATAAATGCTCCTATTGCATAATTTGATGCATCTGTAGTTAATGTGAATAATTTTTCAAAATTTGGATACCGTAAAATTGGATGCGAGCTTATTAATCGTTTAAGTTTTTCGAATGCTTCTATATATGAAGGATCTTTTATATTAATTCGGACTCCTTTTTTTTGATATTTTGTAATTGGTTGTGCTACCTTTGCATAATCCTTAACAAATTTCCTATAATAACGTGTTATACCTAAAAAGCTCTTAATCTGTTTTTCCGTTTTTGGTAATTCTAATTCTTCTATTACTTTGATTTTATTTGGATTCGGTTTGATACCATCTTTTGTTAGAATATGTCCTAAAAATTCTGTTTCTTTTTTCAGAAAATTACATTTATCCATTTGTATTTTTAAATTTTTTTGATTCTAAAACCTTGAAAATATCTCTAATTGATTGTATATGTTCCTGTAACGTTGTACTAAAGATTAGTATATCATCTAAGTATACCACGCATGTTTTGTTTACAAATTCTCGTAAAATTTCGTTCATGAGTCGTTGAAAGGTTGCTGGTGCATTCTTTAACCCGAATGTCATTCTTGTAAATTCATACAAGCCATGAGGTGTTACGAACGCTGTTTTACACCTATCTTCCTCTTTGATTGTAATTTGATGATAACCTTTTGCTAAGTCTAGTGTTGTAAAATATTGGGCTCGTCCCAATTTATCTAAAATTGAATCAATGTTAGGAAGAGGATATTTATCATCTATTGTTACCTCATTTAACTTTCTATAATCGATTACTATCCTGTACTTTCTTTTCCCTGAGTTATCCATTTTCTTTGGAATTACTATTAAAGGGCTGGAATATCGAGAATTACTTTTCCTTATAATTCCTTGTTCTTCCATTTCTCTGATTTGTTTTCTAACTTCTTCTTCATGCTGGGGTGGATATCTATATAATTTAGAATTTATTTGCTCTTCTGTAGTAGTTTTTATTTCGTGTTGAATTTCCGTAGTACTTGTTAATTTTTCTCCTTCTTTAAATAAAAGGTTTTCAAATTTTTTCAATAATTTCGTGATTTCTCTAAACTCTTCTGCATTTAGATGATCTAATTTAATTTCTTTTAATTTCTCATTTGTTGCTTCTAGGGTACATATTTCACTGAAATTGAATGGTTTATTTAAAAATTCTGATTCTTTTTTATTTAGTGAAATTTTTCCATCTATTAGATTTATCATCGTGTTTAAATTATTTAATAAATCAATTCCTATTATAAAATTATATTTCCTATTTTTTAAGGATGTCGATCTCCATCTTATGTACGCGTTTTCAGGTAAATTGAATCCTTTTGGTGCTTCCGTATGCACTTCATGGGTAATTGTTTCCTTGCTTGTTACTGTTCTGATTGTTATATTATTTTTAAGTGGAATTTTTCGAAATTCGTTCAATTCAGAGTCCACTAAACTTATATTCGCTCCCGTATCTATTAGCGCAATATATTTTTTATTTTTTATTGTTATTACTATTCGTGGTAAGCTCTCCGAGGCTTCCTTGTAAAAAAAATTGATTCATTAATTTCCCTATAATCTTCAAGTTCTCTATAGCTGTGCCTAGGCGTTTGCAAGCGATTTTGGCTGCTACTACTGCTAGGGTGTCCTGCTATTCGGGATCTCTCTTGGTTTGAATAATTATCTTCTCTATAATTTTCGAGTTCTCTATAGCTTTGCCTAGGCGTTTGCAAGCGATTTTGGCTGCTCCTGCTGCTAGGGTGTCCTGCCATTTGAGATCTCTCTTGATCGAATTCTATATTATCTACTTCCATAGGTTCTCCTCTATCTAGCCTTAATTGGTTTGAGTTTATATTTCTCCTCTCTCTACCTGAATTATTATCTTTATATGTTGGGAATCTTTGCCCATATTGTTGAGAATTATTATCTCGAGTGCCTCTCTGTTGAAAATTCTGCCTAAATTGATTAGAATTGTTTTCAACAATTCCTTTATTTTGTGGAGAGTTTTGGACATTTTGCCGAACTTGACCTGGTCTGTCATCTTTGCCTATATGTTTGTCATAGTATTTTTTGTTGTATTGTCCGTGCTGTCCATATACTAGTTTTGTTTTTTTAAATTCCGGCCTAATACATGTATCCTCATATCTTCTTTTTGTCATTATCTCTATAATATTATAAAGGTCATGTTCCTCGTAAATTTTTAACAACCATCGTTGATGTTTTGGTGACATGTCCTTCCCTCTATAGTTTGAATGTAAATATTTAATTGGTTGATGATCCGTTACGATCTTAAATTTTCTACCGTATAAATATAGTCTAAAGTAGTTTACGCTCCAAATAATTGCTAAAAACTCTTTATCAGTTGCTGAATAATTTCGTTCATGATTATTTAACGTTCTTGATGCATAACATATTGGGTGTCCTTCTTGAGATATAAATGCTCCTATTGCATAATTTGATGCATCTGTAGTTAATGTGAATAATTTTTCAAAATTTGGATACCGTAAAATTGGATGCGAGCTTATTAATCGTTTAAGTTTTTCGAATGCTTCTATATATGAAGGATCTTTTATATTAATTCGGACTCCTTTTTTTTGATATTTTGTAATTGGTTGTGCTACCTTTGCATAATCCTTAACAAATTTCCTATAATAACGTGTTATACCTAAAAAGCTCTTAATCTGTTTTTCCGTTTTTGGTAATTCTAATTCTTCTATTACTTTGATTTTATTTGGATTCGGTTTGATACCATCTTTTGTTAGAATATGTCCTAAAAATTCTGTTTCTTTTTTCAGAAAATTACATTTATCCATTTGTATTTTTAAATTTTTTTGATTCTAAAACCTTGAAAATATCTCTAATTGATTGTATATGTTCCTGTAACGTTGTACTAAAGATTAGTATATCATCTAAGTATACCACGCATGTTTTGTTTATAAATTCTCGTAAAATTTCGTTCATGAGTCGTTGAAAGGTTGCTGGTGCATTCTTTAACCCGAATGTCATTCTTGTAAATTCATACAAGCCATGAGGTGTTACGAACGCTGTTTTACACCTATCTTCCTCTTTGATTGTAATTTGATGATAACCTTTTGCTAAGTCTAGTGTTGTAAAATATTGGGCTCGTCCCAATTTATCTAAAATTGAATCAATGTTAGGAAGAGGATATTTATCATCTATTGTTACCTCATTTAACTTTCTATAATCGATTACTATCCTGTACTTTCTTTTCCCTGAGTTATCCATTTTCTTTGGAATTACTATTAAAGGGCTGGAATATCGAGAATTACTTTTCCTTATAATTCCTTGTTCTTCCATTTCTCTGATTTGTTTTCTAACTTCTTCTTCATGCTGGGGTGGATATCTATATAATTTAGAATTTATTTGCTCTTCTGTAGTAGTTTTTATTTCGTGTTGAATTTCCGTAGTACTTGTTAATTTTTCTCCTTCTTTAAATAAAAGGTTTTCAAATTTTTTCAATAATTTCGTGATTTCTCTAAACTCTTCTGCATTTAGATGATCTAATTTAATTTCTTTTAATTTCTCATTTGTTGCTTCTAGGGTACATATTTCACTGAAATTGAATGGTTTATTTAAAAATTCTGATTCTTTTTTATTTAGTGAAATTTTTCCATCTATTAGATTTATCATCGTGTTTAAATTATTTAATAAATCAATTCCTATTATAAAATTATATTTCCTATTTTTTAAGGATGTCGATCTCCATCTTATGTACGCGTTTTCAGGTAAATTGAATCCTTTTGGTGCTTCCGTATGCACTTCATGGGTAATTGTTTCCTTGCTTGTTACTGTTCTGATTGTTATATTATTTTTAAGTGGAATTTTTCGAAATTCGTTCAATTCAGAGTCCACTAAACTTATATTCGCTCCCGTATCTATTAGCGCAATATATTTTTTATTTTTTATTGTTATTACTATTCGTGGTAAGCTCTCCGAGGCTTCCTTGTAAAAAAAATTGATTCATTAATTTCCCTATAATCTTCAAGTTCTCTATAGCTGTGCCTAGGCGTTTGCAAGCGATTTTGGCTGCTACTACTGCTAGGGTGTCCTGCTATTCGGGATCTCTCTTGGTTTGAATAATTATCTTCTCTATAATTTTCGAGTTCTCTATAGCTTTGCCTAGGCGTTTGCAAGCGATTTTGGCTGCTCCTGCTGCTAGGGTGTCCTGCCATTTGAGATCTCTCTTGATCGAATTCTATATTATCTACTTCCATAGGTTCTCCTCTATCTAGCCTTAATTGGTTTGAGTTTATATTTCTCCTCTCTCTACCTGAATTATTATCTTTATATGTTGGGAATCTTTGCCCATATTGTTGGGAATTATTATCTCGAGTGCCTCTCTGTTGAAAATTCTGCCTAAATTGATTAGAATTGTTTTCAACAATTCCTTTATTTTGTGGAGAGTTTTGGACATTTTGCCGAACTTGACCTGGTCTGTCATCTTTGCCTATATGTTTGTCATAGTATTTTTTGTTGTATTGTCCGTGCTGTCCATATACTAGTTTTGTTTTTTTAAATTCCGGCCTAATACATGTATCCTCATATCTTCTTTTTGTCATTATCTCTATAATATTATAAAGGTCATGTTCCTCGTAAATTTTATCTAACAATGTCCCCTGTGTCATTTCTTTAATTGTGTTCACTAAAAGACTGTTCACGTTGCTCATGTCTATCCCTACATCGTCCTTATAATAAATTCTAAGTTCATCAGCTTTATACTTAATATTTTGTACAAGTATTGCTAGCTCACTCACCGTATTTGCCTTTACACTGCATATTTTTCTGTAGACTTCGTGGGGTTCCAGATCTGGTTTGTATCGTAATTTCAACGCCTTCTTGATGTCCGTCCAGTTGTCCGGGTGTGGAAGATTTATTATTACGTCCTTTGCGTCCCCTTGTATCGTTCTATAATATATTGCCCTGGTGGCTTCCTTTTTGACTTCCTCATCTCTTATATTTGACAGCAGGTATTCAATGCTGCTTATAAAAGAATTTATTGTCACTTCTCCTTTTCCTGTGAATGTGGGTATATGTTGAATGTTTTTCATAATTCGTTGTAGTTCATTTTCGTTGGTTGTTTGACGATGTTGGAGTTCGACATACGCTTGTCGAAGTTGTTCCAACTGTTGCTCTCTTCTACTCAGTTGCTCGATGAGCTCTACGTTGGGTATTTGAATCTGCTCCTGTTCCATTATTCTGTTGTTGTCGAATATTTTTTTGCCGCCTCGATGATGATGACTCCACGCTTTGTTGTTGTTTTTTTTTTTTTTTTTTTTTGTTCACTGCAAAACTTGTTTTTTTTTTCAGTTATTCTCGGTGGGTTAACGCCTATATGTATATGGTCGTTTCCACTGCGAAAATCAAAAGGTTTTCTTTTTTGTTTTGGTTATTTTCGGTGGGTTAACGCCTTTAATTAAGGTCGTTTTCACTGCGAAACACAAAAGGTTTTCTTTTTGTTTTGGTTATTTTCGGTGGGTTAACGCCTTTTATTTAAGGTCGTTTTCACTGCGAAAAATTATTTTATTTTATTTTTGTTATATCCTGGAGGGTCTGGTCAACTTCCTAAGTTGGCTACAGATTCGCAGGATTTGTTTGGGTGTTATAGTTACGTTTATCACTATCCTTGTAATTTTTTTTTTTTTTCAAGGATTACCGACTGCGCCAATTATGTGTTGAGTCGCGGTGAACGGGTTTTTAAAAAAGGTCAAAAAAATCAAATTGTATTGCAACGAGGTGACGTTGATGGCGATCAAGAACAGACTGCTTTATTTAATAAAATTGACTTAAAATGAAGCTTATTCTAATTACAAATTGCTTATTAATAATATTAACTTACTTTTAACATGTTATTGCTGAACAAGCATACTTTTATTAATTTTGATAATTCTTAGGAATTTCACTTGTTAAATTATATTTTGCTTACTTTATTTGTTTAAGCAAATTGCAAAAGCCGGAAATGGTGTTATGTTGCAATTTGCTTTAACAGTTCATCGTATTTGTCAAATGCATTGTCAGGTGTTTTTACATACGTACTCGTACATGTAACTCGCGCGGCATTTAAAATGTTTACGCGACGATAGCAGTCCTTTTTTTTTTGAGCGAGAATACCTTTGTGCAAGATTAACTCGTGAAATTTGCTGATGATGAACTGGCCCCCATGATAATCAAAAAACGTCACTACCTTTAACTGTAAGGGTTCTATCAGCTTTGAACTTCTTTGGACACGGCTCATATCAGAAATGTGTAGGTAACAACGTCAACTTGCCCATGACTCAGTCGTCCCTTTCGAGAAGTGTGCGAGCTGTAAGAAATAAAGTTTCCCAGTTCAACAGAGCAAGAAACTTTTATAAAAACGGGACAAGTATTATTGTAATACAAATAATAATATGCTAATTTATTTGAAATATATTCCAGATTTTTTAGAAAATTTGGAATAAAAAGCACCATAGGAGCAATTGATTGCACGCATATTGCTATCATTGCTCCACCACCAAATAATGTGGAACGTCCTCTTAATTTATATTTAAATAGAAAAGGATTCTACAATATCAATGTTGAAGCAGTAAGTTTTGCTTTTGCATGAACATACATACATATATGCCAATGTAATTTTTGAATGTATCGTTTTTTAGGTTTGCGATCACCGTTTATGTTTTACATTTTGAAATGCCAAATTTCCGGGTGCAACAAATGACTCTGAAATTTGGGCAACTTCGGATCTACGAGAACATTTCCGTCAGCATACTAATACGTCTGAGCAACAACGGAGAGAATCTTGGCTTCTTGGCGATCAAGGTTACCCTCTAGAACCGTGGCTTTTAACACCAGTGGGAACACCTAATACTCATAAAGAGCAAAAATACAACAAATTACATGGTTCTGCAAGAAACTGCATAGAGAGCATTTGGTGTTTTAAACTCTCGCTTCAGATGTTTGTTGAAGCACCGAGTTCTACATTATTCACACGAAACTTCCGTTTTGTTTGTTAGTACTTGGGTTATATTGCATAATATAATGACGAAAGCATGCATTACGTTGAACGAAATAGATGACAGGGTTGCAGAAGACTTTGACTCTCCAATTAATGATTATAACTCTTCACAGTACATACGCGAAGGTGAAAGAATATGATCAAGATATATATCAGGTTTTCAAAAAAGTCTTGCGGTATTTTCGCTAGTTGGCTCTGAAAGCGCGTAGTTCTAGTTTTATTCGTCACATCAGGTCATGCTATACCTTTTCGGAAAGCTCATTTCACGTGCTAACACGTGTTTGATTGATTGACGTGTCGCAAACATGCAGCAAATAAAGAGAAAATACGGCATATTTTACAGTACTACTACGATAAAGTCAAAAATGCATCTCAAGCCGCCAATAAAATTTGTGCAGGTTATGGACCCGATACAGTTTCCATTTCCACCGCACAACGATGGTTTCAAAGTTTTCGTTCTGGTGTAGAGGTGGTCGAAGATGCGCCACGCTCAAGAAGGCCTGTCGTCGAAAATTGCGATAAAATCGCTGAATTGGTCGAAAGAGACCCGCATAGTAGTCATCAAACCGTTATAAACCATATGAAGAAGCTTGTAGTCACTAAGAAGATCGATGTATGGGTGCCACACGAATTGATTTAATAAAAATACAGCAAGACTTTTTTCACAACCCATTATAAACTCTTTAGTTATATATGTATTTAGAAGGCAATCCATATATGTACATATATAAATATTCTCACAATTCGACTTTTGAAATACAGTAATTACCTACATTATTTGTTTATTTATTTATCCTTTTTGTTTAAAGAAAACAAATTGAAATTTGTATTCCATTTTTTATTATAAAACAAAAAACCAAACTTATGAAATTCAATAAATATTAATTAAATAAAGGTATTACACATTAGTTATTTTAATTTTAATTAAACTTTAGAAATTATTTTACATTATACTTCTTCTTCTTAATTGGTGTAGACACCGCTAACGCTATTATAGCCGAGTTAACAACAGCGCGCCAGTCGTTTCTTCTTTTTGCTACGTGGCGCCAATTGGATATTCCAAGTGAAGCCAGGTCCTTCTCCACTTGGTCCTTCCAACGAAGTGGAGGTTTTCCTCTTCCTCTGCTTCCCCCGGCGGGTACTGCGTCGAATACTTTCAGAGCTGGAGTGTTTTCGTCCATCCGGACAACATAACCTAGCCAGCGTAGCCGCTGTCTTCGCTGAACTATGTCAATGCCGTCGTATATCTCGTACATCTCATCGTTCCATCAAATGCGATATTCGCCGTGGCCAATGCTCAAAGGACCATAAATCTTTCGCACAACTTTTCTCTCGAAAACTCGTAACGTCGACTCATCGGTTGTTGTCATCGTCCAAGTCTCTGCACCATATAGCATGACGGGAATTATGAGTGACTTATAGAGTTCGGCTTTTGTTCGTCGAGAGAGGATTTTACTTTTCAATTGCCTACTCAGTCCGAAGTAGCACCTGTTGGCAAAAGTAATCCTGCGTTGGATTTCCAGGCTGATATTGTTGGTGGTGTCAATACTGGTTCCTAAATAGACAAAATTATCTACAACTTCAAAGTTATGGCTCTCAACGGTGACGTGAGAGCTAAGTCGCGAGTGCGACGACTGTTTGTTTGAGGACAGGAGATATTTCGTCTTGCCCTCGCTCACTGCCAGACTCATTTTCTTTCATAAAGGCATCTCCTTTTCGTGCTGTCGAAAGCAGCTTTCAAATCGACGAAGAGGTGATGTGTCGATTCTCCTTTCACGGGTCTTTTCCAAGATGTGGCGCATGGTGAATATCTGGTCGGTTGTTGATTTGCCAGGTCTAAAGCCACACTGATAAGGTCCAATCAGTTTGTTGACGGTGTGCTTTAATCTTTCACACAATACGCTCGATAGAACCTTATAAGCGATGTTGAGGAGGCTTATCCCACGGTAGTTGGCGCAGGTTTTTGGTCTCTATGGATTGGGCATAGCACCCTTTAATTCCAATCGTTGGGCATGCTTTCGTCCGACAATACTTTACAAAGAAGCTGATGCATGCTCCTTACCAGCTCTTCGCCGCCGTGTTTGAATATTTCGGCCGGCAATCCAACGCCCCTGCCGCTTTGTTGTTCTTCGTCCGACAATACTTTACAAAGAAGCTGATGCATGCTCCTTACCAGCTCTTCGCCGCCGTGTTTGAATATTTCGGCCGGCAATCCAACGCCCCTGCCGCTTTGTTGTTCTTCAGGCAGGTAATTGCTATTCCAACTTCTTCATGGTCGGGCAATGGAACGTCTGCTCCATCGTCTGCAATTGGGGGACTCGGGTTCAGCAGGCTGGAGAAGAGTCCCCTCCATAATTTAAGTATGCTACAAGAGTATGCTCCGGTCTTGAATCCTTCTGTAAGCCGCCACATTTTTTCGTAGAGTTTTCGAGCATTACCCCTGTCGGCCAGCTTATCAAGCTCTTCATACTCACGCATTTTGGCCTCTTTCTTTTTCTTTCTGCAAATGAGTCTCGCCCCTCTTCAACTCTCGGTGTCTATCCTATCCCGCACGTGTTGTGGTCGATCGTAACGTATCGAGACAGGCAGTTTGTTATCTTTCCGCCGCGACACAACATTCCTCGTCGTACCAGCTGTTCTTTTGCATTTTCCGAAAACCAATGGTTTCGGTTGCAGCTGTACGTAAGGAGTTTGAAACGCCGTCCCACAGTTCCCTTATACCGAATTGTTGACTCTCAGAAAGCAGAAGTGCAAGCCGAGTAGAAAATCGTTCGGCTGTCTGTTGTGATTGAAGCTTCTCGACATCGAATCTTCCTTATGTTTTTTGGCGTGAGTTTTTTGCTGCACAGAGGTGGGTGCGAATCTTGGCTGCAACAAGATAGTGGTCCGAGTGGAAGTTAGGACCTTGGAGCGTATACACTTCTAGAAAACTGGAGACGTGTCTTCCGTCTATCACAACATGATCGATCTGGTTGATGGCTTTTCGATCCGGAGACAGCCAGGTAGCTTGATGAATTTTCTTGTGCTGGAATCTAGTACCACAGATAACCATATTTCGGACCCCGGCGAAGTCGATCAGCCTCAACACATTTGGAGATGTTTCGTCATGGAGGCTGAATTTACCGACAGTAGTGTCAAAGATACTTCCTTGGCTCACCCTGGCGTTAAAGTCGTCGAGCACGATGTTGACGTCGTGGCGGGGGCAGCTCTCATAAGCAGGCATCTTTGGTCACATTGTCCTTCGCTTCCGTCGGGGCGTGGGCGCAAATCAGCGATATGTTGAAGAACCTTGCTTTGCTGCGGATTGTGGCTAGACGTTCATTCACCGGAGTGAATGATAGTACTCGGCGACGGAGTCTCTTTCCCACCACAAATCCAACACCAAATTTGAGCTCCTTTTTATGGCCACCTTAGTAAATGCCACAAGGACCTACTCGTCTCTGTCCTTGCCCCGTCCATCGCATTTCTTGGACGGCGGTTATGTCAGCCTTTATTTTTACGAGGACATCAATCAGTTGGGCAGCGGCACCTTCCCAATTAAGGGACGTGACTTTCTAGGTGCATGCCCTTAATTCCTAGTCCTTATTTCGTTTTTCATGGTCGTCATCAAAACGGCGGCCACTCATCCGAGGCTTGTTGTTCCTCTTCATGATGTGCTTTTTTTACGTGGCGGGTCCCAAACCCAGCGCACAACCCTGCAAAGGGGATGTTTCGCCTTCTCACTTTAGCTCGCCTTCAAACGGATGTTCTTAGGCTACCCAGAGGATACTTGGTCAAAAACCGGAAGTCGTGAGCTGCTTGAGTCATATGTAAAAGAATCGTTTCTGGCCACTCCCAAGTGAATGGCGATCCGAGAATTTTCCTCACTTGCGTGAACTTCTACATATGACTCCATCCTCTACTACATTATTAGTATACGATTTTATTAGTTCCGTTATAAAATAAGTTAGGCCTTGAATGGCCTGCATCATTTCACGATGCTCTCGACGAATCTCCTCCTCAGCAACATTGCTTTTTGGTATATCAGTTATCAAAGTGCTGATAAGCTTATTTTGTGCACTTCGTGATAGCACCGAAGTTGAAGCATCCTTAAAAGAAAAAACGTAATAAGGAATTGCAAAAAAATTATGTATATATCTTGTAATTATTATCATAATGAAAACTTACCGGGTTTTCCAAGCTAAGCTATATAGATGGTGTCGATGGACTTGCTGGATGGTGTTCGGGATTTGGGGCTGCTTCTACCTGACTGCATAATTATAGAGGACTACCCATGGGTGATGAAATTGCGCATTCATCCCTTTGCTTAATTGGCGTTAAACCAAGGCTTTTTACATTTTGTATCCCATCTACAGCAGCCGAACCAAATGTAGACAAAGCCATTTCTTCAAAGTCCGTCATCGGCTCGGAACTTGGACCTCCACCTGTGAACCTTTGATTCATTTTAAACCGCCTTGCACGGGTGTGCAGTTGACTTTTCCAAACGCCTAACGTCTACAAATTAACACAATATAATAAATAAACGTATATTTGTATCAACATAAACTAAAATGTTACCTCTTTCCATTTTGCAGCACTCCGTATTGGTCCTCTGCAAGAATTAAGTTGATCTCCCAGCTGTTGTCATAAGTCCTTCATCAGTTCAGGCGTTTGGGCAATTTTTCCTCATACCCATTTCTGGGTGTGCTTGGCAAAATAAAACATATGCCTTCAGCTGCTCGTGCGTAGCTCAGTCGAATTTTGGTTTGCTATCAAATAAAGGTGAAATTATAATTTTTGTTAATAATTAAAATTTGAAAACTTACGTTGCAGAACAGTCCATTTTAACGAATAATTTGAATAGAAATCAGCTGTTTCTATTTGCATTATTTTATTCACCACACGTGTGGGGAAAAGCTTTACGAATTGAAGCTTATACTTTTATAAAGATTGCCACGGAATACCAAAATTTTAATCGCTCGATAAATATTTGAAATAATTTTCAATATTTATTAATTTGTCAAGTGCACAGAATAGGGGTGTAAGTGTGCTTAAATCGGATGCTAATAGCAGCCACTTCTATTTACAACAGGATACGGACTCAAAATACACATTGTATCGTGCACGTGCAGCGTTGTTATGGAAATAAAAATAACTTCATTTTCAGTGAGCTTTCAATATGAACGGACGTGTCTTTATGCGCTCCATAGAAACTTTCTAAAAAACAAAAACAAAAAAAAAGACAAATATTCATAAAAGTGCATTAAGTGCAAGCATTAGACAATAACGCCGAAAGTGCAAGTCAAAACATAAAAAATTACAAACTGTTTACAAACAATAAACGTAATAAAATAACAAGTAATAAGTGAGAAATAAAACATACAAATACAAAAGCATGAACGCAGCGCAGCTCCACCACCAAGACCGTAGGCATTCTCTGAATGCCTACTTCAGCTTTGTCGAGCCTGCGAGTTCAGCTCCTACCAACAAACACAGCAACGGTGAGAAGGATGAGTCATCGCAGCGACCGACTGAGCAGCACCATAAGCAGAGTTTACAAAAAACAAAAGCAGAAGAGAACGGCAGTCAACAACATCCAGCAGCAAACAGGATCACACCAACTAAGCAGGTACCAGCAAGTACGCAGGCAGCGAAGAACAACATAAAACAAGGTGAGAATGTACTAATAAAAAAAGGCCAGTCTGTACAAACTGGCATTGACCGCTACATTAACATAAAAAGGATATTAAGTCCTTAAATTTTAAATTTTTGTCAAAGAAAAACACAAATTATTATTCGTATTAACTGAAGAGCTCTAAGGGCCTAGTGGTTGTAATCAAGGGTATAGAGTCCGCCGTAGACTCTGGTGAAGTCAAAGAAGCATTGGAGGAATGCGGTTTTGGAATTAAAACAGTTGTAAATATATTCAATAGAAACAAAGTACCACGGCCAATGTTTAAAATTGAATTGTTGCCGAACTCAAATCAACTTAAAAAAAAAATGAGATCCATCCAATATATAATTTGAAATATTTGCAGCATTGTAGAGTAACTGTTGAAGAACCACATAAAATAAACGGTCCGGTACAATATACCAACTGCCAAGAATATGGGCATACCAAATCATATTGGACTCTACGCAGTGTTTGTGTGGTATGTGGTGATTTACATCCCAATTTTAAATGCACCCTTAAGAAAGAAGAATTAAATAAAAAATGCAGCAATTGCGGTGGAAATCACAATGCTAACTACAGAGGCTACCCTGTATATAAAGATTTGAAATCAAAGTTGTCACAGGGCATTCAAGCACGTCGTAATCAAATGTTACAAACACCCCGTAATGAAATTATAGCAACCTCAGAAAAAAGTTGAAATCCTATTACTTCTAGCAATAATAATATGCAAGGAAGCTATGCAAATGTAAAACACTGTGCAAATGCAACTGCCGCAAAATTCTCCAAATGGAGGTATTGAAACTATGATTATAAATCTTACACAGTGTATAAAACAATTTATGTCACCATGCAAAACATGATCCAAGATTTAATAAAATCACAAAGTCAAATGCTGTAAAATTTATTAAGTTAAAAATAAGCTTACTAAATATCTGTATATGGAATGCTAACAGTGTTAACCAACATAAATTAGAGATTAACAGATTTCTGTCCGAGAAGAATATAGATGTAATGCTTATTTCAGAAACTTATCTAACAAATAAAAATAATTTCAATATACCGGGATTTAGACTATATGTTACAAATCATCCGGATGGAAAAGCGCATGGTGGCATGATTAGAAATCGTTTAATCCACTATGCTCTAGAATCTCATGCTATACCACAGTTACAAGCTACAACAATATCACTAAAAAATCGGGGTTGTGACTTAAACCTTACGGCTATACAGAAATCGAATTTAAAGACATTTCTAGCAGATGGAGATTACAACGCAAAACACACGTACTGGGGCTCACGTCTTATTAATCCGAAAGAACGACAACTGTATTATTTTTTTTTTTTGGCGGGTTAGGGGGTGGAAAATGCCTTCCCTTCCTGCTATCAGGGAGGGGTCGCTAGATGGGCTCTGCTCGTCTATTGCGGCGATTAATTTCGATGTGTTTAGTTTCGAGATATTCCACTTTTGTGTTCCTCTATTTCCCCTGAACTGTTGAGCGTTTTTTCCAGTGTCGATCATGAAAGAGATGTAGTGATGATCGTTGCCGGTGTAGTCCTCCAGGACTTTCCAATTACTTATTGAGCCTGCCATGCGTTCTGTTGACAAGGTGATGTCTGGTGTGGTTTCCTCGCATCCCGGTCTTCTGAACGTGGTTGCATTTCCCGTGTTGAGCACTACTAGACCTTGCCGCGCAGCCATTTCTAAAATTCGCTTTCCTCTCGAGTCCGTGTTTGGCATACCCCACTCTACGGCTCTGGAGTTTAGGTCTCCGGCGATAATCAGTTGACCTTCTATATTCCTTGCTGTGTCCTCTATATTGTCGAGTTTTTCCTGGAATTCCTGTATACTATCGCTTGGCGTCAAGTAGCAGCTAATTACTGTAAAGGTGTCGCACTTGGCCCAGACGAAACCGTTGCCGTTCCCATTGCTTACAGTGGTAGCGTAACTCTCTGGTGGTAACCATATAGCGGCGGTTGAGCTGCTATCTTCTAGCCATGTACCTCTCTCTTTTTTCCTGTATTGCTCGCTTATGATGATTATCTCGTAGTCGTTCTCCATCACCATTTGCGAGAGTAGTGCGTCAGCGGCCTTGCATCTATGCATGTTGGCTTGTAGGATCTTCATCTGTTTCGGTAGTTCCTATATACCGAGCATTTTGCGGAGCCCGGGATGTGATCGGCTTGTTCGTGTTTAGCCTCTTCGCAAAGGCAGCATGAAGGAGGCTATGTTCACTCTTTCAGTTTGTGCCCTGGTTAGCCGCATTTTATGCAAACATTTTGCCCTCTTCTATCGGGCCCTTTGCAGTCCCAGGCTAAGTGCCCTGGTCCGAAGCACCGGAAGCACCTTTTGGGGGTTTCTTTTAGCCGCAGTCTGCAATTAACCCATCCGATTTTGATGCGTGCCTGTCGCATCAGTGTGTCTGCTCTGTCTTGGTTCAGCGTTATATATGCCCTTACCTGCTCCCTTGTGTTGGGAGCTGTTATATTAATTACTAAGTCTTCAGTGGGGTCCTGTAGCGCTTCTTTGACAGCCACTGCAACTTCCTCTTTTGTTGTGAGCGAGTCGAGGTCTCTGATTTCTTTCTTTGAGGTCGGCGACAGTTGGAGTCTCTTTAAGTGTGGACTTAAGTGCCTCACAGAAGCTGGCCTTTGTGGACTGTCCCTTCTCTAGCTTTAGTAATAGGGCCCCGGCTCTTGTTTTGCGGATCCCCTTGATCTTGACCTCTGCTTCTTTAGGATCTACCTTGCTCCGGATATTCCTGAGGACTTCGGCGTAGCTATTCCCTTCGGTTAGTTTTATTATAACGGCCTCTGTTTGTCGTTTATGTCTATTGTTTCCTTTCTGGCTTGCAGCCATGTTGTTGGTTTGTTGCCTCTGATTTGCATTTTTGGGCGCTTCTTCGCTCGTTCCTTCGTTTGCGTGGGTCTTTCTGGATTTTTTAGACAAAACTTTTTGCCACTGGCCGTCGATTTCGTGTCGTGCTCGCACTGTTTCTCGCGGCTCCACAGGGCTTGTCGCACGGCGCTTCGAGGTTGCTGATTCGGGAGTCGTGATGCGTCTGCTTAGATGTGCTCGCCTTTTTTCATTTTCTGCAGTGAGCCAGTTTCTGCGGTAGCTCTTTATGACGTCGAAGAGTTCGTCTAGCTGTGCCGTTCTATTCTTGACGTCCATGCTGACATTCTTTTGTTTTGCCATCGCCAACTTCATTTTTTGCACTATACCTTTGCACTTTTCTAGGGACTCCTCTTCTGCCCGTCTCATTTGGGTGATGTACTCTTGTTTCGGCGAGTTTTGAGTTCCTTCTTTAGTGGTAGATGGGGTGCTCTTCCCTTCTCCTTGTTTTGCCGGTGCTGCTTGTGTGACCGGAGTCTCCCTTGAGACTGTCTTTTCTCCATTTGTGTCCGGCTGTTTTGGAGTAGCGATGAGTACGGGGGTTCTAAGTACCCTATTGCTTCTACGGAAGACTGTCCCGTATTCCTCTTCTAGTCCATCTTTGTTCTGTTGTTCTTTTTGTTGGGGTTTTTGTTGTTGTTCATTTTATTCTATTGGGTCTCCGCTTCAAGCCGCCATCTCCGCACGTTGTAACAGTCGCCCTTAATGAACCCCGTGGTTATCTATGCAAGCAAGGAGGCCACGCGAGGGTTGACACAAGTCCTTATGGGAGCTTGTGTTCAGAGCCAGGTTCGGGCACGAATCAGGAGCTCGTCTCAACTGAACCTGTACGTCCAAAGAAATTTTGGCGACATGCATTGAACGTACTTGAAGACCTGCCATGGTTTTAACGAGACGGAGGTGAGAGCAGTATTAGCCTGCCAGCCATTTCCATAAGATGTCACTCCTATCTACTGAGGTGGCAGAATACTGTCCTCCCTAGCCCTTTGTCAGTCTGATCCGTATCGGTTTTCCAGTACACTATAATCAGAATTTTACTGGTCTCAATTCTGATGGGCTTTTGCCCAGGGTTTTTCGTCATCTTCTATTCCTTCGTTGCTTTGTTGCCTCCCTCTCTTGGGTAGGTTCTCCCTCGGTGCAACCCCGGTGGGGGTTGTGGACGCTTATTTTAAGGCGGCATCTTCTCGCCTCTTCGCGGGAGGTTCATTGGGCGCGTGAGGCGTTTTGAGCCAAGCTCTCCTCTCCTGCAGCTCTTGGTCGGGGGCTGCGTATTACTATTCGCAGCTAACCTACTTAGCGTAGGCCGTCCACTATCCGCCAGCTGTGACCCCGGTAGTAGCCTGAGCTCAGCCTTACCCAAGCCCAGCCTGACGACAACTGTATCAAACAGTTGCAAATAGGCACAATAACCTTGAAATAATATCTCTTGGTAAGCCGACATATTGGCCTAGTGATCGTAAGAAAATACCAGATTTAATTGACTTGCAGTAATCAAAAATACAGATAAATCGCACATAACAGCTGATATATGTACTGATCTATCTTCTAATCATTATCCTGTACTAATAAAGTTATTTGAACAACCCATATTCGTTAATCCAAAAGTGGGTCTAACTTCTTATAAAACGAATTGGCTAAAATATAAAAAATGCGTCAGTAGCCACATAATATTGAGTACAAAATAAATACAGGAAGAGATATTGACGAAAGCATAAGAGAAGTCAATGATATGATAACCAGCGCAGCTGTCTTAGCAACACCCATCAAAAGCTATAAGCCGCTTGGTTTCAGGAAAATCTCTAAAAGAGGAATAGAAATACTTGTAAATGAAAAAAAGGCGTGCAAGACGTGAATGGCAGATAAATCGTTCCCCTTCCACTCAGCTTCAATTGAAATCTGTGTACGTAAATTAAAAAAAGCGTTTAAACGTGAGAAAGAATTCAACACCGAAATATATATAAAGAAGCTGTGTCCAAATTCAAACAAGCAAAATTCCCTTTGGAAAGCTCAAAAGTCCACGAAGCCACCAACTCACTCCAAAATGCCTATACGAGACTTGGGTGGAAATTATGCTCGAAGTGACGAGGAAAAGGCTAATTGCTTTGCAAATCACATAAAAAAGATATTTCAAACCAATTTGCCAAAGAACAACTTTAAGCTGTCAATCTTACCCACTAAAGAGTCGCCAGCTAAAGAGTCCGAAATTATTGGTATCATCAAAGAACTTAATCCAAAAAAGTCGCCGGGACAAGATAAAATTTCCACAGAAATGCTAATTGAGTTACCAATTATTGCTGTAGAGGTGCCCTCTTAGCTCTGCAATGCAATTCTTAGTTTCGGATACTATTCAATTTCATGGAAAAAGTCGCCGATTATCTTGATAGATAAACCTGGGAAAGACTTAACACAGCCGTCTTTATACAGACCAATCAGTCTTCTATCCTGTCTTTCAAAAGTATTTGAAAAAGTATTACTATCAAAGATGTCTCCCCTCCTGCACGAAATAATACAATACAATTGCATCAATTCGGATTTCGTGCGAAGCATGGCACAATAGAGCATATAATTACTAACGAGATAAGGACAGCATTTCAACGCAGGGAGTACTGTTCAGCAATATTTCTAGATGTAGCTCAGGCGTTTGATAAGGTGTAGCACGAAGATCTTGTACATAAGATTAAAAAAATTCTACCTTTAGAATTTTATAAAACCTTGGAGTCTTATTTAAAAAATAGAAAATTACGGTAAAAGTGTAAGATTTCATATCTGATGGACGACAGATAAGGGCTGGTGTACCGCAGGGCAGTGTTTTAGGCCCAACACTATACATCATATATACGGCAGATCTTTCAACAGCTAATCATGTATTAACTTCAACTATATATGGTACATGAGTAACGAAAATATCCATAAAGACCTTGGTATTCCTATGGTAAAAGACAGCAGAATTAAATATATATCTAAACTCCGAGATCACCCAAACCCTTTGGCTAATGCTTTGGTACATTCCTGCGATCAAACACGACTTAAAAGAAGAGATATGCCTGCGTATTAAAGAGCGACGTATCACCAAAACAGCTCAATCACTTGCTTGAGCCTGTCTGGTTTTTAAATAGATTTAAGATTTTATTACTTATTGTTAGGCTTTCAGGAAAAGCAGACTCAATAAATAAAAATAATTTTGAAAAAAATAGGTTTCGCAATCTCTAGACATTAATCCTATTTAAAATATCTGGAACTTTTTGGTAAACCGTATTCAAAATCATGGAATTACTTTAAAATAAGGCCAACAAACTGAATCATCGTCGATATCTAGGGACAATAATTGCAACAAAATGTGGGCCAAAAATCGCTAAAACTATTGTAATTACTTTTGAATTATATAAATAATCATTGGTGTATGTAAACTTTTTTGATATGAATTAGACGCAGTTTAAGCTTTCGCATTAATTTTTTTTATTTATGTAAACAAAAAAATGTTTTGATGTGCTATATTTAATGTTAAATATACATATCTTGAAATGGATAAGAAAAAAACACAAAATTTATTAATTTTAAAACAAATAAACGTGTCGTAATTTAATAGAACTAGGTGTATGTAAACTTTATTGGTCCACTGTAAGTATGCTGTCGCGACATACGGTCTGCAAATGTGTAGTACATTATTTTGTTCTACAATCAGCACGCGATTTAAAAAAGTTTTTTGGTAATTTTTTCACACCTTAGGTTACATTATTGGAGTTTTACACCGCTATTCTGTGTACTTGAAAAATTAATAAAATATTTAATATGAACTCAAATAATTATCAAGCAAGAAATATTTTGGTATTCTGTGACAATTTTGATAAAATTAAAAGCTTCAACTCGCAAAGCTTTTCCCCACACGTGTGGTGAACAAAACAATGTAAATAGAAACAGCTGATTTCTATTCAAATTATATTGATAGTAATATGCGTGCAGTCAATTGTTCCTATGGTGCCTTTTATTCCAAATTTTATAAAAAATCTGGAGTATACTTCAAATAAATTAGCTTGAATTAGTATATTATTATTTGTATTACAATAATACTCGCCCCTTTTTTATAAAAATTTCTTCCTCTGTTGAACTGGAAAGCTTTATTTATCCTCTCTTCACCTTCACAATAAGTGCACACTTCTCGAAAGGGAGGACTGCCTCATGGGCAAGTTAACGTTTTTACCTGCACATTTCTGGTATGAGCCATGTCCAAAGAAGTTCAGAGCTAATAAAATCCTTACAGTTAAAGGTAGTGACGTTTTCTGATTATCGTGTTAGGCTAATTCACCAATCAGGCGACGGCAAATTTCACGAGTTAATCGAAAATTTTGCACAAATGTCGCGTAAACATTTTAAATGCCGCGCGCGATTCCTATTCTCACAATTTTCATCTTCGTTTAACAATAATAGCAAAAGTAAAATATCTTTCATTTTCACAACAAGATGCGCAATCAGATATTTAATTCATAACGAGCACTGTCAAGAGTATTTGACATCTTAACAACTTATAAAGAAAAGAGCTTTTTATTTCAGACACAGAATACGAAATGCTTGATAAATTTCAAATTTTGACAAATTAGAAATATGTTGAATTTGTCAAGTGCACAGAATAGCGGTGTTAGTATGGATACCTGACCAATCGGTCAAGTAGTTCGGAGCCTATTCAATACAAACAAATAAATCTTTCCTATTTATAATATTACTGATTTCAATAATTTTTTCCATAATATTCTTTGATCTATTTGAGATTACTATTTCAGCCTACTTTAAATAATACCTGTCGAGATGCCCCGTAATAATAATAACCGATGTAGTGTCACTGGGGTAATGGAGAGGTATCAATGTCAAGAAATAAAATGTTTTTTATTTTAAAAAGCATAAATACATACATATATGTACATATAAATGTCGCTGCTATAATGTAATGGTTGTATATATATACACTTTAAATAGCAGGTAATTCAACCCAAAATAAAAGTTTTTTTAAATAAACAAAATTCTCTTCAGAACTTATTCCATGTTTTTAGTTTTTCAGTAAATAATATTTTGTGACTTTTAACTATCAAACAGTTTAGCGATTCAAGTAGTGCTTATAATTTTTCAGTTAAATTTTTATAGAATTTAGGCTAATTATTTAGTACAGTTTAACTTTTTTAATTTTAAAATGCCCAAAAGATCTATATCTCTACTTTCTAGAAATAGTTCCCAGGCAAACACATCGTGATGGAGAATCTTCATCAGAATACGCTTCGCAATTAAGTGCCAGAGAGTCGCAGTTTGAACGATCGAAGCGGTTTCCTGAACAAAATTTGAGAATCGATTATTGAGGGAGTAAGTACGCGCTCGAGAGTTGAGTACGGAGCGTGTACAGCGGCTTGAAGAGCAAAATATTAGAAATATATAACCTCGCCATAGTTCGCAACGTTTTCTTGATCAGAGAAAAAGACAACGGACATTAACAACTAAAGGTAGTAATCAAGTTTTAGCTAATAGTAATAGATAACGTTTACATCGAAGCTCTCACTCAATAAATAATTTTTAAGGAGCAGAGAAATTTACACAAAATTAAAAAAAAAAAATAATAATAGTACAAAAAAATATATTACTTACTTTCCTTTTCTTTTTTACTGGCGTAAACACCGCTTACCCGATTATAGCCGAGTTAACAACGACGCGCCAGTCGTTTCTTCTTTTCGCTACGTGGCGACAATTGGAGATCCCAAGGGAAGACATGTCCTGCTCCACCAGGTCCTTCCAACGGAGTGGAGGTCTTCCACTTCCTCTGCTTCCCCCGGCGGTTGCTGCGTCGAATACTTTCAGAGCTGGAGTATTTTCGTTCATTCTGACAATACGAAAACTCGTAACGTCGACTCTTCAGTTTTTGTCATCGTTCATGGCTCTGCACCATATAGCAGGACGGGAATAATGAGTGACTTATAGAATTTGGTTTTTGTTCGTCGAAAGAGGACTTTACTTCTCAATTGCGTACTCAGTCCGAATTAGCACCTGTTGGTAAGAGTTATTCTGCGTTGGATTTCCAGACTGACATTGTTGGTAGTGTTTATACTGGTTCCAAGATAGACGAAATTATGTTCGTCCTCAAAGTTATGACTGTCAACAGTGACGTGAGAGCCAAGTCGCGAAGGCGACGACGGTTTGTTTGATGACAGGAGATGTTTCGTCTTGCCCTCGTTCACTGCCAGACCCATTTGCTTTGCTTCCTTGCCCAGGCTGAAGAAAGCAGAATCAATATATCGACATACGCCAGAAGCTGTACACTTTTGTTAAAGATTGCACCTGCTCGATTAAATTCTGCAGCTCGAATAATTTTCTCCAGCAGCAGTTTGAAAAAGTCGCACGATAGGGAGTCACCCTGTCTGAAACCTCGTTTGGTATCGAACGGCTCGGAGAGGCCCTTCCCAATCCTGACGGAGCTTTTGTTGTTCCTCAACGTCAGTTTACACAACCGTATTAGTTTTACGAGGATATCAAATTCAGACATCGCGACATAAAGGCAGCTCATTTTCGTGCTGTCAAAAGCAGCTTTGAAATCAACTAGGAATCGAATAGGTGATGCATGTCGATTCTCTTTTCATGTGTCTTTTCCAAGATTTGGCGCATGCTGAATATCAAGTCGGTTGTTGATTTGCCAGGTCTAAAGCCAAGTGATAAGTTCCAATCAGTTTGTTGACGGTGGGCTTTAATCTTTCACATAATACGCTCGATAGAACGATATACGCGATTTTGAGGAAACTTATCCCACGGTAGTTGGCGCATATTGTGAGGGTTCCCCTTTTTGTGGATTGGGCAGGGCTCACTTAAATTCCAATCATTGGACATGCTTTCGTCCGATCATATTCTACAAAGAAATTGATACATGCTTTTTATCAGTTCTTCGCCGCAGTATTTGAATAGTTCCACCGGCAATTCATCGGTCCCCGCCGCTTTGTTGTTCTTCAGACGGGTAATTGCTATTCGAACTTCTTCATGGTCGAGCAATGGAACGATTGATCCAACGTCATCGGGTGTGCCTTCTCCTCAATACCATTTACACACTTTGGCTTAAACTATGCAGAACTGATCCAAATAAAATGGTCATGTTAGGCGAAAATTAATTGATATTTGAAGAGATGATTACTTTGCTATCACAAATTGAAGCAGTCCTGAAATCACGACCTTTATGTAAAATTGACAGTGAAAGCTATATAGATATTTTAATACCGGACCACTTTTCAATATAATGTCCAAAAATAGATTGACAGAAGCAATTGATACACAAAGAGTCTCGTTATATAGGCGACATACATACCGACACTTAAAACGCAATAACTTCACTTCCAATCTATAAAATGTCATGAAATTCTTACTCAAAAAGTCCTGTTTACTTCGAAACGCTCCTTTTATCTTCGAACTCGTTCGAAGACGTTAAATTTATTATAATAACCAAACCGAACTCGTTCGAAGATAAATTAAAGATAAGTTAAATTTATAATAATAACCAAAAAGTTTTCACTAAAATTTCACTTATTTCGGCCAACTTGGACTGTTTAAAACGGATTTATGGGGGGCAAAGATAGGGATGGACTGATTGAATTTATTTTGACATTGTTTTACATATAATTAATACTCATTGACCGATATATTTGGCATAAAACTTTCTGGAGTAATGAATGAAATTAGAGTACTATATGGGAGTTGATGGTAGTATTACTCGATTTTATCTATTTTTGCCAATACTAAAGACTATTAACATGCCACATGCTAATAAAATGATTTCATCGAGGATTTCATTAGGGTACTTACATACAAATAATGGTATAAAGTCAGCCGGATGTACGAAAATCCTGATATTAGTTAAAAATTTAAAATTTAGTAAAATTTTGCCCAAGCCAAGAGATATATAATTGAAATTCAGAGATAATCCTTTTCTACTAATGGTATCTCTGTGTGTCAAAAATTGGTTGAATCGGATCAATTAGTTAGCTCCTATATGTCTAATACAAAGATTTTCTAACATCCGAGTGGCTATATAGTATATACATATGTATATCGGCCAACATGTAAGCTTCACTCATAAAAGTGTATTTTTGTGTCTGAAATGGATAAAATTGGGCGAAAATGTTACCTATAACTAATACCAGAATTTTCGAACATCTCGCTGCTTGTATAATGAATTTTGCTTTTCTAACAAACCTTATGCCAATGACGGTCAGTGTATGAGTTATATTGTATATAGTACATATCTACACTAATATTATAAAGAGGAAAGATATTTTTGTATGTTTGTAATAAATAGGCTCAAAAAGTACTGGGCCGATTAAAAAAATTATTTCCCCAATAGAATGCCACATTCTTCCAATTTGATATAAGCTACATTTCATTTTGAAAAATAATTAGGGATCCTTGGTAAAATTTGAACAATGTAGCCGAAGGTGTAGAAAAATGTTTCTTAAAATGTCTTTCGTCGAATGCGCTGCCGAAACGATAGAACAAAATAATGTACAACAATATTGAAGAACATCATAATGTCTACAAAAAACTCCGCAATAGCATATGTCCAACTATTGTAGTTATGTCACTACAACAACTTTTTACATTTTAAACATTAATGAAAATGCTAACCAAATTCAAACCATGCTATTTATGTGTTTATATTATTCCTTATCCAAATAAATTATTTTATGGTCAAGACCATTTAACTACCTATAAAATAGTTTTATTTATTATTTATTTGGACTTTCCATTCAAAAGATATTACGAATTAAAAATTTCAAACAGTAAACAAAACTGCCATAGCGCCGTGGCTCTTGTTTGCGATGCAGTCTGATAAGCGCGTCGGGCCAGAATATGTAAAGTATAGACAAGGTGCAAATTGAAATCTGTATGATGTTCGATTTGGCGGCTAACGGAGCCGATAGAATCAAAGTAAGGAATTCGCCGTTGTCGCTGCTATTTAGCAGAATTGAGCACGTGCAGTGGCAAAAATATATGTAAAACGACTGAATTCATGCCAGAATAAATAAAGAGAAATGCTTTGAAGAAAAATATACAAAGCATTCTCCGAGTCACATAATAATTTCACGCAGGACAACGGCTGCGGGGTCAGCTAGTATAATATACAATATAAAAATTTGCTTGGATTCCGATCTTCTGATTAACGTTTTGCATTGATTCTTGCAAATTGCAAGAGTACAAAATCTTCGGTTGCACTGGAACTTAACTCTTCTTTACATGTTTTATTTTCTGGTCGTTTTACCAGAGAACAGGTTTCAAAGAAAGTGAATCTATCTCTTCCGTAAGGCCGTCATCCGATGTCACTGCTTGTTGTTAGGGATTTCTTTACATGACCAGTAAAGAAATATAGCTCTAATTTCTTTATCATTATATTTCAACAGTAAAAAATTAAAAATATTGTGTAGAACAAGAGTTATAATGTTTTGAATACCCGCACATCGTGGAGAGAACATTCCGGCTGTTTGGCTTATCGGAAACAAAAAAATTAGCGGCGTTTTAAAATGCAAGCTTATATACACGGGACGATCAAATATCAAATGGGTATATCAAGAATTGGATAGGTAGATACTAAAAAAATTGTTTTGAATTGTGCGTGGCTTTTTCGTTTTTTGCTACAAAAAATAAAAATTTAAGGAATTTTTAATTGATAATAGATAATTCCATGCGTTTACAAATACTGAGTGAACTCTACATAATTTCAAGTAATTTGGTCAAGTTGTTTTTGGGATAAGTTAGAGGAAACACAGTTTTGAGAAAAACGCGTTTAAAGTTTCAAATTCGCTAAAACAAAAGCGAGCACTTAAAAAAAAAAGAAAACGATTTTATGAGCCCAACACTGCTATTTATCATAAGTATTTGGAATGTTATTGAAGAATGTGTGTGCATTTAAAATGCAATTATTTCTCTCTACGTCTGATTTTCAATTAAGGAGGAAATTTGAGGAAAATTTTCTACAGTTTTAATTCTTTCACTCGGCTGCATTTATAATTTACGTTTATAATACTATGTTCCGACCGACATTGAAAACATTTTGAAAACACATTTGTGGGTTGTGGAATCTAATAGCCCTGACAGACGACGGCGCTAATTTGCATTAGCGGGCTCAATTTATATTTATTTGCGCATTTGACCAACATTAATGCAAATTTGTAATGCACAAGAATTTCGTGCATTTAGCTGAATT
The DNA here is from genome assembly GCA_027475135.1 of Bactrocera correcta. Classification (NCBI taxonomy): domain Eukaryota; kingdom Metazoa; phylum Arthropoda; class Insecta; order Diptera; family Tephritidae; genus Bactrocera; species Bactrocera correcta. Next base: position 52,835,324 of record CM050326.1, read on the forward strand.
TACTAAATTTGTTTAGGCAACAAGTAGTTTTATAATGCTAATTAAATTATGTGTAAGTATGTATATTAACAAAAACAAATTTTAATATTTTTAGATGACAGAAAATAAACAACGCACAGTTTGCTTTAAATTTTTCCAATATTCTTAACTTTTTCGCACATTTTTCGCATTACAATCAATTATTGCTTTTAACTTCACTTTATTATCTTTTAAGGCAGTTAATAATAAACGATTTTTTCGTTAAATTCATATTGATTTTCCAAAAATACCAAAATTTCTATTAATAATTTCTCTTATTCATTTTAATTTCACTTTTTTTTTAATAAATAAATAAATTTCACAATCAGCTGTCTAAAATTTCAATGCGCATTAAAGTTGCTTAATGCATATTAATTTTGCTCGTCTGTCAGGGCTATAAGTCGTTCGGACCGACTTTGTGTGTTTTCAATGAGTTCTCACTGACAAGTTTTGTTTACATTTTGAGCAACGAGAATGGTAAGTTTTGGATGGCTTAATATTGGCCCACGAAGAGCACTAATTTTGTTTTGACACAATTCAATGAGTAGAAAATTTTTCTAAAGCTTTAGCTGTTTCACTTGGCTGCATTTATAATTTAAGTTTATAATACTATGTTCTCCCCTATCAAATTTCTTGTTTTTTTTTTTGTATTTTTGCTTTTCCATTTTCAATATCAACAGTAGAGTTCTCTTGCTCTTGCAAGATTGTACGAGGACACAAAATGCAAAAATCCTATACCGAAATATGCAAGGCCAAGAGAGCACCCATTGCAGAATCTAGTGATATAAGACGGCGCGAAAATAAACATGAGTTTTGGTCTGACATATTATATTTCACAGCCAGTGCAAATAATTTTCTGCGTGTATTTGTTTTTGTGCCGTTCCACCAATAGGACAATACTGCAATTCGTCCACCGCGCAAGGGTTTTTCAAGAGCAAGAGAGTCCCCCTAATATGACAATACAAGTGACAGTTGTATTTATATATGGAATGTAAATAAATATCAAGTGACAATTTAGGGCCGGCAAAATATGTCTTCCAATAAATGTAACTTTTCAAGTAGTTTCCAGCGTAAACTGGGTTTCAACGTGTTTTCGTTTGACAGATTTTACATGGACGAAAACACAAGTTTTAGGGCGAAAATCAGTTTTTCCCACGAACACATGTTTTCATTGTCGGTCCGAACAAAGTATAAGATCTTAATCCATATTTTTATTCTCAATCCATACTTTAATTCTGAATATTCGCAAAAACATCTCACAAATTCTCATACAGCTCCGACCCGTCCATATAGGCAAGTTAGGCAATTGTATAGGGCGCAAGAATTTTAGGGCGGCATTTTGGCTAACTTTTTTACATAAGACATTCGTATCCATTTTTTCAAAAGGAGTTTTTAATGCAATTATTAATGAAAACTATCAAGAATAATATAAAAACAAATATGTCAAATGAATAATACAAACACAACAAAAATAATGATCAAACCTATCTACAAAGCAATAAATAATCTTTTTAAAATATTCTACATCATGATTTAAATAATATTTGGAAAAATGCAATCCTGTGGCAAGTAGATCAAAATGTTGTATATAACTACTATACATAAGTATCTCTTATTTTTCATGATAAATAAATACTAGGGGGATTCTCTTGATCTTGTAAAACGCTTGCACGGTGCATGAATTGCAACATTTTCCACTTGGTGCAACGGCACAACAACAAACACATAGAAAATTATTTGCAATGGCTGTAAAATATATCAGACCAAAACCCATATTTATTTTCATGCAATGACACGCAAACATATAATTGCAACCCTGTTTTAGCTGTCATTTTACATAAAGACATATTTCGCCGTTAAATTGTTGAGGAAGGTAAAGCTTTGTTACTTTTTTTGTTTTGTTGAGAATGAATGCAGAAGGTGCGCCAATAGTTATGAACAATAGTAATTTACAATAAATTGACCGAATCGCCGTTCATATATCACTAGTATCTGCAATGGATGCTCTCGTGCCTTTGCATATTTCGGTATAGGACATTCTGTGTCATCGTGGAATCTGTCAAGAGCAAGAGAATCCCCCTACTGTAACCTATTAGAGCATTTTTTAAGGCTATTGAGCGTTTTAGTATTAGGCAATCCGAATGTCTATTTTTTGCCGTTGTTTTGAGTTTGCGTAAAAGGGGCGATACACGACACATAAGTGCGATCGATCTGTATGAAATCGTTTTGCCATACACGACATACAAATCCATTTTGCGTTCGTTCTTCACATAGTGAACACGTGCGACAGGCAAGCGGAACATTTCTTGGTATTTATTTCTAATGTAGCACTTTTATCTATTTCTTTGTATTTCGATAATAAGTTATTCCAACTTTCATTTTTTATATTTATCACTTTTCGTTTGCCAAATTGCCAATTCATTTTTTGTAAGATAAATAAATTCTGATACGAAATTTTTATTAAGGGAGGCCTGCTTTAGAAGCTTCAAACAATCGCTTATTTTTTGCTTAAATCTCTTCAAAAATTATCTAAGAATATGTCCCCAAATTTATAGATGGGGATTCGAAATATTATCGAAGCTGGAAGGGAAATAGTGACCGAGCGTCTAGCAGATATGTGAGCGCTTGAGCAAAAAGCGAAAACTTTGAAGTGTGATCTCTCGGTTTTTTATTTTTTTTTTTTTGGCGGGCAAAATAGAAAAACGACTAAACGTCGCATGAAATTAGGGCAAAGTTTAATATCTCTGGCATTAAATTATCTTCTAGTTAAACTAAAAAAAAAAACTCAAAAATGCTCTTTTTTTAATTTTATAAAATTTGTAAAATTTTACATTGTTTTGATAAATTATTAAAAAATATGAATCTCTTTGAGTTTTTTGTTTCCGATAAAAATTGCGACCTGCACCCTGTCACTTGAATCAATTATTTCTTTTCCTCACAAAAAATCGATTTTTTGAAGCCTCTAAAGCAGGCTCCTACTGCGAGTGTTAACCACTGTTCGTCCGCGATCTTCACTGTTCGGTACACACGAAAGAAATGAGATTTTGTGTACATACACGACACAATCGCAAAAAATCAAACATTTTCGCGAACATGGATCGGCATGCGCACAAGCCTATACACGAGGAAACCGCAATCGCACACATACCGATCGAACGTACATGTGTCTCATGTATGGCCACTTTTATTGAAAAATTTAGGATCGTTTGTTTCCTTAGGATGGTATGTACAATCGAATCAGAAACGTCCCCAACATAGATAAATTCATACAAAAGTCATTGATTCGAGAGAGAGCTGTCAAAACTCAGATTTTTTTTATAAAATTTGCTAATGATGTCACTGCTGAAAAATATAAGATTAGGTATTTTATAAATAGCTTTTGGGTATTTTATCATTTTCACACTACTATATACTACATATGTATATACAAATAACAAAAGAAAACAATTCATAAAAAATATGACAATTTGTATGCTAGATAAGTAAATACGTTTTTTATAATTAATGCAACAATTTAAAATAGTAAATTAACAGAAAAACGAAACAATTCATAAAAAACATCACATATTCAAGAGAAATGTATTCAGTACATATACATATACATAACATATACTTAGTTGCTAAAACTTAAAATAATATTTACATATATTTTAGATATGTATTCCGACCACACACTTCTTTATGTTTCGGGTTTTGGACTAAATTAAACATTTGAAAATGCATATATGTTGAAACACAAAATTATTAATTAATTTACATAGACATTTATTTTACCAAAATATGTTCCCACAATTCAATGAAATTTCATTTCACACTGATTTTGTCAGTTAATTATATCGGTTTATTTCAGGCATCCCGCCTTGTTTGATATCAGCTGTTCGAAATTTTCTGATCTTCATTGCTACCAACCTAATTAGGAAACGCATTTGAGGGAAAATGAGAGCCAAACGAAACGAGAGTTTCGTATCATTTTATCTATGGCGCCAATTCTCACTTGTGAAAACAGAAAAGACAATTGGAAGTGGGAGAGCAATTGCTAAACGTCAAAATCTCATTAGATTTATGGTGTGCCAATCCCGGTTATGTGTCACAATCAAAGATACAGATTTTTGTGGTTTGTTAAAAACAAAGTGCGGAGGAGTGCGGATACTTAAGCGAGTCGTACTAAAATCAATAATTTTTATATATTTAAAAATACAAAACTTGAGACGCAGCAAGATGCAGGAAGTTAAGGGGAATTGGCACTTAAGCGGAGTACTACTCAACCGGGGTTGACTGTACACAAAAATCAGAAGAATATTGAATATTTTCTTTGACAAATTTCTTGACTTGAAAATCGACGAATCAACTATGTTGTCAATATCTAATAATAACATATTTTAATACTTATATTTGCGAGGTTGTCACTTTTTTCTTCTCATACATTTTCAGAAATATATTCAATTTATTATTTTTAGCTTTTGCCTTCGTCGCGAAAACCCGTTGTAGGCAAAGGCATGCTCGGGGAGAGGTGTATGGAATTGGTTTTATGAATGAATCGAATTTGCTTTTTGAAAGTACATTGCGTTCAAGAATGGAAATTTTGTTGTTGTGTAATTTACTATAAATTTTGACGTCGGCCATATTGATTTCTGATGCTATTTGAGACGATTGTTGTTTTTGTAGAACAATATTTGTAATTTTTGCGGGTGACATATCTACATGGGAACGCATAACAGTATGTATGTATATTGTGTATGCATTGTTTGTGTGAGAATGTCATACGCACATATTTACATGTGTACGCATCAGAGAACTGCAACGAGTCAGTTCGGTTCATGTACACGAAGCGCACCGTTTGCATGGATAACTTGATACGAGACTCTTTGATTCGAGAAAGAGCTGTCAAAACTCGCATTTTTTATAACATTTGCCAATGATGCCACTGCTGAAAAATATTAGATTGGGTTTATAATAAATTATACAAAACACTAAATTAAACACTTTGAAAATGCACACATATATAAATGCTAAGATGCAAATTCATTAATTAATTTAAATAAACATTTATTTTGCCAAAATATGTTCGCACAGTTCAATGAAATATCATTTCACACTAATTTCTTCAAGTAATTATAGCGCTGCCCTTCTGGCATCCCGTCTTTTTCACTAACTGCTGGGTGACGGCACCCTGATTGTGTTTTGTTGCCAGCTTAGAAAACAGATCAGGGTGCACTTCCAGCTGACAAGCGAGAGAGCAAGAAAAGAGATTCTGATCAAGTTATCTATGCCGTTTGTCTTCGAATCAGCGATAGAGAACAACTTTGAATCACTAGCGATTAGCTTATAGCTGATTCGTTTATGAGCGTTCGCATCATATGCTGAATACAATGCTCGCGACCCGACATGGCATCACGACAGTGAACTGAAAACGGCGTTGTGTGTCCTACTACATGAACGCCTGTACACAAGACAACACAGCTCTCCATTTTGCATGTACACAATTTCGTTGTGGCCATACTAATACCTTGCACTTCAATGAAATTTTACTATTTTGTTCAAAGTGAAATTTTTTATGTAAAAAATAAGTAAATAGGTAAATTTGTTTGTTTTAAATTATCAATTGTTATTAAAAATGGTAAAATAGAGCAATAATAGAGCTATTTTATGCTTTTATTTGTAAAATAGCGTCAAGTTTGTTAGAGCTGAGAAAAATTATACCTTTTTCATTTTAGTGGCATCACCACTCTTTCTCATCTCTCTATCTTCCATTCTATTGTCAACTCTACTGTCGTCCTACCGTCGTTGGCAAATATAGGAGTATATTGAAGTTCGCGAGAACGACTACCGTCGGCCTGCAGTCGTATAATCGTGAAGCTGTCAAAATAACAGTGTCCGTAAGAACGTGTGTATTTTAATATTTGACAGACTTGTCTGTGGCGAGCATTGTGTTCAGCATATCATGCTTCAATGATTAAAATGATCGACAGCGTTCGGTTTGTATATCATCCCTAAACACTGATTTAGTCGGGCACTTCTGTTCTATTTCAAATACATATATTTGTATGTACATGTAGGTATGTATATACATAAGTTATATGTATAATGGAAATTCCATTAAGTACATACATACAAAAAATGTATGTATATATGTATATACGTACGCACTCGATGGAATTTCCATTGTTTACGCATCGAAAATTTGTAACATGCACACATATTCAAAGCTGATACATTTTTTGCCGGACATGATTCAGATCAGTCCATCAGAAAATTGTTGTTGTTTGCTATACTTATGCCCGGTTTCACAGTCCATACTTAAGTTGTGCCTTAATAAAATCTTAGCTAAGCATTGTTGCAAACTGAATAGTCGTTTGCGTTTCACAGACAATGCTTAATTTCTATAAAATTTTATTATGATATATGGCAACGTTATGAGCAACATATGTTTTACAAATGTCATTCATAAAAATATGTTTGAAATATTTAAATTATAACAGACAATACATAAATTTGCGAGGAAAATTATATCAAAAATTGATGAAAACAACAAAAGAAATCCAAATTTCATCACTAGCGAGTCGGAGCACCTATGTGAACTGAAGGAAAAGTATAAGCTGTTATTGAGTGCAAGCGAACGGACACTTGCCCTACGCTACGCAAGATGTCACTGAAAATTCAAAGCAAATTCAAAGCAAAAATCAGCTGTTATTTAAGCATTGCTTAAGCCTCCCATTTTCAGTGCTTAAGCATAACCTAAGTATGAACTGTAAAACACTATTTTCCTGTTTTATCTTAAGCACAACATAAGTATGGACTGTGAAACCGCGCATTGTAGATTTACTTATAGTTTACCCAAAGTTTCACATGATAGGATTGGAACCGAAGCCAGCCATACCGTTGTCAATTTTGCATGAATTTACAAAACTTCGCAAAATTATATTCATATCAAATGATGTGATAGCATGTAAACGTATAAAAATATAAGCCAAAAGGCCAACATGTGTCTGTAAAAGCAATGTATATTTCTGAGCATCAGTTTCATTGTATTCTCAGCTCGTATTTCTTTTAAAATTTCTCCTGCCGATCCGAAATTGGTGAAATCCACTAATAGAAAATGCATGGCTTTTGACAGTTCACACGCTCGTCCGTAGTTGGACCTTCTCTATAATTCACGTTCTCTGCCTTCGGTTTGGTTACACATACAGTAGGGAGCAAAACCGTCAACATGTTTAGTGAATGCGGCTAAAGGTCCTTATAACTTTTATTCTACTAGCAGTATCGGCAACATTCATACACCAAAATAAAGATAATAATTCAATTAATAAAAAATAGAAAAGAGGACAGCTTTTATTATTCTTGAACGAAAATGTACGATAAATTCCATTTACAATTAATTTTGTCAGTTTTGCAATTATACACTTAGCCCTAAGTTCTTTACAGAGTTTAGTACTCTGTCCATAGACCTTTATTTTTTTATTACCCTTTTTATGCGTGGGCATACTTTCAACCAAGTTTTCAATAATTGAGTGGGGTATATTTCTCCCCTCCGTCTGTACCCGACTCCACAGTTCGTCCATGTTGGAAGGCGGATTTCGATACTTAGCCAGCTGCTGCTTAACGTAGATTTTCTATCGGGTTAAGGTCGGGACTCTGTGCTGGTCATTTTAAAGTTTTAAAACTTTGGTTTTGGAGCCATTTTTGGACAATTTTCGCCGTATGTTTCGGGTCGCCATCTTGTTGGAAAATTATTCGTCCACGAAGTCAGACAACTGTGAATTTAGAATATGCAGATATATCTCCTTATTCATTATTCCACTTATTCTAAACAAAGGATCAATATGCCATCACGTAAAGCAACCCCAAATCATCAAACTTCCGGCACTGAATTTGACAGTTTGCTTTACCTGTCCACGCTGAAGCTTTTCTTGCGGACGATGCCAAAAATATGCCTCACCATCAGATTGATACCTGTTAATTTTCATCTCATCTGACCATATAACCCTTTTCCAGTCCTCAATTGTCCAATCTTTCCGTTCTCAGCAAAAATTAAGTATAGGTTTAACATTTCGCTCAGATAAAGCAGGTTTTTTTGTTTAACCGCAGCAACCACACCAATTTTATTTAAAGAGCGTCGAACTGTCCATGTACTCGCTTAAAATTCTAACTTGGCAGCAGCTTCTCGAGGAGTTCTACATTCAATATATAATGTTGGTTTCATAATTTTTTCTTCACAAAATAACAAAAAGATAAAGAAAATTCTGAAAGATTTTACGTTACTCATCACACAATAAAAAATATTGAAGATATAGTCTTTCTTTTCTTTTTTTTATTTTTATTCGAATAAATCCTGATTGATTCAGATGTTAGTGAAGATAACTATGTTACTAACTCCCATGTAATATCCAAAATTTTAGAAAGTTAGCTGCATTTTTGCAACATTATTAAAAATTGCCAATTTTAATCTATTGTGAATGAAAAACAAGCAACACTGACAGCTGTTTTTCATATTTTTAAGAATAAAACAAGAAGTTTTATGTTATGCTGTTATGTTATGATGCAGGCAGTTTTAAAAATAACGTGTATGTATGTAGTTGTTTGGGATTATTGACGCTCGCTTTAAGTTTAATTTTCAAATAATGTTAAGTTTAATTTGGCAGTACTGTTTTATCTAAGCTGTCTGTTTCTCATCTCTCTTTTATCATACATTTCTATTTTTTAATATCTTTGTTTATTCATTTTTCGAAGTTACGGTATTTTAAATTCCTTTGTACTCCCATACCGTATAACATGTATGTAGAAATCTCTTCTGTGATTGTAACTCAGTGCTGATGGTACTCAACTCAATAATGCATTGAGAACTCTACCCGCTGGTAAATTAAATTATTTAACATTTTTGCGCCTCCTATGAGGACAAATATTTTAACATTTCTTTTGTAATTGCGGTTGTGTGGTTTCATGACCTAACTTAATTGGCGAGCAACGGCGTTGAATGTAATAAAGGGCATACATGCACGTGTCTCGAAAGGTGCCATGGAAAGCCGTGATGTGTTTCACCTCCAACAAGAGCTTAAGTCGCTTGAATCACATTTTGAACGCTTCATAGAGAACCATAATCGTTTGGAGGAGCTGTATACTGCGGTGTGCAGCAGACTTAATCGTTTCATCGCATCGTCAAGAGTTAAATCTAACGTCGCTGACGGAATGCAAAATTGCCCCACGACATCCCTGGATGGCCATGTAGTTGAATTGGACCCGTTAGCAATCCCGTTATTTGATGGTGAGATGTGCAAATGGTTAGCGTTCAAAGGCGTCTTTGCAACACTGGTATATAATTCGTCATATCCAGAAGCTTTTAAGTTGGGAAAACTTCGGCAGGCAGACAATGCGACTACTGTTCCTTTAATTGGTCTAATATATTCAAGTGGCTATCAAGAGGTGTGGAAGCTCTCAAGAACCGCTATGAGAACAAAAAGCAGCTAGCGGAAATACATGTATGCCGTTTTCTTAACCGTAAACCAGCTACCCATGAGTCTTCACAAATGTTATTGACTTTTGTGGATACGGTTCAAGAGTCGCTGTGTGAATTGCGTGTTATGGACATCCCTATATATGGCTGTACCAATCATGGTGGCTAAGCTTCCAGCCGTAACTAAGCGTGACTGGTGTATGAAGTGCTCCGCTACAGAAATACCACAGTTAGAATATCTATTGAAATTTCTGGAAAGACGTGCTCTTAGCCTCGCTCCTGAACCATCGTTCTCAGTAACGGCTTGCCATTGACCACTGAGAGCGGATGTGGCTACAATGGATGCCGCACAGCACAGGTTAGCGCATCGACTTGCTAAGTGTCCTGCAATATTGGGTCTTAGCATCGAGCAACGATTTGAAGCCCTTAAGAGGTTGAAATTATGTTACAACTGTTTACGTTCCCGTGATTCTTATCGACAGTGTTCGTCTGGTAGTTCTCAAAATTGTGGTCACAAGTACAACCAATCCTATGCTGTGACAAGTTCAACAAGACGTCAAAGTTTTCTTCCTCTACGCTAGCCGCATGCAGAGGTACTGACAATCACAACAGCATGACTAGCCGCCCCAACTAAGCCTCTCGATGCCAATCCAAAACCGATAACTCTTTTAGCAACAGCGTCTGGTACGAGTTCTGTTTGATCTCGGAACACAGGTTAGCTTTATTATGGATCGTCTAGAAAACTGTTTGCAGCTGTATCGACGAAAATGTGACTTGATGGTAGAAGATGTATGTGCGACCATTAATACTCGAGTGAAAGGCAACATTAACAACAACATCTTATTTTGAAATGCGAATTGACGCCTTGGTTTTATCATCCATTACTTCCCCGACTCCAGCAGTGAAGATTGACATGAACCAATGGCCATACTTGAGAGGCATATTTGACGGACAACCGGTTTGATACGCCTGGAACTATCGAAGTCCTTATGGCGCAGACGTGTGAGGGCGTCTCATGAAAGGCGAAGACATCGGTGGAAAACCATACGAACCTTTTCCCAGTGTACGCGCTTCGACTGGGTGGTGTTTGGTCCAGCAGCAGTGAACTTTACTATCACTTAGCTAGATAAGGAGGACCACCGTTTGAAGGAACTGGTGTCAAAGTTTTGGCAAATAGAGATCCGCCAGAGAATGAGTGTAAGCAGATTTTCGAGACCACTCATATCCGTACCCCAGACGGCCGTTAAATGGTACAGTTACCCTTACGCCAAGAGGCAACGGAACTGGGTGACTCGTACACACTGGCATTACAGCAATTTCATAGACTAGGGCCTCGTATAGTTACGGATCCAATTCTTAGAGAAAACTATAACGACTATCACATATGGTATGGCATGCAGTCCATATAATGCAATACGAACCCTACAACAATATGTTTATGACAATGATTCGAACGATAGTCAGGTGATGATGAGTTTATCTAATGAGCCGTCACTTTCTAGCTATATATTCCATACTTGGGAGACTTCCGTTTTGGGCTTAAGATGGGATGCACTGTCGGATCAGTTATTCTTTCGCGTCGATCTACGTCAAAGAGGAGATACACCCATGCAGCGCCGTGTACTCAGCCAGGTGGCACGAATCTTAGATCCTACTAGATTGTTAACGTAACCGGGAAAATATTGACTCTGCGACTGTTATCTGCTAGTCTTTCTTGGGACTCACCATTACCTGACGACCTTCGCCGTGAATGGCTGAAGTATCGATTACAGCTTCCAAGGCGCAATCACATTCGTATCGAACGGTGCATGGAAATGACTCCACGTGTTGAAATATCGTTTCATGGGTTTCGCGAAGCTGGTTCACACGCATATGCAGTGGTGATTTATGCGAAGGCGTCGTCGACCGATCTGTAAGTTTCACTCTTTTGACTATAACTTGCCACAGCGTTACTTTTTGCCGACACATTCCAGAACGCACGAGATTGTTTAGGACAAGCTGACATCCCCTACTATCTATGGTCGGACTCAGCGATGATGTTGTGTTAGCTGAGGAAGGATCTAGCAACACTAAAACCATTCATATCAAATCGGGTTCGTAGAATATAGGAGTTGACATTCGTCGAGCAATGGCATCACATTCTTTATGCTCTTAACCCACCTGATTGTGTCAGGAGAGGCATTACACTTGGCGAGCTCCTAGTACATCCACTTTGGTGGCATGGATCTAAGGAGGCGGAAATGATTTATTTAGACAATAATGATGTTCCTCTCAGCAAGGATGAGTCAGATGTTTTAATCGCCTAAAACCGAAATACGAACAAATTCATTGCACTCGTGTCACATCCGTTATTTATTCATCACAAACGGGTACGCTATTCTTTTAAATGAACGGTTCAGTAGTATCCCCGATTGTTGGAAACGTTGGCCATTATCCTACGTTAACTAAGACAGCGTTGACACCTTCGCCAACCGGTTATCAGTGCTCAGAAATTGGACGACGCCCTGTACACTATAATCCGTTTAGAGCAAGAGGAACATTTTGCAGTCGAATATCGGATGTATCTTCCAGTCGAATAATGGCTTTAAATCCCTTTATAGATAAGAACCGAATCTTACGTTTTGGAGAACGAGTTCACAAGGCCGAACTAGGACATGATAAACGATTCCCTATTAGTCCTGAAGCAGCAATTGGCTTCTTATCTTGGCAGAGGATTAGAGCGGCTAGACCGTTCATTTAATCTGGTGTCGATTACTGTGGACCTTTCACACTACGAATCGGAACGAAACGACCTGGAAACAACCAAGGCTGTACATGTTGAGGTGGTTGATGACCTATAGACACAAGCCCTTCTAGAAGCTTTTATATGGGACTTATATAGTAATAATGGTACAACAGATGTTTGTACATATATTTGTTCATACTCGATGGAATTTCCATTGTTTACGCATCGAAAATTTGTAACATGCGTACATTTTCAAAGCTGATACCTTTTTTGCGACACATGATTCAAATCAATCCAGCAGAAAACTGTTGTTGTTTGTTGTACTCGTAGATTTACTCGTAGTTTAACCGCAGTTTCACATCGATCCAAACAATCGTCGTTACGCTATAAACTGACATAATACGAATTGAACCGAAGCCAGCCATCCCGTTTACTCTACGTGATTGCCGAAAAACAGATTGTTCATGTTGCATCAAATCGGTTGACGCTGGCGGGTACTCGAATTGAGCAAAAAAGTTGTTGTAGCATTAGGATGCGCCAGTTTTTCCGAGTAGAGGGGGTGGATGCCTAACTTGCAAAGAGGTGGTCAGTGTCATGCGGAGACTCGTTGCATGTAGGACATACATTGGGTATGTCGGGGTCGATTCTGGATAAGTGGGAGTTTAACCTGCTACAGTATCCAGAACGAAGTTGCGCTAGGGTCACTCGCGTTTCTCGCGGCAACTGGAGCTCTTCGTCTGCAATAGGTGGTGGTTTGACTCCAAGAACGGCATTCACGGGGAGAGAGTCGATGAAGGTGTTGATGGCTCCACTGTGAATGGCGGCCAGTGCCTGTCGATAGTTCGTTGCGTCCGAAGTCTGGTCGGCGTACTGTTTGATGTCGTCGACATAGTCGAGGAATGATCTCTTGATGCTCCTGGGAGGCGGTTCCGCTCGAAGCAGGTGGCTGCAGGGGTGATTCCTACGGAAACAACCCAGCAGGAACTGTCTGGAGAGGAGTTGATTATGCTCCTTTACAGGTAGCATACGCGTCTCACTGTGAAGGTGTTCGATGGGAGACATCAAGAGGCATCCCGTCGTGGTCCGGAGTGCTGTATTTTGGCAGGTCTGGAGTTTCCTCATCTGCGTACCACTGCATCCAGGCGACCATATAGGCGCTGCGTAGTTGAGGACCGGCCGGCCGATTGCCATGTAAGTTGCCAGCAACGTTTCTTTGTCTTTTCCCCATGTGCTGCCGGCTAGCGACTTGAGGATTTTGTTGCGGCTCTGTACCTTGGCGATAATCGCGGTCGTATAGGAGCATAGACTATCGAAAGTTACGCCTAAAATCTTAGGGTTATTGACAGTCGGGATTTTGACGCCATCGACCGCAATATTAAGTTCAAGTCTATACTCCTTCGTCCAGTTTGTAAATATGGTCGCTGTGGATTTGGTGGGTGAAAGTTGGAGGTTTCGTGCAGTGAGGAAACGAGAAAAGTCGGAGAGGTAGCTGTTTACTTTCGAACACATGCCATCGATTCTATTGCCCGACGTCATTATCGTGCAGTCTTCTGCGTACGAGGTTATGGAAACCCCCTCTGGTGGTTGAGGAAGTTTCGAGATATAGAAGTTAAACAGTAACGGGGAGAGGACACCACCCTGCGGAACCCCCTGTTTAATTCTTCTCAGTTTAGATGTTTCACCTCGAAATAGTACGGATGACTGACGACCGTTCAGATAGTTCATGGTCCACCTCTTTAGCCCTGGAGGGAGAGTGGTTTTTTCGATGTCCTGCAGTAGCGTTGTGTGATTGACCGTGTCAAAAGCTTTTGACAGGTCCAACGCTACGAGGATCGTTCTTTCGCAGGGTGGTTTCTGGTTGAGGCCACGAACTATCTGGGCGTTTATGACGCTAAGTGCTGTGGTGGTGCTGTGCACTTTACGGAATCCATGCTGGTGGCTGGCTAGGCTCAGGTGGTGAGTGAAGGTCGGGAGTAACAAGGCTTTAAGTGTCTTCACTACTGGGAGAGGAGAGTTATCGGACGATAAGATTCCCCTTTGTTGGCGGGTTTCCCATGTTTCAGTAGTGGGACCATTCTTCCGACTTTCCACACATCGGGTATGGTGAGCGACAGGTTGAAGACCTTGGTGAGATATTTTACTTCCGTTGAGCCTAGATTCTGTAACATTAGCATATTGATTCCGTCAGGGCCGATGGATTTGGATGATTTTGCCTTGTTGATGACACCCTGAACCTCCTCATCGGTGAAAGTAAGTGGCGCGCAGTTGTTTGGCATTTTGCGCAGCCGTCGGTTAACACATCTCTTAGCTTTGTCTACCGAAGGGTGCAGTGTAAACTGCCGGCTGAAGTAGCTCGCGCACTTCTTCGGGTCCGAAGAGGCATGACCATTGAATTGAACTTCAACTCGGTCATCATGTCTCCTCGGATTAAACAGAGCTTTGACAGTAGCCCAAAGCTTACTCACACCGGTGGAGAGGTTGCAGGACCTCAGGTGCTCTATCCATTTCGTCCGCTTATGTTGATTTACCATACGCCGAATCTCCAAATTGAGATCCCTTATTCGGGGATCCCCGGGATCGGCATGGCGTAAGGTGTCGCGCTCATTAGCTAGAACCGCTGCTTCGGCTGGGAAATTGGGGCGGATTTCCGCTAATCTTCCAGCCGGGATGAAGCGAGCGGTAGCTGCTGCGATCACCTTGCGGAAATGACGCTCGCCAACGCATACGTCCGTAGGAATGGGTAGAGCGTTGAAGGTGCTCTCGGTAAATTCCGTGAAGCCGACCCAATTAGCTTTTTTAAAGTTAAAAAAGGTACGGTTGTCCACGGAAACAAAATCGGGAGGCTTCTCGATCGAGATAATTATGGGCAGATGGTCTGAAGTGAGAGTTAGCATAGGTCGCCAGGTTATGCTATTAATCAGACCACCGCTAGCAATGGTAATATCTGACGAGCTATTGCAGGTGCCCATAACTCTGGTGGGGGCTTCGTCATTCATTGTGCAGAATGTCGAGCCGTCTATCTGTTCCGCCAGCTCCATCTCCCTACGATCATTTGACAGGCAGGAATGCCAAAGATCGTGGTGCGCGTTAGAGTCGCCTAGTACCATACGGTTTTCACCACGAAGTAGCGCACCTATATTCGGGTGATATCCTGTAGGGCAACATGTAACTGGGGGGATGTATATATTGAATATTTCGAGCTCGACATCGCCTGACCGGATAGCTATGCCCTGACATTCTAGGGTAGTATCCGTTGGGTCGATGTCTTCTTCGATTAGACGGTACTGCACGGTGTTGTGCAATATGAAAGCTAGGCCACCACCACTATCTCCGCGCGCGATCTTTACGTATTATGTTGAAACCGGCACAACTCAGGAGATCTGAGCGGCTGTTTAACTTGGTTTCTTAGACCGCAGCATCGATACACGTTCCCGATTCATGAGTGCAACTATCTCCTCGATCTTACTCTGGAGTCCATTGCAGTTGAATTGAAGAAGTCTGGTTTGTCGCGGGTGTCCGTGGGATTGGATCTCCACCACTGGCTGCCCCCGAACACGATATCAAACATATTCCCAGCAACCGATTGAAGCAATAGCAATGGATACGTCAAACACAACAAGGGTTTTGTAAGCGATGGAGTGAGGAGTATCTCACTATTCTACAGAGACGAAACAAATGACATAATAAGGGTGAATACATGAAACGAGCCGTCCAGAAGCTAGGTCTGTTGCTTGAGAGAAAGGATTTCGAGTCGACCGGGCAGTTTAGGATTATTGACGATAGCTTTAAATTTTTTTTAATAAGTTTAAGTCTGATCTGGCAATACGGTTTTATCTAAGCTGTCTTTTTCTCATCTCTCTTTTATCATACATTTCTATTTATTTTTATATATGTTTATTAATATTTCGAAGTTGCGATATTTTAAATTCCTTTGTACTCCTCTAAATACCGAAGGATATGTATGTACAATTCTCTTCTCTGATTCTAGCTCAGTGCTGATGGTACTCAATTCAATAAAGCATTGAGGACCCGCTGGTAAATTAAATTATTTAACAGTAACAAAAAATGGTTTTGTAAAAATTTGTCGGCTAACAACCGCGATGTTTATCTTCTATCGATTTTCATTGAAAATATTATAAAAAATGACAATCAGCCGTTTACAAGAGTTACAAACTCGTATAGCTGCCGTCTGTCATTTACAAATTTAGATATGATTAAGTGCGCAATTAATCCGTATTAACGCCGTCGTCTGTCAAGGCTATAACATTTATAGCGCAATTCTGTGAGCAGTCTCTAGTCACTATTTCAGATATTTTGAGGTAGTCTCAATTTGTGACTAGTCTTAAGTTATAGCGCGATTCTGTAAGTAGTCTCTAGTCACTATTTGAGACAATTTGAGGTACAATCTCAATTTATGACTAGTTACTATTTAATAATTTATAGTTACTATTTAAAACTAAAAAGAACTCTTGTTTGCAATTTTGAATATACTGAATGAATCTATGAAGATCTCTATAGAGGCACGAGCCCGATTAATTTGGCGATCGGGTAAAAAACGATTTCGGAATAAATGGGATATGTATAGATAGGGGAGCTTATCCAGAGGAGGAATATGCAAAAATAATGTTGTTAACACTTATGTATATTTTTTAAAATATTCCCGATTAAAAATTTGTAAAATTGCATTAATAACACTTAGTGTTTCACAATGTTTAACTAAATCTTTTCACATTTTTCACTTTGTATATTTAAATATACACTTAAAACATTGAAATATTATTATTTTGTTATATTTTAGCTAACTAATGATGTGCAATTGGCGGGCAGGAAAATCCTGGGGTTGCAAGCCAAGGATTGTCAGGTGGTTGTACACCATGATTGTGCGACCGATAGTCACATATGGAGCGGTGTCCTGGGCCTCTGTAGCGGCCTCGGTGGTGATGAAACTATCGAAGCTTCAGCGGCTAGCATGTATCTGCATGACGGGAGCTATGCGAACCTACCCAAAGGCGGCGCAGGAGGTCCTGCTGGAACTCACACCACTCCACATAGTTATCGGTCAAGTAGCCAAGCATTCACTCCTGCAAATAACGGCAGAGGGATGCGGCAAAGGGAAAGCAATCTGGTCCCAGAGGATAGAGATGATAAGTGGCAACATTCCAATCGCTCTCCTCCCGAAGGACGGTATTACAAAAACAATAAATTTCACGAGGAAGTTCAAGGTTACCCTTGGCAGCAAGAGCGAGTGGAATGACTCCACTCTTGAGCTGGTGCTGAGGGATAGTACACTGACGGCTCGAAGACGTCGGAAGGTATTGGTGCAGGGATCGCAGATCCACGCACAAGCGATGGGTAGATTTCCCAGATCTTCCAAGCCGAAGTCTTGGTACCATAAGTCGGTATAGAGAGGTAAACCTCCAACGCAACTATCAAATTGAGCGAATAACCATACTCAGCGATAGCCAAGCGGCACTAAAAGCGATCTCCGCGTACGAGATCAAATCGCTGCTAATGCAGGAGTGTAGAGAACGGCTACAGCCTAGCTGAAATGAACCAGGTACACCTAATTTGGGTATCTGGTTATAGAGGCATAGTCGGCAATGAACTGGATGACGAGCTCGCCTGCTCCGCAGCCTCCAAAAATATGGTAGGGCCCGAACCGTTCACTGGGGTGGGCCCCCACACTATAAAGGAGATGCTCCGTAAGGAAGAAAAAGTGGGTAGAGAAGGCCATTGGCCACGGGCGCATGGTATGCGGTTGCTAATAGGGGGGTACAACCTTAATAGGTTTAGATCGATAATTAACCTCCCAAGGATCAAACTCAGGCTCTTGGTCGCATTCTACACCGGCCACTGCAAGTTAAAAATGCACCTATTCAACCTAGGACTAGCCTCTTGCGATAACTGCCGGTTCTGCGACAGCGAACCTATAACCCCGGAGCACCTGCTAATCGACTGCATCGCAGTCTCACATCGACTCACTAACTCCCAGCAAAATACTAGAATTTATCGATTTGCTGGGGCTTAGTGAGTCCCTGTGAATTAGGAGAGGGCACAATAGACCTAAGGTCGCAGTGCATACCTCAAATAAACTCTATTCTCTATATTTTAGCTATTTTTATTAATTTAATAATCACTTAGCACACTCATCATTTACAATTATGAGGAAAACGAGCGTTGCCACATTTTAAACACAAAATATGTAGAATTTACAAAGATTTTTCTCTTTTTGTATTTTCGCATGATTCTTTTTTCTATATTAACTATAATAAAAAAATATTTTCCAACATTTTTCAAGCTATAATTGAATTGGGAACAATATTCCTTCTAATATGTGATTTACATTTAATATACACAAATAAGTAAAACTTTATGATAATATTATAAAATTGATGTCATGTCGAGATGACTGAAGTACTTTCGCATAGTACTCCTTTCTACGTCGGTGGTCTTCGGCCGCGCTTATAACCCTGGTCGAGCTAATACACAGGGTGACTGAAGTACTTTTGTGTAGTAACCCTTTAAAAATATAAGTATTTTATTACGTAATATTACTTAATTGTTTATTAAATTTAAATTAGCAAAAATCCATATACATGGAAAGATTGTTTATACTCACTTTAATTTGAAATATAATTTATGGACGCATGTTTTTATTAGAACTAAGATTGCTAAATAAAGAAAGAGGAATTATAGCGAAAAAGAGAAATTTCAGCAAATTGCTCATATTTGCTTATTATCATATGGCAGCGCTCCATTTTCTCATAATTAGCACATATGTAAATGATGCTTCCTAATAAAGTAATACGGGTATTCTCTTGCTCTTGCAAATCTCGGTGCACGGTGCAAGCATTGCAGATTTACAACGGCACAACAACAAAGACACGCACAAAAATATTTGCAAGGGCTGTGAAATATGTGAGACCAAAACCCATGTTTATTTGCGTGCCATGTCACGCAAAAATAAAATTGCAACCCTGTTGTTGTGGCCATTTTACATAAAGACATATTACGTCGTTAAATTGTTGAGAAAGGTAAATTTTAATTAGATCTTATAATTTCTATTTAAATTATAAAGTTTTGTTACAGTTTTTTTTGTTAAAAATGTATGCAGAAAGTGCGCCAATTCACAATAGCCATGCACAATAGTCATTTACAATAAATTGACTGAATCAGTCGCTCATATATCACTAGATTCTGCAATGGGTGCTCTCGTGCCCTTGTATATTTCGGTGTAGTATTTTTGCAATCTGCAATCTTGCAAGAGCAAGAGAATACCCCTAATATTTAAAATATAAATTTCTTACTTATACAACCTGCTAAAAGTGTAAATTGTGAATTTGTGTTAAATGTAGTGAAATAGCTTGTTGAAATATTCGAATTTTGAATTTTAAAGTCGAATATTTCGTAAACTAAGCGTTTGCGGTACTATAAACCTAGATATGTTTTAATCAGGAGGACTGTGTAGTTTTTTTTGTATCTTATAAGTAACTCAAACACGAAAGTCAATTTTACATAATTTTCGTAAATATTTTGAAATAAAGTCAACATATATTTGTATTGTTAATTATGCCTTTTGACTATGTTTTAGAAAATCTAATATTTGTTATCGACATATATATTTTCATTTATTTAAATACATCTCTAAATAATGTGCTGTAAGAGCTGATTAGACCTGTTCGTTTTAAATTGAGTAATTTTTGTGACTGTTACGTACTGAATTGCAAAATCGTCTCAAGTGACGAAAATTGCCTTTAAGATCTCAAATTTAGAGACTCAAGACTTTATCACAGTACAGAATTCCCGGTCGCTGTTGTGATGTAGCAGCAGAATTAAGCCGAGTTGACAGTCCTTGGCCGGATAAAAATCCGGGATCGTTCCGGTAACGTAGCGAGTGCTCGTGGTGGGAACAGAATTCCAGTATTAATTTTTGCTTGTTAGCAACCATTTTAAATTATATATATATAGAACTAAAATTATTTTTGCACTCTTTCTTACAAAACAAATGCGTAGAACCAAATTAGTGCAGTGTTAGTAAATATAAAACTTAAAAAATATATGTGCAAAATTCATTATAAATCGGAGAAGCTCACATTTTAATTTTTTAACTTTATATATTTTCTATACAACTTTCCTTATCCATAAATACCCTTTTTAACCCCGAAAGTAGGTATGCTATTCTAAATCCCAGCCATTAATTCTTCATCTTTTTCTTCGTTATAACTGAATAGTTTACTTTTTACTTTCAAAATTTAAACAGCTGAAAAAATCTTCATTTTTACGTTGGCAACACAAATCAAACGAACTGAAAATTGTAATACGAAAATATTTAAGTTAATACAGGCCCCAGCTCAATCTGTTATTAACTGAATATAATTGCTAATCAACAGTGACCTATTTCACATAATTAAAAGTTTACTAATAATAAAATATAATTTTGAATCCGACTTTTTAATGAAAACAAAAACACGATTACTTCCTGCCCTGTCTTTGCTAGAGCTGTGACCCAGTTAGTTTATTATTGTAGTATAATTATTATAGTTGTTGCATTTTGTTATTTAATAAATGTATGTATATCAATATTCTAGAAAAGAGCTGAAACAACATAATCTTTCTTTTAATGTTGTAGTTCTTGCAGTTGTTCATTGTATAATGTATATACTTTTTATTTTGGAGAATAAGATGCATCTGCACCCACTTGTAAGATGTTATATAATCTGATTTACACATATTATTGTTGGTGTTTTTATACACTGCTTAAATTGAGGCTTCCGACATTAGAGATTTAAATTAGATCAGCAATATTGGCAGGCATTTCCTCAATAGTGGTGTGGTAGAACTGTTCTATGTCTTTAAGAATTCTTCTATCCTCGTCCGTAATAAAATTAATTGCAACTCCTTTGCGACCAAAACGTCCACCACGACCAATTCTTTATAAAACAAATAAAATAAAAATATAATTTTACATAAAAAATATGTATATATATTTTTACCTATGAATGTAATTTTCTCTATTGGATGGCAAGTCATAGTTGATGACTAGCGAAACTTGTTGCACATCAATACCACGAGCGAGCAAATCAGTTGTAATAAGAACACGTGAAGAACCCGAACGGAATTGCTTCATAATCACTTCACGATCACGTTGCTCCATATCACCATGCATGGCAGATACGGTGAAGTTATGATTTGTCATTTCTTGGGTCAACTGATCCACCTGCCAATTCAATAAATTATTAAACCATCTAAAAAAATCATATCCTAAAAATTCTTTAATTACCTTGCGCCTTGTATTACAGAAAATTACAGATTGAGTAATGGATAGCGTATCATACAAATCACACAGAGTACCAAGTTTCCAGTTTTCTTGCTTCACATTAACGTAAAATTGTTTGATACCTTCTAATGTAAGCTCTTCTTTCTTCACTAAAATGCTTACTGGATCTCGCATAAAACAGCGGCTAACTTCAAGAACATCAGGCGGCATAGTGGCAGATAATAAAATAACTTGAACGTCTGGAGGAAGCATTTTAAAAACATCTTGTATTTGATCTTTAAAACCACGTGATAACATCTCATCAGCTTCATCCAATACGAACAATTTAATATTGTGGGTCCGAAGCACTTTTCGGTTAATCATATCATACACACGACCAGGCGTACCAACAACAACATGACATCCAGATTCCAGGTTTCTGGCATCCTCGCGCACATTAGTTCCACCGATGCAAGCATGCGAATGAACTTTCATGTATTCACCAAGTGCCATAACAACACGTTGAATTTGAGTTGCCAACTCTCTAGTTGGGGCCAAAATCAACGCCTGACAGTCACGGATGGACGTATCGATTTGTTGCAAGATAGCAATTGAAAACGTTGCCGTTTTTCCCGTTCCTTAAAAATTGACAAATTATTTTAAAGAACCAGTAAATAATATTGACATTCTCTGCACCTGACAAACTCAACAATTTGCCAATTTGTCAAGGTTCACAATTTAACAAAATTTTTCTCTTTTTTAATAAGGTCGCCCGAATTACTTATGGAATTTTCGAGATGTGGGTGATTCAATTTTAATGGAGTGATTATTATTATTTATTTATAGACAAGCAATTTGACGTAAACTGATTCCATAGAATAACCAGAAAAAGTATGAGAATTTTGTCTGTCTAAAACTTATTTAATCACTGCAATTTTAAATAAAAATAGTAAATTATCTAATTATTTTGCTATGCAGATGCTTAATATATGTTTGAAAACATATTCATACTTCAAAATAAATTTACAGTTATTATTTACCATTTTGATTTTGTTAAGGGAAATAAAGATCACTAACCGAATTTATTTCTCAAGTAACCGTTTACGATTTTTTTTTTTTTTTTGTTACCAGAAACCATAAAATTAGGAAATACGATTTACTCAAATACTGTACCCCTTTTTTTGCTGGGGTTTAGAATAGCATCCCCGGATTTCGGGAATAAAATGGGTATCATGGGAAGGTGACGTTCTCCAGATCACGAAAATATATGTATATATTAGGTTGTCAAAAAAAGTCTTGCGGTATTTGCGCTAGTTGGCGCTGAAAGCGCGTAGTTCTAGTTTTATTCGTCGCATCGGGTCATGCTATACCTTTTTGTCGTTCGAAAGTTATAGCGTCGCAAACATGGAGCAAAATAAAGAGAAAATACGGCATATTTAACAGTACTACTACGATAAAGGCAAAAATGCATCTCAAACCGCCAATAAAATTTGAGGAATTTATGGACCGATACAGTTTCCATTTCCACCGCCCAACGATGGTTTCAACGTTTTCGTTCTGGTGTAGAGGTAATGGAAGATGCGCCACGCCCCGGAAGGCCTGTCGTCGAAAATAGCAATAAATTCGCTGAATTGGTCGAAAGAGACCGGCACAGTAGTCATCAAACCGTTATAAACCATTTGAAGAAGCTTCGAGTCACTAAGAAGCTCGATGTATGGGTGCCACACGAATTGATTCAATAAAAATACCGCAAGACTTTTTTGACAACCGAACATATAGTTTTAAAGATATTTGCAATTAAAGTTGAAAAATTTACAACTTTTACACCGATAATTTGGATATTGTGAATAACTTTTTCACTTATATTATGCACTTTTCACTTATTAACACTTCAATATAACGTTTCTGTATATTAATTTTTTTAATATTTGTATACAAGTTACCAGTGTAAAAGTTGTCAATATTTCAACTTTAAATGCAAATATCTTTAAAACTATAAGTCAAAGGCAATTTATATATATATATATATATTCTCGTGATCTGGAGAACGTCACCTTTCCAGTGATACCCATTTCGAAATCCGGGGATGCTATTCTAAATTTTGCCCCACTTTTAACTATCACACTAATATTACCGACAAAATACGTATCTTAAGCTGCAAAATAAAAGATACGACAGGCATATTCTTGTTTAAGGTATTTTGTCCAATAACCAATATACAATGTTATAATTCCGAAAACTAATATGGTTGTACAGTTTTTGCAACAATTTGCATCTGTAATTATTATACATACCAGATTGGGCCTGAGCAATCACGTCGCGACCTTTAACACAGGGAATAATGGCGCGTTGCTGAATAGCTGAAGGTTTCTCAAAACCGTAGCCATAAATCCCCCTTAAAAGCTCCTCACGTAAATTCATGTCATCGAAATTGTCGTATACTTCATGCCAAGTTGACTCAATGACACCTTCAGGATCCATACCACTGGGACCTTCATGAGCTATATCACTTCGATCATCCCTATATAATAAATATAGAATTATTTATATAAAAAATAATAATTATTGTTGTTTTTATTAGTACATTTTAACTGAGTATTCCAAATTACTAGAGATATGTATATAGTAAATTACGTTAACACAAAAATTTTAAGAATGAAATTGCAATGTAGCAAATGCGCACACCTAGATACTAATGCCAAACGCCAACTAAACTTTCATTTTGAAGCCCTGTAAGAACTATTACCAGGTAGTCGGTTTATCAATTTTGTCTACCTTTATTTGTCAATTGTTACTATCTGCCATTTTGTTTTCTACTTCTGTATACTCAAAATACAAGTCATTTAACACTATGGTATTGTTCTTGCTGGGTGTGCGAATATATGCGGTGTTAAATACAGGGTTGCAAAGAATGAAAATACTAGGTTAGAAGTACAACGGCAGTTAATATGTATGTGTAAAAGAGCAATCGCATGGAGAAAACTGATAAACATACTTCTTTTATAAATGTTATGATATTTATAATTTTTCGTTTAAACAAAATAATTAACTTCAGATGTCTAAAATTTTATATTTCAATTAAATAAAAGTATCATGTTAGAATATTCAGTGAACCAAAAATTTCTTTGTATATACATATATATATGTATATATAAATCAATGCTGAATATGCATATGGATACATTCCGATCGATCCTATATATATGAAAGATATGATCTCCGAGGCGTTGAGGTTTAAATTGCTGACATCAATAACTATTCACTTCGGAAGTTTTCTTCTTGTATTGAATTTTACGATTTTCTTTATGCTACTATTCCTACAAACACTATTAATGCGCAAAACACCAACACGGCAACCAATTATTAAACACTATATGTGGAGTTTTAGTTGAAAATGAGTGATTTTTATCTAATCATAACTATGAAAACTATTTGAACACAAAACACAATATTTTTATAATTATTACTCAATTTTATACTAACATTTTCTGAAATTAGTTTGGCACTTTTTATACACGTGCTGAATGTGCTTCGTAAAAACCAAGCGAAAGGCTCCATCTTGCCGAATTCTGAGTCATTTGCCAATCGAAAAGTTCGTTTAGTTTATACCTGTTATAAGGTTGGCAATGATGAACTCAACGAAATAGACATATTCTATTACTACTAAAAATCGGAGCAAGTTTAAAAATGATTCAAAGTGATGTATACATTTTAATAAAAGTACTATGAGCTCGTGAAACTTGCGACTTATAGCGGGATTCTGTAACCAGTCTCTAGTCTCTATTTGAGACATTTTGAGACAAAGTATCAATTTGATACTAGTTACTATTCACTAAACAGTCTCTAGCGTTAGTCTCAAAATATTGAGACCTGGTAGTTAGCCGGTCACAAAACTGAAAAGAACTCTTGCTGTCATTTTCAATGTACTGAATAGAGATCATAATAGATATTAATCGATTGTCGTTTATTTACATTTTGTAAGCAATTCAAACACGAAAAGGTTAAAAATAAATAAATTTTACATAAATTTCGTAAATATTATGAAACAAAGTCAACATATATTTTTATTTTTATTGATAATTATGTTTTTTGACTATGTTATAGAAAAGTTAATATTTGTTATCGACATATTTATTATCATTCAAGTGTAAAAACATCTCTGAATAATGAAATGTAATAGATTTTGAGACTGTCACTTACAGAATAGCAAAATCGTCTCAAGTCTCAAAAATTGTCTCTAACTCAAAATCTCAAATTTAGAGACTTGATACTGTCTCACGTTACAGAATCGCACGGTTAGTGCACATAGATATTAATACATTTCTAAAAAATTAAATTTTGTTATTATTATTTTTATTATGTATATTTATATTGGTATGTTATGTAGTTTTGTCAAAGCAAATTTAATAGCGGGATTCTGTAACCAGTCTCTAGTCTCTATTTGAGACATTGTGAGACAAAATATCAATTTGATACTAGTTACTATTCATTAAACAGTCTCTAGCGTTAGTCTCAAAATATTGAAACCTGGTAGTTAGCTGGTCACAAAACTAAAAAGAACTCTTGCTGCCATTTTCAATGTACTGAATAGAGATCATCATAGTTAATAATAATTAATCGATTGTCGCCTTTTTACATTTTGTAAGAAATTCAAACACGAAAAGGTAAAAAATAAATAAATTTTACATAAATTTCGTAAATATTATGAAACAAAGTCAACATATATTTTCATTTTTATTGATAATTATGTTTTTTGACTATGTTATAGAAAAGTTAATATTTGTTATCGACATAGTTATTATCATTCAAGTGTAAAAACATCTCTGAATAATGAAATGTAATAGATTTTGAGACTGTCACTTACAGAATAGCAAAATCGTCTCAAGTCTCAAAAATTGTCTCTAACTCAAAATCTCAAATTTAGAGACTTGATACTCCGTGCGATTCTGTAACGTGAGACAGTATCAAGTCTCTAAATTTGAGATTTTGAGTTAGAGACAATTTTTGAGACTTGAGACGATTTTGCTATTCTGTAAGTGACAGTCTCAAAATCTACTACATTTCATTATTCAGAGATGTTTTTACACTTGAATGATAATAAATATGTCGATAACAAATATTAACTTTCCTATAACATAGTCAAAAAACATAATTATCAATAAAAATGAAAATATATGTTGACTTTGTTTCATCATATTTACGAAATTTATGTAAAATTTATTTATTTTTAACTTTTTAGTGTTTGAATTGCTTACAAAATGTAAAAAAAACGACAATCGATTAATATCTATGATGATCTCTATTCAGTACATTGAAAATGGCAGCAAGAGTTCTTTTTAGTTTTGTGACCAGCTAACTACATGGTCTCAATATTTTGAGACTAACGCTAGAGACTGTTTAGTGAATAGTAACTAGTATCAAATTGATACTTTGTCTCAAAATGTCTCAAATAGAGACTAGAGACTGGTTACAGAATCCCGCTAACTGTCTCACGTTACAGAATCGCACGGTAAGAATGAAAATGGTTGCACCTTTTTCACTAATGACAAAAGAACTACCCTCGTGATATATTATTTTTTTTCCAATTTGGCCAGTTCGAACAAAATAAGAATATTTGGGCATTTAAATTAAAACACCCAACATTTATTACGATTGCAAATTATTATATATTGGACTTTTATTATGGCGAAACTATTTAAATAATTTTTTATGATTTTATGGTATACTAAAACAACTAACTTTTGATGTTTCAATACTTAACACTTTGAATTAAGATTGTTAGTTCTCAATTAATAAATGTTTTTAGTCATTTGTTATTGAAATACAATTCTACAATGCAAAACGTTTTATGAAATATATTTCAATTTCGCATTTACTTTGATATTCAGTGTTTTTATTAGCGATGACGGTTGTTGTAGCGGCAGAATTTTATTAGCGATCTTGAACGGCGGCAACAAATTCCTCCTTCCACATATGTCATTGGTATAATTTCAATCTGGCCGTTCCAGTTATTCCAATTGCAAAACGTCAAAACCTACTCAATCCAGTCAACTGTCAAAGTTCGGTAGGTGAGCGGTTCTCACATTTGCAGTGACAGGAGAGTTGGGGATCTCGTTTTCTCTGCTTTCATAGCTTGTATATTGAACTAGAGGCATTGCCAGTTTATCGCTTTTTTTCATTCGCAATAGCTAAGATTATTCCAAAAAAAAAAGAAGTTGGCAACAAGGATAAAATTTATTTTGACAGCTGAAAATGTAAACAAATAAAATTACAAAATTTTGTTATTTTTAAGTTAAAATGAATACAAATATGAACATTTGTTATTATTTTTTTGTATTAATATCATCAAATGAACAAAATAAATATATTTATACAGTAATTTAATAACCTGTTTACAAATTGCAGAATTAAAACTAGCCTTCTCTTCACATCAGACAGCAGAGATAAAGAGATGTCCAATTCCTTTCTCACTGGAAGTGAGTGAGTAATTGCTAAACGTCAAAACCTACTGAACTTTGACAGCTAATCGAGTTCTGTAGGTTTTGCCGTTTAGCAATTGGAAACGAGCGATGGCCAGATTGAAATCTTACCAAAAAATATGTAAACGGAAAAATTTGTTACTTACAAAAATGTAAAACAACGAAAATTAAATAAATTTATGAAATTTAAATGTATTTGATGAAAAGTTCTGTAATGTCAAGCATCATAGTATTATTTTCAATTGAAAATTATTAAACACATTTATTGATTAAGAGCTAAAAAGCTTAAAACCTTTTATTAGGTATTGAAAAGTCAAAAGGCAGTTGTTTTAAAATGTCATACAAAGTTTTAAATAGATTTTCTATATATTAAATATTCACTATATAGAAATTTTTATTCCTACTAAATATTGGGTGTTTTAATTTAAATGCCCAAAAAATATTATTTTGTTCAATCTGGCCATAATAAAAAATTTTATAAAAAAACGCTAATTTTGAACATCCCTTTGTTCCTGTCAGACATTTCGAAACAAATTGAATATGAATATATGAATATTTAAGCGAAAATTTGAAATAAGCTAATACTATGCTCAGGCGGAAAATTTGAAGTGATTTGATTATATTTATGGCGGGATTCTGTAACCAGTCTCTAGTCTCTATTTGAGACATTTTGAGACAAAGTATCAATTTGATACTAGTTACTATTCACTAAACAGTCTCTAGCGTTAGTCTCAAAATATTGAGACTAGGTAGCTAGCTGGTCACAAAACTAAAAAGAACTCTTGCTGCCATTTTCAATGTACTGAATAGAGATCATCAAAGATATTAATCGATTGTCGTTTTTTTACATTTTGTAAGCAATTCAAACACGAAAAGGTTAAAAATAAATAAATTTTACATAAATTTCGTAAATATTATGAAACAAAGTCAACATATATTTTTATTTTTGTTGATAATTATGTTTTTTGACTATATTATAGAAAAGTTAATATTTGTTATCGACATATTTATTATCATTCAAGTGTAAAAACATCTCTGAATAACGAAATGTAATAGATTTTGAGACTGTCACTTACAGAATAGCAAAATCGTCTCAAGTCTCAAAAATTGTCTCTAACTCAAAATCTCAAATTTAGAGACTTGATACTGTCTCACGTTACAGAATCGCACGGTTAATTACATTTACTAATCAGCCCGTTCTCACTATCGTTGGAAAGATGAAAAAACAGCTGTTTTTCCATTCAAGAATTCACATCGCTTAATCTTTATCAAAAGAAAAGATTGTTATATAGTATTTGAAAATAAAACCCGCCTTCTTTTAAATATTTTGGATATAAAGGAAATAGTGGACGCATTTTTTTCATTTGTTAAGTCGATTTTCAGGTGAAATTAGATTCATTGCTTTAAAAAAATTATTTTGCTTAAATTTTTGATAGTGTCTAAATCAGCTGTCATAACGTAAAAGATTTCCAGTGCTGACAAGTAGATGGCGCAAAATCGCACCTAAAAATTTAGCGTGGATCAGTTTCGAATAACTTTGATGAAGTGATTTTGAACTGTCATATTTATATGGCGAAATCTTGATAAATTTTTAATACTATGTTCGAACTGAAAATTTAAAAGATTAGATTACATTTAATCATTTCATAACCCAACAGTGTTTTCACTTCCGTTAGAAAGATCAAAAAACAGCTGTTATTGTCATTCATGAAGTCACATCGCTTAATATTTGTCAAAAGAAAAGTTTGCCATATAGTATTTTGAAATAAAAGCCGTCTTTTTTTCAAACATTTTCGATATAATAGAAATAGTGAATGTATTTTTCATTTGTTAAGTCGATTTTCAGGTGAAATTAAATTCATTGCTTTAAAAAAAAAAATGTTTGTTAACATTTTTTTCTCTTTGTAGTTTCTAAATCAGCTGTGATAATGTAACAGATTTCCAATGCTGACAAGTAGATGGCGCAAAATCAGAGTCGCACAGAGAGATTTCGCGTGGATCAGTTTCAAATCATTTCAATGAAGTGATTTGGAACTGTCATTTTTCTATGGCGAAATCTGGATAAATTTATAAGATTAGTGGGATAAACCACCCAACAGCCGAAATCGTGTGATTAAGTGTCGGTCTGAACATGCTATAAGAGCATTTATTTTTACAGAACTGTTCTTAAATACCCCGTGGAGGATGGAGTCATATTTAAAAGTTCATGCAAGTGAGGTAACTTCTCTGAACGCCATTCACTTGGGAGGGGCCAGAAACGATTATTTTACATACGGCTCAAGCAGCTCACGACTTCCGGTCTTTGACCAAGTATCCTCTGGGTAGCCTTAGAACATCCGCTTGAGGGCGAGCTAAAATGAGAAGGCGAAACATTCCCGCCACGTAAAAACGCATCATAACCATGGAAAACGAAATAAAGATTACGATTTGAGGGTGTGCATCTGGAATGTCCGGTCCCTTAATTGGGCACACATCACCGCCGTACAAGAAATGAGATGGACGGGACAAGGACTGAGGCGAGTAGGTCCTTGAGGTATTTACTACAGTGGCCATATAAGGGAGCGCAAATTCGGCGTGGAATTCGTGGTGAGAGAGAGACTCCGTCGCCGAGTTTTGTCATTCACTTCTGTGGATGAACATCTAGCCACAATCCGTATCAAAGTGAAGTTCTTCAACATATCACGGATTTGCGCCCTCGCCCCGACGGAAGAGAAGGAGGATATAACCAAACATGCCATCTATGAGAGTTGCCCCCGCCACGATGTCAAAATCGTGCTTGGCGACTTTAACGCCCGGGTGGGCAAGGAAGATATCTTTGGTACAACAGTCGGTAAATTCGGCCTCCAAAAGGAAACATCCCCAAAATGAGTTGAGGCTGATCGACTTCGCCGGAGCCCGAAATATGGATATAGGATTAGCACCCGCCTCAGTACAGCAAAAAACGCACGCGACAACAAACACAAGGAAGGTTCGACGTCGAAAAGCTGCAATCACAACAGATAGCCGAATGTTCTTCTGCTCGACTTCCACTCCTGATCTCTGAGAGAACTCGTCAACAACTCAGTATAAGAGAACTGTGGGACGGCATTTCAAGCTTTTTACGTACAGCTGCAACCGAAATCAATGGTTTTCGGAAGGACCTCTTCGAGCCGTTCGATACCAAACGAGGTTTCAGACAAGGCGACTCCCTTTCATGTAACTTTTTCAACCTATTTCTAGAGAAAATAATTCGAACTGCAGAACTTAACCCAGCAGAGACCATCTTCTAAAAGAGTGTACAGCTGCTCGCGTACGCCGATGATACTGATATCTTTAGCCTCAACACTCGCGTCAGTTCTGCTTTCTCCAAATGGGTTTAGTAGGAAAAGAGGGCAAGACGAAATATCTCCCGTCATCGAACAACACTAACAACAACGTCAGTCTAGAAATTCAGGGCAGAATATCTTTTGTCTATACCTTCGGACTAATTAGAGACTTGGACGATAACAACATCTGATGAGTTGACGCTGTGAGTTTTCGAGAGAAAAGTTCTGCGAAAGATTAAGGTCCTTTGCATCTTGGCCACGGCGAATATCGCATTCAATGGAACGATGAGCTGTATGAGATATACGACTTAACAACGACAGTAAAAATTAAGAAATTTATAATTCACTAGCTGACCCCGCAGCCGTTGTCCTGCGTGAAATTATGTATTTTGAAATGAAAATAAAGTTAAATTTATCATTTCATATTTGCTTTTTTTTTTCAATGTAACTCAGCTTTATAAACAACAACTCGTGAGCACGTCATGTATATCTGGCCGTGTGAAAAACATAGCATTTCCAAATTTATGCCTTACACTATGCGACTATCTTTGATTGTCATCTCAAATGCAATTTGCACTGGAAACGGAATACGTTTCAACTGAAGTGGGAAATCGTTAGAACTCAAAGGAACTTGTAGAATCAAGCATTCTCTCCCCCTTGTATTCGATAGGTGCGTCACAATCAATCGGGTTCCATTAAACAGTTTCGGCGCATGAAGATTGCGAAACATAATGACGACAGATCCATCTTTGAGACGCAAATGAAGCGGTGTCATACCAAGCAAGACGATCAAGACGATCGATCAATTTGTATGAGCGCAAGTCTTCTGGAATTTGACTTTGAATTTTCCAGTTTAAGTCAACAACATCGGTATTTTTGGCAGCTAACATTGCGCGTGCACTTGAGAAATCGTAGTTACGATAATTTGGCCAATGTTCGAACATTTATGATGAGTTCATCTTTCGTGAATTATAAAGGGAAGATGGAATTGATATCGAACCACCGGAAGTATCAACCGAAATTGTACCACTAATTACAGATGTCGCTTGCAGTCTGTCGTGCTCAATGTGTTCAGCACTTGACTCTTTGACAAAACGCAAGCAGAGAATGTATAATATAGAGAAGGTTCACGGGCAGCACTGTTCTACTACATTTCATTTTTTGGAGGGGTACTCGTTTCTATTAGTGGATTTCACCACAAAATCAGGGGTACTCGTTTCTATAAGCGGATTTCACCAATATTTAACAGGAGCGTCGAAAATAGCAGAATTGAGCATTTTTAGTGTTAAATGAGAAAAGTGATGCTAATTTCAATGTACGCTTACAGATTCGCATATTTACAATGCGCAAACGGCTATGGATATCATTTATAGATATGTCATGTAAACAAAATTGAAAGAATCGTTCAAGTTTGTAATTTTGTCTACACAAAACTTTGTTTATAAATATACACACGCATTGTTTCATACAAAAACTCCGTTGTCATGGACAACCAATGGCCGAACTTTACGTTTTATGAAAAAGTCAATGTGTCGAAGGACTGACGCGACAAATAAAAAAAAAATAAACGAATGGCCGCCGATTGTCACCGCTTCCCTTGCCGCTGTACAGCTCCGCCTACAAACCAGCGTAAATATGTGCATATGTTTATGCGTGAGCTTGCATACATATCGACGCAGCTGCGTAAAAATATTTGAGAATTACAAAATATTTTTCACATTCCTTGACAAATACAGTCAATACTTGTTATGTGCCACGTTCAAAGATACAGATATTTGTAATTAGATAAAAATTAAAATATAATATGGTACATAAGCGACTGCGGATACTGAAATGAGTTGTATTTAAAACAATAATTTCTAGGTATTTCAAAAAACAAATCGTTAGATGCAGCAAGATAAAATATAGGCTGTTAAGAGTGATGAGGGAGGGATTTGATTTTCATTTAAGTGGAGTACTACTTAAGCGAGATTGACTGTACACCTGAATCAGAGGAATACTGAATATTTTCTTTGAAATATTTCTTGAATTGAAAATCGACAAATAATCTATGTTGTCGATTTTATTCTAATATATTTTAATATTTATTTTGCGGGGTTGACACTTTTTCCTTCTCATACATTTCAGAAATATATTCAATTTATGATTTCTAGCTTTTGAAATCGTCGCGAAAAGACGCTTGTAGCCAAGGCATGCTCGGGGAGATGTAATGGCGTCTGCTTTTATGAATGAATCGAATATGCTTTTTGAAAGTACGTTTGCGTTCATGAATGAAAATTTTGTTGTTGTGTAATTTACTATAAATTTTGACGTCGGCAATTTGGCTGCCATATTGGTTTCTGATGCTTTTTCAAACGATTGTTGTTTTTGTAGAACAATATTTGTAATTTTTGCGGGTGACATATCCACATGTGAACGCATGTAAGTATGTATGTTGTGTATGCATTGTTTGTGTGGGAATGTCATACGCACATATTTACGTGTGTACTCACATTGTAAGTATGTATGTTGATTTTTGAGACTATTGTTGTTTTTCCAGAAGAATGTTTGTATTTTTTTTTTACATGCGTACGCATATATTATTTGTGGGAGAATGTCATACGTACATACAAACATATGTGTGAACGTAAATATAAAGAAGCGCGCGCTTTTTATATTACTGATAAATGGTAATATCTTGATTTGAAATTGATTTCTACTTGTATACATATGTATCTGCAGGATAGATGCGTATGAATGTTTTAAATGATAAGATGTGTTATTTACATATGTATATTATTATTGTATATATTATGTTTTTTATTACGATAATATTTTCTATATGTATAAAGCATATAATATTATTAAAGATATTATTAAAGATAAGAAATATATAAAAAGTAGCTTTTATTTGGACATTAACTACAAATATTACCATGAAAATAGCATAATTTAATAATAATGTTATCAATTTTGCATGAATTCACAAAAATTCGCAAAATGATATCCATATCAATAGATATGATTGCATGTAAACGTATAGAAATATAAGCAAAAGAGCAACATACATCTGCAATAGCAATGTATATTTCTGAGCATAATTTTCATTGAATGCACAGCTCTGTTCGCTCAGCACTGTTAAATTTTCTCCTTCTCAGCCCAAAGTGGTGAAATCCACTAATAGGATTTTGTTAGCTCTTGACAGTTCACACGCCTGTCCGCAATTGAACCTTCTCTATATTATACATTCTCTGACGCAAGTTTCGTCCATTGGATGACCGTGACAACGGAGATGCGAAAAAAGCGTGCGACACTTGTTATTATGAATGTATGTATAAATGTATATGGCTCGCATTTGCTTTCGTAAACGTACGAAATAATGCGAATATGCATATTTCATGAAGGTCATCAATTTTCTTCTTCACTTTTTAATAGTCAAAATAAATATAACTTATTTGAAATATTAATTTATTTAAAAATTAAAAAATTAAATTAAAGAAAAATAAAATTAAAATAATGTTTCCTAATTTTTCCCGATTTTGTAAAAATAATTAAAATTTTTACCATTCTCCAGAAAACAATGGTTCATATAATACAAAATAATCACGCATATGTGACTCAGAGAATGCTTTGTATATTTTTCTTCAAAGCATTTCTCTTTATTTATTTCATGCCAGAATAAATCAGTCGTTTTACATGTACTTTTGCCACTGCAAATGCTCAATTCTGCTAAATAGCAGCTACAACGGCGAATTCCTTACTTTGATTCTATCGGCTCTGTTGGCCGCCAAATCGAACATCATACAGAATTTAATTTGCACCTTCTCTATGCTTTACATTCTCTGGCCCGGCTCGCTTTTCAGACTGCATCGCAAACAAGGGTCACCGCGCTATGGCGGTTTTGTTTGCTGTTTGAATTTTTTAATTCGTAATATCTTTTGAATGGAAAGTCCAATTTAAATAATTCAAAAACTATTTTATAGGTTGTTATTACCTCAATATAGCTTCTAACAATCCTTACCGCTGGTGGGGGGAATTGAAAAGTCTTATATCGAGGGAGAACTTATTCATTCTGATTTTATTTCGTTTTTGTCTAGCTTATATACAATTTTTAAAACTATCTTAAATAACTAAATATATGTGCATGTGTGTGTGTTTGTATCTTTTGCAGCATATTGTTTATTGCTGCTTGACATGGGGTTATTTTGAAATATACAATTTAATACATGTGTGTGTGTGTGTGTATGTTTAATGTTATCTGTTCTGTAAATTTATGATTTGTGTCCCATGCATTTTTATTATTATTACTCGCAGATGTGCATTGCATGTAAATGCATTATGTATATACGTATGTATGTAAGTATATTAATAGATATTTATGTATATTTAGAAGAATTTCGGCTTTGCTAAATGGTTTTGACCATAAAATAATTTATTTGGATAAGGATTAATATAAACACATAAATAGCATGGTTTGAATTTGGTTAGCATTTTCATTAATGTTTAAAATGAAAAAAGTTGTTGTAGTGACATAACTACAATAGTTGGACATTTGCTACCGCAGAGTTTTTTGTAGATATTATGATGTTCTTCAATATTGTTGTACATTATTTTGTTCTATCGCTAATCGTTTCGGCAGCGCATTCGACGAAAGACATTTTAAGACTCATGTTTCTACACCTTCGGTTACATTGTTCAAATTTTACCAAGGATCCCTATTTTTTTTTTTCAAAATGAAATATAGCATATGTCAAATTGGAAAAATGTAGCAATCTACTAGTGAAAGAATTTTTTTAAATCGGCTCAGTACTTTTTGAGCCTATTCATTACAAACATACAAATATACAAAAATAGGTATAAATCTTTCCTCTTTATTATATTATTGTAGATAGAATTGAAAATATTTTTCGAATGTGGGATCAACTTGTTATGAAAATAAAGCTTATTTTTTGTATTGGAAATATATGGTGACTGTCCGATATTCTTATTTCCACTGTTATTGCTAAGGATGTATGTATAAGAGAAGTATTTTGAAGAATCGGGCTATTAGCATCTTATTGGGGAAACTTTAGTATACCATTCTACGATTACAGGGTTAAAAGTGGTATGGTTGGATAGAGGAAATACTCCGCTGCAAACTTATAGTAACACATTCGCTTTTAAAGTTGAAAACTATCACTATTTGAAGTACGTATTTTTGCGATTAAAAATAAATTTACACTTATATTTTGCACTTTTATATACACTTACACTTCGTTTGTTTATTTTAAATTATATAGTGCAAACATTGTTTTAGTTCAGGAATTAACTTATTGTTAAATTCTATTTATTTAACAACAACTAAAGTGGGAAATCGTTAGAACTCAAAGGAACTTGTAGAATCAAGCATTCTCTCCCCCTTGTATTCGATAGGTGCGTCACAATCAATCGGGTTCCATTAAACAGTTTCGGCGCATGAAGATTGCGAAACATAATGACGACAGATCCATCTTTGAGACGCAAATGAAGCGGTGTCATACCAAGCAAGACGATCAAGACGATCGATCAATTTGTATGAGCGCAAGTCTTCCGGAATTTGACATGGAATTTTCCAGTTTAAGTCAACAACATCGGTATTTTTGGCAGCTAACATTGCGCGTGCACTTGAGAAATCGTAGTTACGATAATTTGGCCAATGTTCGAACATTTATGATGAGTTCATCTTTCGTGAATTATAAAGGGAAGATGGAATTGATATCGAACCACCGGAAGTATCAACCGAAATTGTACCACTAATTACAGATGTCGCTTGCAGTCTGTCGTGCTCAATGTGTTCAGCACTTGACTCTTTGACAAAACGCAAGCAGAGAATGTATAATATAGAGAAGGTTCACGGGCAGCACTGTTCTACTACATTTCATTTTTTGGAGGGGTACTCGTTTCTATTAGTGGATTTCACCACAAAATCAGGGGTACTCGTTTCTATAAGCGGATTTCACCAATATTTAACAGGAGCGTCGAAAATAGCAGAATTGAGCATTTTTAGTGTTAAATGAGAAAAGTGATGCTAATTTCAATGTACGCTTACAGATTCGCATATTTACAATGCGCAAACGGCTATGGATATCATTTATAGATATGTCATGTAAACAAAATTGAAAGAATCGTTCAAGTTTGTAATTTTGTCTACACAAAACTTTGTTTATAAATATACACACGCATTGTTTCATACAAAAACTCCGTTGTCATGGACAACCAATGGCCGAACTTTACGTTTTATGAAAAAGTCAATGTGTCGAAGGACTGACGCGACAAATAAAAAAAAAATAAACGAATGGCCGCCGATTGTCACCGCTTCCCTTGCCGCTGTACAGCTCCGCCTACAAACCAGCGTAAATATGTGCATATGTTTATGCGTGAGCTTGCATACATATCGACGCAGCTGCGTAAAAATATTTGAGAATTACAAAATATTTTTCACATTCCTTGACAAATACAGTCAATACTTGTTATGTGCCACGTTCAAAGATACAGATATTTGTAATTAGATAAAAATTAAAATATAATATGGTACATAAGCGACTGCGGATACTGAAATGAGTTGTATTTAAAACAATAATTTCTAGGTATTTCAAAAAACAAATCGTTAGATGCAGCAAGATAAAATATAGGCTGTTAAGAGTGATGAGGGAGGGATTTGATTTTCATTTAAGTGGAGTACTACTTAAGCGAGATTGACTGTACACCTGAATCAGAGGAATACTGAATATTTTCTTTGAAATATTTCTTGAATTGAAAATCGACAAATAATCTATGTTGTCGATTTTATTCTAATATATTTTAATATTTATTTTGCGGGGTTGACACTTTTTCCTTCTCATACATTTCAGAAATATATTCAATTTATGATTTCTAGCTTTTGAAATCGTCGCGAAAAGAC
Organism: Bactrocera correcta; assembly: GCA_027475135.1. Taxonomy (NCBI): domain Eukaryota; kingdom Metazoa; phylum Arthropoda; class Insecta; order Diptera; family Tephritidae; genus Bactrocera; species Bactrocera correcta. The sequence continues at coordinate 52,873,453 of CM050326.1, forward strand.
GCTTGTAGCCAAGGCATGCTCGGGGAGATGTAATGGCGTCTGCTTTTATGAATGAATCGAATATGCTTTTTGAAAGTACGTTTGCGTTCATGAATGAAAATTTTGTTGTTGTGTAATTTACTATAAATTTTGACGTCGGCAATTTGGCTGCCATATTGGTTTCTGATGCTTTTTCAAACGATTGTTGTTTTTGTAGAACAATATTTGTAATTTTTGCGGGTGACATATCCACATGTGAACGCATGTAAGTATGTATGTTGTGTATGCATTGTTTGTGTGGGAATGTCATACGCACATATTTACGTGTGTACTCACATTGTAAGTATGTATGTTGATTTTTGAGACTATTGTTGTTTTTCCAGAAGAATGTTTGTATTTTTTTTTTACATGCGTACGCATATATTATTTGTGGGAGAATGTCATACGTACATACAAACATATGTGTGAACGTAAATATAAAGAAGCGCGCGCTTTTTATATTACTGATAAATGGTAATATCTTGATTTGAAATTGATTTCTACTTGTATACATATGTATCTGCAGGATAGATGCGTATGAATGTTTTAAATGATAAGATGTGTTATTTACATATGTATATTTATTATTGTATATATTATGTTTTTTATTACGATAATATTTTCTATATGTATAAAGCATATAATATTATTAAAGATATTATTAAAGATAAGAAATATATAAAAAGTAGCTTTTATTTGGACATTAACTACAAATATTACCATGAAAATAGCATAATTTAATAATAATGTTATCAATTTTGCATGAATTCACAAAAATTCGCAAAATGATATCCATATCAATAGATATGATTGCATGTAAACGTATAGAAATATAAGCAAAAGAGCAACATACATCTGCAATAGCAATGTATATTTCTGAGCATAATTTTCATTGAATGCACAGCTCTGTTCGCTCAGCACTGTTAAATTTTCTCCTTCTCAGCCCAAAGTGGTGAAATCCACTAATAGGATTTTGTTAGCTCTTGACAGTTCACACGCCTGTCCGCAATTGAACCTTCTCTATATTATACATTCTCTGACGCAAGTTTCGTCCATTGGATGACCGTGACAACGGAGATGCGAAAAAAGCGTGCGACACTTGTTATTATGAATGTATGTATAAATGTATATGGCTCGCATTTGCTTTCGTAAACGTACGAAATAATGCGAATATGCATATTTCATGAAGGTCATCAATTTTCTTCTTCACTTTTTAATAGTCAAAATAAATATAACTTATTTGAAATATTAATTTATTTAAAAATTAAAAAATTAAATTAAAGAAAAATAAAATTAAAATAATGTTTCCTAATTTTTCCCGATTTTGTAAAAATAATTAAAATTTTTACCATTCTCCAGAAAACAATGGTTCATATAATACAAAATAATCACGCATATGTGACTCAGAGAATGCTTTGTATATTTTTCTTCAAAGCATTTCTCTTTATTTATTTCATGCCAGAATAAATCAGTCGTTTTACATGTACTTTTGCCACTGCAAATGCTCAATTCTGCTAAATAGCAGCTACAACGGCGAATTCCTTACTTTGATTCTATCGGCTCTGTTGGCCGCCAAATCGAACATCATACAGAATTTAATTTGCACCTTCTCTATGCTTTACATTCTCTGGCCCGGCTCGCTTTTCAGACTGCATCGCAAACAAGGGTCACGGCGCTATGGCGGTTTTGTTTGCTGTTTGAATTTTTTAATTCGTAATATCTTTTGAATGGAAAGTCCAATTTAAATAATTCAAAAACTATTTTATAGGTTGTTATTACCTCAATATAGCTTCTAACAATCCTTACCGCTGGTGGGGGGAATTGAAAAGTCTTATATCGAGGGAGAACTTATTCATTCTGATTTTATTTCGTTTTTGTCTAGCTTATATACAATTTTTAAAACTATCTTAAATAACTAAATATATGTGCATGTGTGTGTGTTTGTATCTTTTGCAGCATATTGTTTATTGCTGCTTGACATGGGGTTATTTTGAAATATACAATTTAATACATGTGTGTGTGTGTGTGTATGTTTAATGTTATCTGTTCTGTAAATTTATGATTTGTGTCCCATGCATTTTTATTATTATTACTCGCAGATGTGCATTGCATGTAAATGCATTATGTATATACGTATGTATGTAAGTATATTAATAGATATTTATGTATATTTAGAAGAATTTCGGCTTTGCTAAATGGTTTTGACCATAAAATAATTTATTTGGATAAGGATTAATATAAACACATAAATAGCATGGTTTGAATTTGGTTAGCATTTTCATTAATGTTTAAAATGAAAAAAGTTGTTGTAGTGACATAACTACAATAGTTGGACATTTGCTACCGCAGAGTTTTTTGTAGATATTATGATGTTCTTCAATATTGTTGTACATTATTTTGTTCTATCGCTAATCGTTTCGGCAGCGCATTCGACGAAAGACATTTTAAGACTCATGTTTCTACACCTTCGGTTACATTGTTCAAATTTTACCAAAGATCCCTATTTTTTTTTTTCAAAATGAAATATAGCATATGTCAAATTGGAAAAATGTAGCAATCTACTAGTGAACGAATTTTTTTAAATCGGCTCAGTACTTTTTGAGCCTATTCATTACAAACATACAAATATACAAAAATAGGTATAAATCTTTCCTCTTTATTATATTATTGTAGATAGAATTGAAAATATTTTTCGAATGTGGGATCAACTTGTTATGAAAATAAAGCTTATTTTTTGTATTGGAAATATATGGTGACTGTCCGATATTCTTATTTCCACTGTTATTGCTAAGGATGTATGTATAAGAGAAGTATTTTGAAGAATCGGGCTATTAGCATCTTATTGGGGAAACTTTAGTATACCATTCTACGATTACAGGGTTAAAAGTGGTATGGTTGGATAGAGGAAATACTCCGCTGCAAACTTATAGTAACACATTCGCTTTTAAAGTTGAAAACTATCACTATTTGAAGTACGTATTTTTGCGATTAAAAATAAATTTACACTTATATTTTGCACTTTTATATACACTTACACTTCGTTTGTTTATTTTAAATTATATAGTGCAAACATTGTTTTAGTTCAGGAATTAACTTATTGTTAAATTCTATTTATTTAACAACAACTAAAGGGTTGCTGTCTGTCAAATAATCAGTGTTACCTTATCGACAGCTTGCTTTTGTAAATGAACTAGAAAAATTAAGGAAAATTAATTATACGCAAAAAGAATTTTCTATCCACACCACCGCCATTGCGGTGTGTCAGGTTTTCGGAGTAAAAATTCCTGTTGCGTTGGCGGCTTTTGGCCGTGCTTAGAAAAAATAACCCTGGTCTGTCAAACAGCGGGGTATTTCAAGTTTTTTTTCGCGTATTACTTAGTTTGCGTTTGCGGCCTTCGGCCGAGCTCCAAAACAATAACCCTGGCCGATTAGAAATCATGACTTGTCAAGAAATGGGATAATGGCTTTAGTATTTGGGCTATAATCTTAGTCTTATTAATCCTTTTATTCGTTTGCTAAATGAGTAATTATGGCAACACTTATTATTTGTCAACACGGAAAACTTTTTTTATTGTGTATATAATGAAATTTGTGTATAAAATGAAATGTTTATTTTAAGCAAATATCCAAATATTTAATATTAAAGAAATATGTAGAAATAATGTACTGAAGTGTTAGTGTATAAGGAGTCCATAATAAAAAAGAAAGAGTTACTATATATCGAGAAATTGCAAAATAAAATTTGCCAATTTTTGAACTTTAGATGCAAATATCTCGAAAACTATAAGTTTGCGGCAGTACTGTGGGCACACAGACAAGAAGTATCACATCTAGCAGCACTGTTTATCAGTTATTCTATTATTTCTTTCTCTTTATATCCCAGTATATACAGTAATAAACCTTTTCTTTGTTTACATACATACATATACTCAACTCTAAAAAATCTTAGGGCGTTGTGTAACAATTTTTTTTGCTACTTTCATAGTAATTAGGGTGTTGTGCATTTAAGCTACAAATTTTAAAGTTTGATGAGCGGCACTTTAATAGACATTATGTACCGCAAGTGTTTGCGTTATTTAAGTGATTATTTTGAATTACTTTGCATGTTTCTTAAATTTTACTGAGATGTTACTTCTTATGTAAGTTCTTTTTTTTAACAAGTGTTAAACATGCTTCAAGAATTTTTTAAATTTTTCATGCAAAAAGATACAGTCCTGGCCGGTAAACTTTTGTTTCACTTATAAAACTTGATTAGCCGTTACAAAAGAAAATTAGATGGAATTCGCATTTAGATATATGAATCTAATTTTGCAAATAATTTAATTAAATAAAATAAGCGAATTTTAAGATAAAAAACAAGACTAGCATAGGAAATCAGCACCTTTCATGTTTTCTGTCGGTCAAATGTAAACAAATACATTCAAAAGAAAACTCAACACCGAGAATTCTAAAAACAGCGCTGCATTTTATTAATAAGAACTCACTACATAGAAAAATATCTGAATATCAGTAAATGATATTTTTATGGGCGAAATATTGCACACTATGGCATTTAAATTACCTATTAGCAAATACTCATATATCATTAACAAATAATTGCCTTTTATATTAAGCAACAATATTTATAGTTTTTGTTATTTAATAAAATAAATTTATTTACTACCCCAATATACACAGCACTGCGTTGCTACCACTGAACATCCAAGATGGCCACTATCCACCCTGCAGAAAGCTACCACGAAAAGGTTTTCTGCTGTATATACTGTGACTGTATTGTTGTACGTATTGCCTGTGGTGACTCCATATTGCTTATGAAATACAATATATGGAGATACTAATTTGTATGCCATATATTGCTGTCACCTCAGCAGTGTGACAGATCAGTTTTCATTTATATGAAAATTTCGAAGAGGCCACACAGCTCATTTATATATGTACCGATGGAACATTTGTAGAAAAAAGTATATTTCTACTTTTTTTATTTTCCATATAAAATTTTTTCATCCATATAAAATTAAAACGATTCAAATTCTCAAAACATGCGCTTTGTTAGCTCGAATCTACCTACCTTGTTCACCAGAGATAAAGAGATGTCCAACTCTTTTCTCACTGGAAGTGAGAGAACAATTGCTAAACGTCAAAGCCACCTAAACTTTGACAGTTGACCGGATTGGGGAGATTTTGACGTCTTGTAATTGGAATCACTGGAACGGCCAGATTGAAATTATACCAAAAATATATATGAACGGAAGAATTTGTTGCCACCGTTCAAGATCGCTAATAAAAATTTAAAACAATGAAAATCAAAGAAAATGTGAAATTTAAATATATTTCATGAAGCGTTTTGTAATTTGGTGCACATTAGAATTAGTTTTCAATTACAAATGATAAAAAACAGGTTTAATTCACCTTATTAAGTACTGAAAGATCGAAAGTCAGTTGTGTTAATATGCCATAAAATCATAAAAAAGGATTTAATCGTAAAAAATGTTAGGTGTTTTAATTTAAAATGCCAAAAAATTCTTATTTTGTTCGATCTGGCCATAATGGAAAATGTTATTAAAAACGCTTATTTTGAGGCGCTCTCACTGGAATAAGTTAGGCATCCTTATCCCTGTTGTTCACCACCAGACCCATTTGCTTCGCTGCCTTATCCATTCTGGAAAAAGTAGAACTAACGACCTCAGTATATACAGTAGATAACCTTTGCTTTGTTTACATACATATACTAACCTCTAAGAAATCTTAGGGTGTTGTGTAACACTTTTTTTGCTACTTTCATGGTAATCAGGTTAGCATCTGAGCTACATATAAATTTTAAATTTTGATGATCAACACTTTAAAATATATTAAATAATGCAAGTGTTTACGTTATTTAAGTGACTATATTGAATTATTTTGAATCTCTGTTCAATTTTATTAGGATATTACTTGTTGTTTGATGTTAAATCAGTTGTTTTTTTTGGGCAATTTTTAAACACGCTTCAAGTATTTCTAAATTTTTGCATGCAGTAGGATACAATCCTGGGTGGTAATTTGTCGTTTGACATATGTGTACAAATTGACAATTCGTTAGCCGTTATAGGAAAACATCAATTGGAAATTGAGTTTAGACACAAACGTATGTACATATGTTGAAGATTTAAACAATACATAATAGTGTTAATTACAAGATTATATTTTTTATATTGTGGATAAGTGTTGTTGCTCAAATAAAGCTAGATTAAGGTAAGGTGTATAAATATATTAGAAATATGTCGAAGTTTTTAATAAGTTTGTGTTTATAGAAGAATGCCGAAATCTTGTGTGTGCGGATGTGCGGCAGCTGAATCATTTTACAAATTCCCATCCGAACGAAAATAAGCAAGGTATGAATTTATTTTGGAATATGTGTTAGGTATTTTACTGATACTTGGGTGAATTTTTATATACATGCGTATATATGTACATTCATCAAATATTTAAGGGGCTATACTCGTGATTTTTTAAAGAAATCGAATATTTCGAAGTTCTTTAGACATAATAAGGTATATTTTCGGCTATATTTTAAGCTGTTTTTACAAAAATATTGAATAATAACGAAGTTATGTGCTGTCTTCGGAGGTTCTGAAAAAAGTGTCATTTTTAGGTAAACAATTGTCGTTTTTTTAATGGCAAATTGACAATTTTCAACCAATCAAAAAGATCCTAGGTCATTGTATAGTAAATAATATACAATAGAATACTCAGTTTCAATTTGAAGTCGATTGGTCAGTATCTCGTTGAGTTGTGATGTCAGCAATTTTGAAAATGTCGTTTAAGCTATAAAAAAAAAATGAAAAAAAACCGATTTTTTGAAAGTGTCACACTGGAATAGCCCCTTAATGCGTATTAGTTCTTGTGCATACATAAAAGTGTGCATTATAAAAATTTAAAATCTCTTTTTTATTAATTCAAAACCATTTTTTTGCCACATGTGTATTATCTACAGGCAGCCTTTCCACCAATACAAACTACCCAAGTGAAGTGGTTATGTTTTTTTTCGGGATGGCCTACGGAATACAGTTTTAGTTAAGAACTTTTTTTAAGTATAATGAAAACTGTATTAGTTTTAATTAGGTTAAATAACAAAAGGCTTACAAAATTATTGTTACGACAGTGTTTAATTATAAATATAATTCACTAAGTAAATATAATATTAACTTATAAGAGCGTAGTTATACAAAATATGACTACATGTTACTTTTAAATTATCAATACCATAAATAGTATTAATTACTTAAGGTAATTCAATTTGTTAAACCTTAAAAATTAGTCATAGATAATATGATAGTTTTTAAAAGATAAGTTTTTTTGCATAAATAGTTTATTAAAAATTTCGGCGACGTTTTAAATGATGCCTCTAAAGGTTGGTTCACTTCATGCATTCATTTAATGCTTTTTATGCGTTTTCATTATTTTTTTGCATAATTTTAATTTTTATTAAAAAAAAAACTAACCAAGATTTGTTTGTTTTATACTAACCATAAAGGCAAATATTCTTTCGTAAAATTTATGAAAATTTTCATAGGCGAGGAAAATTGATGCAACTTTTGGGGGTAACAGACACCCCAAAAAAGGAGCTATTCGCCTGCCAGCGCCATTTCTCGTTCCGGATGAGGAACAAATTAAGGTTAAGTAAAGGCGCAGTCCCCGATTCTAATTTGTACGCACCCACAGTGCAAAAAAAGTCCAAAAAACAATTTAGTGTTTGAAATAGGTAGCTTAATTTTGTTAATTTTGCTAGAGTAGTGGGGATTACAGACGATAGGCCCTATTTTGAAGTTAACGGTGAAGAAATCGTATTCTTTTATGATTCTCCTCACCTGTTAAAGAGTACGAGAAATTGTATTGAAAACTTCAAAAACCATATACAATTTCGTGGGCATCCTGTAGATTGGAAAGATATAGTTCATTTCCATCAACAGGATTCACAACGTGATATTCGATGTGCGCCAAAATTGACTTCCGCACATTTAAAGCCCAGTACTTTTCAAAAAATGAATGTACGTTTAGCTGCCCAAGTCTTTAGCAATACAGTTGCTAGCGCAATGTTAGCCATGTATACAACGGGTCACTTAAATATTTCTCAGTCCCAAACCTTTTTAAATACCGCGGAGTTTGTATTGTTTTTCGACCAACTCTTCAATATTTTTAATAGTAAATGCCTCTGACCATAAAAAAAATATGGTGAACCCTTTTCGGGCAGCTTAGATCAAATGAATTTTTTAGTAGAAGCCGAAGAAGCACTAAACTCTATCACCGTTTGTGATATGTTTGGTCGAGATATCACAAATACATTTTCGTTTATTAGAGGTTGGCTTCTTAACATTCGCAGTTTAAGACGATTGTGGCGCATATTGTCCCGGGAGGGATTTGAATATATCAAGACAAGAAAACTTTGCCAAGACGAAATAGAACACTACTTCGGACAGATTAGGAAAGGGGGAGGATTGAACTCAAGAACAACTCCGTCTATGTTTTCTGACCTTTTCCGCCAATCTTGGGGCCTCAGATATGTCAAATTCGTGACACGTGGCAATTGTGAATCTCTGCAGGGTAGAGATTTAGAGCTATTTTCTTTCAATACCCTTGAAAGAGTATGTAATGACCCTTTGATTCAGGATAGTTCTTGGCAAACGTTTCAAGGTTTGCCAAGACCGTTCTTAGATAGCCCCTATAGTGTTAGGAATTGTATCGAAATCGATGTAATTGAAAGCGATTTCATACAGCGAAATTCATTTGCATATTTTTGTGGTTATATGTATTATGAATATTTTAAATTACATAATTGTTCCCAACCTTTGCCACTTTTTGAAAAAGATCAGATCCCTGAAGACGCATTCACTTTTACAAAAGAAAAAGTGTACGATTCGTCAAATCTGGTTAAAGCTCCTGAACCCTTCATAGATTTTTTGAAGAAACTTGATACTATATTGAATGACAATTTTGATTCTTGTTATCATTTTATAGGATTTTCAAAAAAATTACATGGTATGATGGGAGATGTAGAGCCTTTTTATTGCTGCGAAAATTCCCAACCCGACGTTCTAAAATACCTTTTTATAAGAATTAGAACATATTTTTCTTTAAGAATTTTTAATAGGCAGGCAGCCAACCCTCATTTTCGGCACATCAAATTTTTGTGCTTTTCACATAGGTAACTACCTTCCCCTTTTAAAAGTCAGTTTCGGTATATTAATATATTTAGTAGAGTTATAGGATTTTGGATACATCTATTGTGGGAGCTTAAAAATCTTATTAACTTATTTTGTGCAATATTTTTATTTAAATTATTAATTATGTTTATTTTAAGTTGTGAAGGTGAAAATAGGCCTACCGGGAAACCAAACACCTAAAAAAAGTCGGTAACGCGCCTTATTGCAAACCTCAGGGGTGGTGTGGAAAATGCAAAACTTAAAGATTCAAAAATAAATTATTAAAAATACTTATAATGTTAATAAAATTTGTTTAATATCGTTGGAATAAAGAGTTTATGAGAAATACATATTGACTAAGCTTTATTAAAAAATTCGTTTACTATTACAAATTAAAGTCCACAAATTTGCATTTTTTTACAATTATTTATTATCATGGTTCGTTTTTTTTTTTTTTTTGCATTGCATTGTCTTTTAACAAAAGTCTAACCAACAATCAATGGCACTACTAAACTAGCTTCTGCATACACCTTAACTGGTGAAGCTTCTTTCTTTATTTTACACCAAGAAATAGCCTCATCATAATCGGCTCCATTTCTCATCAAATTCGCATTGCATATGTGATGTTTTATAATACCGCCACTAAATATAATCATTTCCGATTTGGTGGCTGGAAAGAGAGGAAACACATCATGTCACCTAGGCTACCATCTGTAAGCGCAGGGCAAAACACAGGTATTTTATGTTTCGCAGCCCAGTAGTGTATTAAGCTGGTGTCGTTTATCCTTTCCCCAAGTCGTTGTATAATACGAGAAGGAGACCAAATAATGCCTTTTGTTTTTTGCTCTTCAACCATTTCATCAAGAAGCGGCATGAGCCAATCCGCGAACTTGCAATAGTTATCGTTCGGTACAAGCAAATTAAGTATACGATTTATACCACGATCCCGTAAAGATCGGCCAGATAATTCGAATGATCCCATGTACGTGGGAGCTAGGCATTTAATAAAGTCTTCTTCAACGCCACACGTTGTCGTTACTACACAATCCACCATTTGATGTTCAACGAGGAATCGTAATGTCCCCCGTAATCCCGACGACACTAGATTAGATGTGAATCCAAGGAATATTTTAAAGCTAGGTTTTCGTCTAATGAATTCATCCGTTTCATGCAAATCGGCTTCCTTCAGGTTTCAACGGCTGCTGCCTACAATCAAGCTAAGAATATTTTAAAATACATAAACCTTTGCATAAAGAAATGGTTACATTACCATTAGATTGCTAATCAAAGATTAGTAGCTTGAAACTCCGTATTAACATACGACTCAAAGTAATTTGCGTAATCAATTCCTTGATTCCAATAATAGCCTGTACGATGGGTGTGTTTTCTTGTATATTTTCACTTCATTTAAGTACCGCTTCTTTGGCGATATCTGGTTCAACGGACATTTTCTATAGTATAAAACCTATGTTCACTCCAATAATTAAACTTAAAATAAAATATTTTGTAACCTTATACAAACTAAACTTTGTTTTGATTTAATTTGAATGTTCGAATCTGGAAAGCTGCACCTTTTATGTTTTCTGTCGGTTAAATGTAAAACATTCAGAAGAAAACTCACCACCGAGAAATCTAAAAACAGGGCTGCTTTTTATTAATAAGAACTCATTACATAAAGAATATCTGACTATCAGTAAATGATATTTTTATGAGCGAAACATGACACACTATGACGTTTAAATCAAATTAGTAAATATGTGTCATTAATAAATAATTTCCTTTTATATTAAGCAACAATATTTATAGTTTTTATATACAGCACTGTGTTGCTACCCATTGCTACCTCTGAAAATCCAAGATGGCCGTTATTCACCCCTCAGAAAGCTACCACGAAAAGGTTATCTACTGTATATACTGTGGTTGTTAATGATGTCAATATCATCAACATGGATAACTTGATACGAAACTTTTTGGTTCGAAAGAGAGCTGTCAAAACTCGCATTTTTTATAACATTTGCCAATGATGCCACTGCTGAAAAATATTAGATTGGGTATATAATAAATTATACAAAACACTAAATTAAACACTTTGAAAATGCATACATATATAAATGCTAAAATGCAAAATCATTAATTAATTTAAATAAACATTTATTTTGCCAATGAAATATCATTTCACACAATGAAATATCATTTCACACTAGTTTCGTCAAGTGCCCTTCTGGCATCCCGCCTTTTTCACTAACTGCTGGGTGACTTCACCCTGATTGCGGTTTGTTGCCAGCTTAGAAAACAGATCAGGGTGCCCCGCCAGCTGACAAGCGAGAGAGCAAAAAAAGAGATTCTGGTCAAGTTATCTATGTCATCAGTACAAATGCACACTCGAGATCAGAGATAAAGAGATGTTTAACTCCTCTCTCACTGGAAGTGAGAGAGCAATTGCTAAACGTCAAAACCTACTGAACTTTGACAGCTAATCGAGTTCAGTAGGTTTTGACGTTTATCAATTGGAAACGGGCGATGGCCAGATTGAAATCTTACCAAAAAAATATGTAAACGGAGGGATTTGTTGCATCGTTCAAGACCACTTATAAAAAATGTAAAACAATGAAAATTAAATAAATTTGGAAAATTTAAAGGTTTTTGATGAAACGTTTTGTAATTTGAAGCAACAAAGTATTGTTTTCAATAGAAAATGATTAAAAACATTTAATGATTGTGAGCTAACTAGCTTAAATCCTTTTATTGGGTATTGAAAGGTCAAAAGTCAGTTGTTCTAATATACTTCAAAAAGATTTAAATAGTTTCTCCATATAATAAATAACTACTATTTAGTAATAATTATTCGTACTAAATGTTCGGTGTTGGGTTGATAAATGCCCAAAAATTATTATTTTGTTCAATCTGGCCATAATGGAAAATGTTATAAAAAACGCTTATTTTGAGGCGCTCTCACACTGGAATAAGTTAAACATCCCTTTATTCCTGCTCGAGATGCATCAGAACAGTGAACGGCATAAGAGGATCTGTCACTGTTTTGGTGAGCACGAAAAAAAGTAGCCCAGTGAGAAATTGGAATTAAAATTTTATAAGCAAAATTATAAAATAAATTATTGTTCAATAAAATTTGAAAATTAAATATGTTTTCTCTACGTTGGAGCAAAAATATATGAAAATATTCAATAAAACTAAAAGCTATATAAAAATAAACGATTATTCAAATCTCAGAGTAAATAATAAACAGATAAATAAGAAGTTCTGCAGTTTCTCGAAATAAAGGGAATAATTTATATGGGCCATTCCATCAATTGGCGGCATGGTTTTGTACCCGTGGTTCTCCGATTTTGACCAAACTTTAGAATATCATAATATAGATCAATAGAAGAATATCTGTTAACTTTTTAGTGGTCAAAGTTGCTCCATTGTTTTTTGGTGCGCACTTCAAATTGAGATCAAACAAAAAAATGACTTTTTCTTTTATTTTTTAACGACATCAAAATTGTGTGAAAAAAATTTTTAAGTTATTCAATTTTATGTAAAAAAATCTCAGCTTTCTGATAAACATATTTTCAAAATCAAAAAAAAAAATTCAAAATCTAAAAAAAAACATTATATTCCAAAAACCCGGTTTTTTGTGCTTTTCCCCCAACTATTTTTTCAAAATTGACCTTTCCGTTCGATTCCCCGTTAAATTTTACATAAGAATCAGTGTTCAAAAATATGGGACTCTAATCCCATGAACAGCAAAAAAAAAATGCAAAATTGTTGCTCAAATTCCCAAAAAAAAAACATTATTTTCCCAAAAATCCGATTTTTTGTGCTTTTCCACCAATTTTTTTTCAAAATTGACTTTTCCATTCGATTCCTCGTTAAATTTTACATAAGAATCAGTGTTTAAAAATATGGGACTCTGCTACCACGAACAGCAAAAAAAATTCAAAGTTGTCGCTATACGGCGCATATTTTTATGAATGGTTTGCAAATTTTTGCTATGAAATGCCGACCACTGACATACATACATATATATGTATGTATGTATTTTTGAAAATAGATATTTATTTTTCATTGTATTTCGGCTTTGCTGATAAGTATGCATGTTCAATGATATTTGAACAGTATGTACTTCTTACAATTTCCTCGTTGTCTAATCTTCTTCTTAATTGGCGTAGACACCGCTTACGCGATTATAGCCGAGTTGTCTAATCTACTGAAATAAAAAAAAACACAATTTATATTAAATACAAATCACAGAAATTTATACAAATTACTACATATGTACATTAAACGACATATTATCCGGAATATTTTTGATTATAATTATATTTTATTAACCAAATCCAATTGAAACACAGTTTACACATAATTTATCTTTATTAAACGTTATAATAAATAAAAACCAAGTTAACTTTAAATAACCGAACCGATCCAATTGAGTTTCACTGCAAAATTTGGTTTTTTTTTTTGTTTAAATGTGTTTTATTTGCAATCTATTTTAAAAATATTAAGCAAATGAGATAACAAAATCATAATCTGACTTATATCATTGATATCCAGTGATATCAATAATAATATACAATATTCATATCAAATGTTTTTATTTCTAGTGCTTATATTAACAAACTTAATACTAATATTTAATACCGTAATGATATATGTTATTAAATATTTAGTACTTAAATCCTAAATGGGAGATCTCGAATATGTTGTCTTTTGAGTCTAGTAATTTCATTGCTGTCATTTAAATAACGTGATTGCCAAGGGATTGTCATGATAACTGGTTCTGTGTAAATATGCTGTACTAAATCTTGTAAACTTTGCTGCTTTAACAAAAGGCATATTAAGATCTGTATGAACGGTAATGAAATGGTTGTAATTATTCTTAGGGGTTTTGACTGAAATCTTTGTAAAATTTCAATATTTGAATTACTAGCAGCAGGGATGGGAACATTTTTAGCCCGCAAAGTTAGTTGCGAAAAGTTGCGAAAAAAAATCAATTACATTCCTCCGTTACTTAATGTTCATCGCAGAGTGCAGAGATAAAGAGATGTCCAACTCTTCTCTCACTGAAAGTGAGAGAACAATTGCTAAACGTCAAAACCATCTAAACTTGACAGTTGATTGAGGAGGTTTTGACGTTTTGTAATTGGAATGACTAGAACGGCCAGATTGAAATTATACCAAAAATATATCTGAACGGAGGAATTTGTTGCCGCCGTTCAAGATCGCTAATAAAAATGTAAAACAATGAAAATCAAAGAAAATGCGAAATTCAAATATATTTCATGAAGAGTTTGTAATTTGATGCACATTAGAATTAATTTTCAATTACAAATGATTAAAAACAGGCTTAATTCACCTTATTAAGTACTGAAAGATCGAAAGTCAGTTGTGTTAATATACCATAAAATCATAAAAAAGGATTTAAGTAGTTTCGCCATATATTACAAGTTCAATATATAATAATTTGCAATCGTAATAAATGTTGGGTGTTTTAATTTAAAATGCCCAAAAATTCTTATTTTATTCAATCTGGCCATAATGGAAAATGTTATAAAAAACGCTTATTTTGAGGTGCTCTCACACTGGAATAAGATGGGCATCCCATTATCCCTGGCAGAAAGGTTGCGGCAATACTGACATTGTACACAAATTAAAGAGCGGAAGTTTACTTCATATCGGAATTGTACAGTTGTGTGAACAAAACGAGGTAAACATAATTTGCAGGGTTTAGAGTTTCGCATTAAAATTTGTTTTTATTTACCTTTGCATGGTGGGGAATTCTAATCACTGTTAGAAAAAAATATATAAGTTATACTTGTATCTAAAAACAATTTTATTTAATAAGAAAACAGCACATTTTAAAACTTCCCAACACCTATAGTTGTTCCTATTTTGTTCACACCACTGTACGTGTGATAGATCAGTTAATGGTGGTGATGCCAGTGGACAAAATTCATTTTAGTTACAATTGGGAAAACTTATATCAAGTTGTGGGCTTTTATACGTACATATGCATATCTGCATAAATAAAAAAGAAAAGATACTTGGTACCATTATACATATAGTGTTTAAACATATTGCAGTTCCATTTAATGAAAATGCTTATATAAATATATGATTTGTGATATTTTCAGTTTGGTTGTTTTATCAAAATATTCAAAGAATTGAGGTTTTTTTCTATAATTGTTTTGTTACACACATATTTTCAAAAATATAAGAAATCATGAAATAAAAATATATTTGCGCGGTATGGCATTACTGATTGAGAGTGTCTTAGCCACAAATAGAATACAAACGCTAATGGCAAAAACATCTTCTCACTTCGCTACGAGCGGCAAGCGTTTTGTTCTCGTTTTCATTCGAACAATGTTGCCATTACTTCATATGCATATGTAGTTTTGTAAACCTCTAAGTTTTCAACTATAATTTTTCATAATATAAAATATCAAAACTGAAATCAAATTATTAAAAGTACTTTATATATTTGTAAATAATAGCATTCGATTCTGAATTTGAGTTATTTTAAGAAAATTTCAAATATATTGAAGACAATTTTTATAATTACTACAGTATATCGAGCCTGGCAACCCTGCGGAAAACCTCAAGTCGTTGGAAATTCTACGATTGGCGGGTGGTAGAAGGGTTGTTAGGTAATTACTTACATTGCGCTCTCATAAGATTCATTTGGTCATATGTATGTATTTGAAGAAACAGTGGTTCATAAATTGAAGTTATTATTGAAATTACTTTTTATAAGGAAATTTAAAGAAATAACCTGGTTTGAAACGTTTTGCTTCGAAAATTATATCTAAAATAAGAAATAGGTTATCTGATTTAAATTTTGGTACAATAATGCGCGTAGCTACAGCTAATGAGATTAAACCAAACATAGAATTTATTATGGCAAATGAATCAAATTAAATGCTGTTATAAAGACATATTAAAAAATTATTACTAAAATAAAATATTTATTATACTTTTTGTTATTTGTCTTTCATTTTATAAATTTATAATAGTTTCAAAGAAACTTAAAATTGTTAGGCAGTTTTACAGTTATTACCCACCACACAACTTCCTATATATGCGTACGCTCTCATTTGTAAACATGGTGTGGGAAAATACGTTGCTCTCATTTGTAAACATGGAGTGGTAAAATACGTTGCTCTCACTTCCCTCTTCACGTTTGCCCGCGATGATCCCCTCACCTAGCCCCCAAAATGTGCACTCGTGCCCGCACGGGCAAAATGCCACTGAGGGCTAATATGCCCATCCCTGACTAGCAGTGCCCCAAAGTTGCACACCGTAGGTCCAGATAGGTTTTAGTATGGCTTTTTCAAGATGTAACGGCGATTTATATCCGAGTAGCCATTACAGTTGTTTGATTTTTATTTTTAATTGGTTATTTTTAGCTTGTATCTGCTGTTTCCATGTTAACAGTTTGTCCAAGTGCACGTCGAGGCATTAACCACTATCACTTTTAGGTATAGCAATGCCATTTAGAAGCAAGGAAGGGATATCACTTCGCCTTAACGTAAACAAAATATGCATTGATTTATTCACGTTTACTTTCATTCTCCAGCAATCTAACCAAGATTGTATCTTATTCAATTCTTCTTGCACCAAATTAGTTTCTTCAACAGGAGACTGGCTTAACGACAATAGAGCAGTGTCGTCAGCATATGTAGCGATTAATACATTTTCAGTTTCAGGTTCGTCAGAGGTAAAAATGCTTGCTAAATGTCCAAAAATGCTGCTGAATAGTATTCCTTATGTTCTAAAGTGTCAGTAATACACGTTGACATTGTTTGGGTGTACCGTGATAACGGCGAACCCCAACTTATTCTCCTTTAGTAGTGGCAATATTCTACGCAAAAATATTTTTTCAAATATTTTGGAAAATAAAGACAACAAACTGATTATCTAATATGAAGTGATTTCGTTCTTGGTTTTCCCTGGTTTGAGCACCATCACAATTTCTGCACATTTCCACTGAGTAGGGAATTGGTTCAGCCTTAATATTGAATTATAGATAAGTGTAAGAAACATAATTCCTTTTTTAGGTAAGCACTTAGCTACTCTGGCATCAATTTTGTCAAATTCCGGAGATTTCTTGTCGTTCAGTTTCTTGATTTCAGAACGTATTTCATTAGTAGAGATAGTTGACAGGTATATCAAGAACTTTTAATATTATACATAGCATCATTGTTGCTACCAGTACAACCAAAAGTAGTGAACGTTGCTTTAAGGTATTTACTGTAGGCATTTGCTTTGCATTTTTTTAGGTCTAAATCTTATGATCTTCATAAGTTCTATAATTTAAACTCTCAACATAAACAGAAATCGATTTATTTTTGAAGTCTTTTAATTTTTCTTTTTGCTCTTTTGTGGCTTTATTTAGAGTAGTTTTGTCAATTGGATTTCTACTGATTTGCCAATTTTTTCGTAAACGTCTTTTACCCTGAATTAATGATCTAATCTCTGCATATACGTGAATAAGGTTATGATTTGTAAATTCATTCTTTTTTTGGGGAGTGGCAGCAAAAGCTGCTTCGTGAATTAGTAGCGGGATTCTGTAACCAGTCTCTAGTCTCTATTTGAGACATTTTGAGACAAAGTATCAATTTGATACTAGTTACTATTCACTAAACAGTCTCTAGCGTTAGTCTCAAAATATTGAGACCTGGTGGTTAGCTGGTCACAAAACTAAAAAGAACTCTTGCTGCCATTTTCAATGTACTGAATAGAGATCATCATAGATATTAATCGATTGTCGTTTTTTTACATTTTGTAAGCAATTCAAACACGAAAAGGTTAAAAATAAATAAATTTTACATAAATTTCGTAAATATTATAAAACAAAGTCAACATATATTTTTATTTTTATTGATAATTATGTTTTTTGACTATGTTATAGAAAAGGTAATATATGTTATCGACATATTTATTATCATTCAAGTGTAAAAACATCTCTGAATAATGAAATGTAATAGATTTTGAGACTGTCACTTACAGAATAGTGGTTGCTTAGTGATTCTACCTTTACCATTAGAAACATTTTTTACTTATAACCTAATGCAGTAATGTTATTAATTATTTCCTCCAAAGCAGTGGAAAAGTGAATACCTTTTATCAATACTCTATATCAGTGTTTCCCAAAGTGAGCGATAACGCCCCCTTGTGGGCGCTACAGGTGTCAAGGGGGACGGTAAGAGACCCAGAAAGTGAATGGGGGCAGGGATAATGGGATGCCCAACTTATTCCAGTGTGAGAGCACCTCAAAATAAGCGTTTTTTATAACATTTTCCATTATGGCCAGATGGAATAAAATAAGAATTTTTGGGCATTTTAAATTAAAACACCCAACATTTATTACGATTGCAAATTATTATATATTGAACTTGTAATATATGGCGAAACTACTTAAGTCCTTTTTTATGATTTTATGGTATATTAACACAACTGACTTTCGATCTTTCAGTACTTAATAAGGTGAATTAAGCCTGTTTTTAATCATTTGTAATTGAAAATTAATGCTAATGTACATCAAATTACAAAATGCTTTATGAAATATACTTAAATTTCGCATTTTCTTTGATTTTCATTGTTTTAAATTTTTATTAGCGATCTTGAACGGCGGCAACAAATTCCTCCGTTCAGATATATTTTTGGTATAATTTCAATCTGGCCGTTCCAGTCATTCCAATTACAAAACGTCAAAACCTCCTCAATCCAGTCAACTGTCAAGTTTAGGTGGTTTTGACGTTTAGCAATTGTTCTCTCACTTCCAGTGAGAGAAGAGTTGGGCATCCCATTATTCCTGATGGGGGCGTTGTGTAGAGGCCTGGGGGATTATTTGTAATTTTATTTAGCTAGGAAGCCTCATAGACAACGACTACACGAGCTCTCGACCCTCAACAAGAACTTGTGAACATCAACTAATATGAATTAAAAGATTGCTCAAACTCGGTTGTATATTTCTCTCCGCGTAGTTCAAATATCTGTCCTATTTTATTGAATATAGAAAAAATGAAAATCATGTCCATCAGTCGCTCCGTTTCATAACTGGGCATCTCGACAGGATAGAATTTGTAGAATACTAACTGGCAAACGTATTGCTATTGCCATTGCCAAATCTGTATGTGGGCATTTGCCATCATAATATAATCATTTGCGCAAAGGTGTAGGGTACGTAGGTTCGAGCTGATGTAGCACATGCTTTGAGCTCTTGAACTGTTTAATTTTTTTATGTGGAAAATAAAAAAGGAGAAAGATCCTTGTTATACAAATGTATTTCTGGGAAAAATAAGAAAATTGGAAAAATATTATTAACAATATTAAAGTAAATATTAAAAACATTTTCGAATGAAGCAATGAAGCCTGCAAGACTGCAAGATCATTTGAATAAAATAAGAAGAAGAGAGACAAGAATGTAGGATATTTTCAAGACCTAGGGAAGAAGCATAATACTCAGCCAAGTGTAGCAAAACTATTTTCGGCGGCTGCTAAGCAAAATGACGACGGACTTCCAGCTTCGTACAATATCTCTTTGTTAATTGCTCAAAAAGACAAACCACATAACATCGAAGAAGAGTTAATATTGCCAGCAATAAATGAAGTAATAACTACCGTGCTTCATAAACCGGCCGCAGATATTATCCGAAAAATTCCTTTGAGTAATAATTCTGTGCAAAGACGAATTGATGAAATGGCTGAAAACATTGAAGAATCATTGTGCGATCACCTGAGGACAAGCCAATTCTCAATTCAGCTCGATGAGTCCACTTTACCAACTAATGAAGCATTGTTGTTGTCTTACGTGAGGTTTATTAAAGATGAGAAAATATGTGAAGAACTATTATTTGCTGGAAATTTAGAGACCGAAACAAACGCGGAAAGAGATCCCTTTGAAAACTACTATTTCAACTGCTAAGGATGGCGCTCCGGCTATGATAGGGTGCCATAAAGGCTTAATAGCGCACTTAAAAAATAAAATTCCAGATGTCTTTGGTGTACATTGCGTTATTTATAGACAAAATTTAGTTGCTAGAAACTTAAGTAAAAAACTATTTCAACCACTGCAATATGTCATCAAAGCAATCAATAACATCCGCAACAGCTCTTTGAATGATAGATTATTTCATCAGCTTTGTGTTACTAATGACGAGGATTTCAATCGTTTGTTGTTTCATACTGAAGTTCGTTGGCTATCAACAGGCAATTGTTTCACTCGATTCTACAACCTGTTTGACTCTGTTATAGAGTTCTTGGAAACTAAAGATAAAGAAATTCAAGACAAGCTCATAACATCAAAGAATGATATAGCTTACATTACAGACCTGTATAAGTTGTTCAACGACATGAATCTCCAACTGCAAGGCGATAAACTAAATTTAATTAAAACAAAAAACGTCGTTGCTGCTTTCGCAGCCAAACTGCTTCTACACAAAAAGAATCTGGGCAGACGTGAGTTTCACAATTTTCCGAATTTATCAGTATCATGCAGTAACGACGAATTGTTTGCCTACTGCCAACATTTGGAAAACCTCCACATTGACTTCACTGCACGATACCAGGACATTTTCAACTTGGAAATACCAAACTGGGTGTTGGATCCGTTTTCAAATGTCAACACAGCAATGCCACCTCAGCTGGAAGAAGAACTTATAGAATTGACAACAAACGAGGACATAAAAATCAAGTTCAAAAACGGTTACCAAGAATTTTGGCAACAAAAACCCATCTCGCAATTGTACCCTGGATTGCGGTCAATCCTTCAACGATTCTTGATAGCATTCCCATCGTATTTGTGTGAACGTGGATTTAGTGCTGTGACAACACTGCTTACTAAAAATAGAAATCGTTTGCTTGTTACCGAACGTGGCGACATGCGATTGTTCTTGAGTAAATTGGAACCTGATATTAACAAACTTATTAAACAACATCAGATTCATCCTTCTCATTAGTTTTTATATATGGATCGATTATTTTAGTTTTATTTTTAATAAAGGATTCTCTGTTTTAATACTATAAAGTTGTGTTTCAATAATCATTTTTATTGGCAGGTGGAGCCCGTGAGAGATAACTTGAGACCTAAGCGCCGTTGTATGTTACCTACTGCGCTCAGGTTTCAAGTTGCTGGTTATAGTAAAAGTTTCGTTTAGAATTCTCCGTTAATATACATATATAGGTCACAAATTTGAAGTTATAGTGGTTTTTAAATAGGTGAAAAAATGGGGGCGCTTAAAAAATATTTATTCTCAAAGTGGGCGGTAGACAAAATGAGTTTGGGAACCACTGCTCTATATGATCGCTCCTGGTTGGGTTGATATGTGTGAAAGCACATCTTAACATTATCCAAATGTTTAACAACTTTTCGAAATGAATCAATATT
Organism: Bactrocera correcta; assembly: GCA_027475135.1. Lineage (NCBI taxonomy): Eukaryota > Metazoa > Arthropoda > Insecta > Diptera > Tephritidae > Bactrocera > Bactrocera correcta. Next base: position 52,895,038 of record CM050326.1, read on the forward strand.
ATTTATCATAACTCTAATTTGTCAATCACTTAGCGTTTTATATCCAAACTCTTTTTGGCAATTATACTTGAAATAGAGTTTATGAACCCAAGGTATGATTAACGGCGGATGCTTTGGATCATTTAATACTTCTCCTTCGTCGCTGATACGTTCTCAGCATCGTTTAAGACAGTATCATCATCATCACTTAGAATGTCAAATTTATTTGGTTGTATAAGAATTTGTTTTTTTTTTTATTATGGAGTTTAGGAGACTCGTTGTTTGCACTTTTTCCACTTTTGCTTGAATTTTTCAGCTTTCTGTTTCTTTCGATCGAACTTTGACACCCCACGAGATTCCGTAGCTATTATATACAAAAGTTTAAAAAAAGGTCCCCAAAAGTCAATTTCTCCAAAAGTAATGGCTATTTGAAAATAAAAAAGCCATTTTTGAAAAATTCATAACTTTTTTGTAGTCGGACAAAAAATTTTGAAAAAATTCTAAAAAATGTTTTTTAAAGGGTAGAAAAGGATGGATAAGTTTCAGCAAAATCTAAAGGGGTCGGGTTCAAAAGTGGTCGATTTGGTATGGAATACCCCATACACTTTCAAATAACGGCTCTCAATATACAATTTAAACAAAATTTATATTTCTTTGCAATAATATATATTTAAGAAATTACAGAATTTTAGTAATTTTATATGAGCTTGAGAAAATTTATTTGCTGATGAAATAATAAACGGCATTAGCTGACTAAACCATTGCATGAAATGAAAAATGGTCTTGGAAGATAATCCAATGAGGATGATTTGTAAACAAAAAAATCAGAATATGTTCATTTTAAGCCGACTTACGAGCGTAAAATCAAAAAAAATATTACTTATTTATAACAGCGAAGTGTTATTTAAATTTAACTAAGCGGCAACACACTGAAAAAGGCGAGTAATAGCGTGAATAATAACAAAAACAACATTTCTTTTAGGATGTGCCAAGGCACTGGTTAGAAGATGCTGTAACTCTCTCAAGGATGGAAAAACTGCTCATTCATCTTTTAAACTTCCATTATCCATAAATTTTGATCATTCAATACGTTCTAACCGCAAAAATGGGCCTCTTGGTTAACTATTGCAAGAAGCCTCATTGATTATGTGGGATGAATGCACCATAAGCCATGAGCAAATATAGAGGCTTTGGACAGAATATTAAAAGACCGTACAAACTCCTTTGCTCTAATGAGCGGTATAACCTTTGTATTTGTTGGAGATTTCCGACAGACTCTTCCTGTCATTAACAGAGGTATGCGAGCAGATATCATCAATGTATGCTTAATGTCGTCGCCCTTAAAGACTTCGATTAAAAATATAAAATTACGGACGAATATGAGAGCTCATCTTCATGGAACGACTGATGGTGATTTTCCACAGCAACTGCTAAAACTTGGGGAACGAATTTTTTCCACTCCAAATTTAAGGAGCAATTGTAATATTCTTCAGGATGAGTACCTAGGCCAAATAGTCCATAGTTTAAAAATTTTAATTACTGCATCTATTAAAATTTTTACCTGACCCTGACATTGAGAATTTGCCCGAAAAGGAATTTCACAGGTTGTGTTCTAGGGCAATAGTGTCACCCAGGAATGATAGTGTTAAGGGAATAAACGATTAAATTAATCAAAAAGTTTCCCGAGAAATAGCAATCGATAGACGCCGTGACTAGTATTGAAGACGCTGTCCATAATCCCCAGGAGCTTTTAATTTCATTGAACTCTTCTGGACTGCCACCACATGAATTGGCCTTAAAAATTGGAATTTCATGTAAGCTTTTAAGGAATTTAAGTCCTCCAAGCATGTGCAACGGACGAGGCTGCTTATTAAGGAATTGAAGACAATTTAATTGTAACAAGCATTATCACCGGCCCAACAGATGGTCAACTACTTCATATACCGAGAATTCCGATGATCCTAAGTAATCTGCCGATCCCGTTTAAACGGCTTCAATTTCCAGTGAAAACATCTTTCTAACTCTCGAGTCAGTATGGATTTATCTACGAAAATAATGTTTTACTCATGGCCAACTGTATGTTGGTCTATCCCAGGTCGGAGGTCCTGAAAATAAATTTATATTGCTCCGCAAAATAAATTAACAACAAACATTGTATACAGGGAACCTCTGACTGACCTCTGTATTAGAATAAGACATAAAAATTACGTCAATTAAATGGTATAAAAATTTAATGAATTATTAACAAAAAAACAAAATTACACACTTTCTATTTCGGTGAAAAATAAAAATACTTCGAACAAAATTGAGCTCGGCTCTGAAAATATTTACCTCCAGATTTAAATTTGTTTATTTATCAATATAAATTACACTATATAGAGCACGGTATGTTCGCATACCGACCTTTCTTCTACAAACTCCCCTTAATTTTTTCCAAGTGGTTCGAGAAGCACTCGTACCGTCCTAAGTACGCATCTCATGTTCTTGCTTGATACAAAACCTGCATACATTTCTTGTATATATCTCTTAGTAATTTAACAATATTTTGATGTGATTTTGTTTAAATGAGTTAAGCATCCACCCCCTCTACACGGAAAAACTGGCGCATCCTAATGCAACAGCGCAATTCATCACAGCTGATGACACTTCAACGCAACTCACTACACCTGTGCTCTTACCCACTAAACAAAAAAGATAGACAACAGGAGAGGAGACTACATTCGCCATACACACATTCGCTGACACACTGCGCCCCATCCCGATGAAGGGAGTGTCCAAAAGGGGCTGGTGTTTGTATCAGTATTGGGACTGCGTTTTTTCCTTGGGCCGACCAGCGGTCGTAGTATCGAGTTCTTAAGCCCACGGATCGATTCGGTGCAGGGCCACATCGGTTGACTCAGGATCGTTACGGGGACATCGCTCCGTCCGGCGGCCAATAGAGTAACCTGTTCCAGTCAATTGGATGGGGGTGTGGGCTGTACCACTGCGATAGCGCTTTAATCGACCGCTTGGGTGGTCGGTGCTGCTGATCCGGTCGGCACCGGAAGCGCATCCTCCGGCGAGTACAGACGCACGCACTCATACCTTGGGCGCTCTAGCTGAGCTCTAAGCTACCGGGGGGGTCGGCAGGTCGCGGATAGCCGAACGGCCTGTAGTAGCAGGTTAGTTGCGAAATAAGTTAAAACGAATAAGCAACCCCCGACGATGAGCGGCAGGAGTGAAGGAGGCGGCATAAAAGCTAGCAGATCCACTGAAGCTCCTGTGACTGTGGCGAATCGACACCGCCACATAGAAATAGGTGTCCCCTCATCATGTTTAAACATGATGAAAGAAAAACAAAATCCAGGCGCGACGGACCCATAATGGGCGGCTTCCTGGTCAGCGTCTGTTTCACCATGTTAGGTGCGGCTGATATTATAACTTGACCGGTACACAGCGCGGCGCACTGGGAGTCCTTGGCTATCTTGAAAGCGATGTCTTCCGCTTGCAGGATGGAAAGGTGATGTGAGCTTGCTCTGCCGAGGTGTTAGCCGTGTGGTGTATCAGTAAACAGCCACTTCGGTCCCTGGTCAGGGAGTGTGCATTGGGCGCAGGGGTAGTAGCCTGCGTTGCCCCGGGCGAGCGCCGGTCCGTCCGTGTTTTCCGGGACTGGTAAAGCGAAGGACAGGCCTCAGGGAACTGGGGTAGGAGCATGATTTCCGAGGGTACACCCGTTCCTGTCTATTTCGGCCCGCCCCCCTACACACGATGCGCTGTAAAAAACAACAAATGGAGAATTATTTACATTTAGATAACAAACACAAAAGCAGCAGTATACAAGACTGCTTCACGAGTAGCGGCACTCAAAGCCCTGGCAGTAAGATACCAGAATCGGAACAATCCAGGAGAACGCCGAGTAGCATTTGCGTCGAAGCTGATCCCTTTAGACGCGCACCAAGATTGATGCGATCACCGAAACAGGGTCTCACGGTGGAAAGGCCTGAAAGAGCGAGATCGTCGCCACCAGCCCTGCAAGACAGCACGCTTCGAGCGGAACTAACGCAACCAGGAGGGGACATTATGGCCGAATTGGGAGATATGATTAAGAGGCTAACGGAAGCAATGAAACTGCCTCAACGATCGATCAATAATCAGATCCGGGATTTGCTAACATCTGTCACAAAGCTCCATGAACGCGTCCAAATGGAGTATAACAAAGTTAAAGCAACCAGGCGAAATGTTCCTTTAAGACATACAGGAGTAGATTCAACTCCAAAAAGACCCCGCGAGGATGAGCAGCAGACGCGAAAGACCCCACCAAAAAAGAAAGCCAGCCAAGAGGAAGTCCAAAAGAGGACCACTGCGTGGAAGAGGAATGAAGGAAACATTCCTACAAAAGAACGGAAGGCAGAAGAACAGGGAAGTGAATGGACGCAGGTGAAACCAAAAACTCAAAACATGAAAAAGAAGACGGTTTCTGCTCCACGTCCGAGGCCCGATGCAATTACCATTGCGCGCACTGGAAGCATGTCGTACAGTGATATGCTTAGAGTCGTCAAAAAGGAAGAGGCTCTGAAAGAGCTTGGAGAAAACGTTTCGCGGATCCGGAAGACGGTAAAAGGCGAAATACTTCTGGAAATTAAGAAGGCCCAGATGAACACGGGAGCATATGAAAAGGAAATATGCAAGGTTCAGGGCGACCAGGCGCAAATAAGAGCTCTAACCCACGAAGTATCAGTGGAGATTCGAGACTTGGACGAAATAACCACCAAAGAAGACATAGCAGTGGCTATACGTTCACAAATCAAAGAGCTAAATTCCTTTGACGAAAAGGCGATCAAAACCATGAGGCAGGCGTACGCGGGCACACAGACGGCAGTCATCAGCCTTCCCGCAGCGGACTAAAAGTGGCTTCTTGACGCTCATAAGATCAAGATTGGATGGGTGGTCTGCAGAATAAGGGAGAAGCCGAATCTCAAAAAGTGTTTCAGGTGCCTGGAATACGGCCATCTGGCGAGGGCATGTACGAGTGAGGATGATCGAAGTAAATGTTGTGCTAAGTGTGGTGAAAGGGGCATTTCGCAAAGGAGTGTGATAAAAGCCCGTCGTGTGCGGCATGCAAAAGCAGTGGGAAAAAGGAGACAGGTCACCGGATTGGAAGTTGGAAGTGTCCTCTATATCAAGCGGCGTGTAAAAAGATGAAATGAAGGTTGTCCAAATCAACTTAAATCATTGTGAAGCTGCTCAAGAGCTGCTGAAGCAAACAATCTTCGAGGAAAAGGTAGAGGTGGCGATAGTGTGTGAGCAATATAAAAATATAAATGCGGGAACGTGGATCTCCGACAAGGAAAACAAAGCTGCCATATGGGCCTGTGAGGGCAACGCCTTCCAAGATAAACCGCTCCTTGGAAGATCTTACTATACACGAGCGAAAATAGGTGGCATTTATTTCTACAGCTGCTATATTCCCCCGAGTGTGCTGCAAGGAGACTATGAAATAATTCTTGATCTAATAGTCCGAGACGCCCTCACTACCACGCCAAACGTGATAGCAGGCGATTTCAACGCATGGGCAATTGATTGGGGTAGTAGCTACACAAACAGACGGGGTAATGCTCTTCTCAAAGCGTTTTCTGTGCTAGACGCCGTGTTGCTCAATACCGGCGGTAGAAATACTTTTGAAAAGAATGGACGTGGATCGATAATAGATATCACATTCGGCAGCAGCACGCTAGTTCGATTTGCAAATTGGAAGGTGTGCGACTTTTATACGCATAGCGATCACCTGGCCATCTTGCTGGAAATCCGAAAACAAATACAAACTCGACCCAGCGCTATAAAATGGCAGAAAAAAGGATGGAAGGTTGAAACGTTAGATGAGGAAATTTTCAAATTTATGTTGGATGGGAACCTAGATGGTGCGACCAACGTTGACCGACAGGCTGAAAATCTGGTTAAGCGTATAAGTAAGGCCTGTGATGCTGCTATGTGTAGGAAAAGGCACAACATAACCCACAGGCCCGCATACTGGTGGAACGAGGAGATCAGCACACTGAGAAATGAATGCCATAAAGCGGGACGCCTCTGCCAAAGAAGCCAAGGTACGCCACATCATACTAGATTGCGAGAATGTTTCAAAAAAAAACGTAAAGAACTCAAAAAGGCTATCAAAATAAGTAAGTCCTCGAGTTTTCAAGAATTATGCGAGAAGGTGGACGAGAATCCGTGGGGTGACGCATATAAAATAGTGATGGCAAAACTCAGAGGGGGTAAAAGCCAAGCGCCAACCTGTCCGATCCTCCTAGAAAAGGTGGTGAAAACGCTTTTCCCAACGCAAGAACCACAAATGAGTAGAACGATACCAACCAGGATGGAATCTCCAATTGTAGACGAGAAGGAGGTAATGGAAGTGGCGGAGAGATTTGGCAACGCAAAGGCTCCTGGACTTGATGGCATCCCGAACAAAGCTCTGAAAATTGCCATCAGGCATACCAAGAAGGCATTCGCCGAACTCTACACACGATGTCTGAATGAAGGTGTTTTCCCGAAAGTTTGGAAGAAACAGCGGCTGGTTCTCCTCCAAAAGCCAAACAAACCGGCGGGAGAGCCGAGTGCGTATCGCCCACTCTGCATGATCGACACGATGCCCAAAATACTGGAAAGACTAATTTGCACACGCCTAGAACGCCACCTAGAAGAAGAATCTCCTGGGTTATCTGAAAACCAATTTGGATTCAGAAGACATCGGTCCATCTTAGATGCAGTTGGAAAAGTGACGAACATTGCGGCCAAAGCCATAGAGGGCACCAGATGGATGTATGGAGATAAAGAATACTGCGCAGTTGTTAGGCTGGACGTGAAAAACGCTTTCAATTCGGCATACCACAAGGCTCAGTTCTAGGTCCACTACTTTGGAATGTGCTGTACGACGGGGTGTTACGATTACCGCTGCCAAAAGAAGCACAGATAATTGGCTATGCGGACGATATTGCCGTAACGATCGTAGCTAAAGAACTCTTGCAGATACAGATCATATGCAATGAGACCGTGTCGAAAATCAAAGACTGGCTTACGAGTAACAAGCTGCAGCTTGCAGGTGAAAAAACAGAGGCAGTGCTCATCACGAGCAGAAAAAAGCTAGAAACGGTGACTCTGAACATTGATGGATACAACGTTGTAACACAAAATTCACTGAGGTACCTTGGAGTTATGATCGATACGAGGTTCAATTTCAAGGCCCACATTGAAAAGGCCTGTGGTAAAGCGGCTAAAGTGACTGCGGTCCTGTCGAGAATCATGGCAAACATTGGTGGCCCAAGTCAAAGTAGAAGAGCTCTGCTGGCTAAAGTTAGCCAATCAATGCTTATGTACGCAGCTCCGATATGGGGGACAGCCCTTCGTCAAAAAACCTGTGTCAATATGGCCAAATCTGTGTCCAGGCTATGCGCCCTTAGAGTTGCCTGTGCGTTTAGAACGGTGTCGCACGAGGCGAGTGCTATCATATCTGGTCTTATGCCACCGGATATAATGACCTCTGAGTTAAGTAGAGTCTACTGTAAAACAAAAGCCATGCATAGGCGCCTAACGGCCGACGAGCGCAAAAACGAGAGGAAGACAAGTCTCGAGGAGTGGCAAAAGCAATGGGATGCGGCAGATAAAGGAAGATGGACATATAGGCTTATAAAGAATGTACCGGCCTGGATTGACAGACGTCATGGGGAGACAGATTTCTACTTAACCCAGTTCTTATCGGGCCATGGCTGTTTCAGGGAATACCTGCACAAATTTGGCCATGATGACGAAACACACTGTTCTTTCTGTGGAAATGCCGCAGAAAACGCAGAGCACATCTTCTTCTCCTGCACGAGGTATGCAATGGAGAGAGAGACCATCGAAAAGCTAACAGATGAAAGGACGACGCCCGACAACATAGTTAGTCACATGCTGCGATCACAGCTGGTGTGGGCTAAAATGAAAGAGTGGAGTGCAATAGCGCTTCGGGAACTCAGGATGAAGGAGAGGCAGCGCAGAAGCATAAGACCATGTGAATAACCCTGGAGGTAGGTCGTGAAGAGGCAGTTATCGCCCAGCTCGGTCCTGCGAAGTAGTGCTTAACGGCGGTCCCGCAGGTCCGAATACAAGCTATAGCAGCCGGAGTTAGGGGTTTAGTACGTAGGCATACTGTCTCGCAAGTTCAGCGTAGTGAACAAACACTGGCTGGGCGTGGTCCCGAAAGAGGTGTACCCTAGCGAACAATATGAATCGTGCATGCTGCAAGCCTCACCCCGACAACAAAAAAAAAAAAAAAAAAAACACTGCGCCCCATCGTCATCACCGGGTCCGATTCGCCACCACCATTCGTTTGACACACTGTGCACATCGACATTCGACTCGCTGCTTAACCGCGACTACCCAGTTCGACCTCGATTCGCGGAACCCCGATCGCCAGTTCCGGCGAAACATTATTATTATAAAATCTTTATAAAATATAAATTTATTTTATAAATAAAGTGGTTAAAAAACCTATGTATATAAAGTGTTAAGTTAATTAAAGCAGTAGTTGGATACAATTAAATCTGCTAGTGTAAATGATTTATCACAAAATTTAAACAAACAAACAAAAGAAAGTGTGCAGTGCAACAAAGTGCAGTGTCCCAAACAAAAAAAAAACATACCTATAGACCTACATACATATATACTATATAAAGATTAGATGAAAAACTGCGAAAAAGAAAACAAAAAAAGAAAAAAAAAAAAGGTTTTATACTTATGTATATACAACAGAAAAGACAAAAATAAAAAATGAAAAAACCAAAGCTGCGGTCACAAAAACATAAACTTACAAAAACAAAATAAACCCCAGTGACAAAAAGCCAAAAAGACCAAAAAAAAAAAAAACAAAAAGATTGATTATCCATACATATGTACTACATTATGTATATATATCAGTGAGGTGACAAAAAATGTGAAAAGAGTGGTTTTCTGGTGAAGTGACAGAAACAAAAACAAAGTCCTCAGAAAAATTAAACTACCAAACAGGTTAAGCAAACAGAAAACAATAAGCAACTCAGCGAAACCTAAAAACAAAACATAAATCGGGCGCGAAGTTTAAAAATGCCTAAACATTAAAACAACGAAAAAAACACAAAAACGGATGAAACGGGCGCGAACAATTAAAACAAATATACAAACAAACAACGGCACAAGGAGGTAGCCAGCTGGACCACAGAAAGAGGGACAAACGCAGAAGGCAACATAAATTCATACAAAAAAAAGCCCCTGAAGGAACAAAGTGAGCGTATTCAATCCAATTTTTAATTTTGTTATATGCATATATACCTGTAAAAAAAAAAAAAAAAAAAAAATTACTGATATATATACTATTATAAAAGTGGTAATCAAAATCCGTTTTAACATCACTTAAACGGTTGCCAAACTTTTGGGGTCCAAGTTTAATTTAAGGAAAAAACCGATAAAAGTTTGGTCTAATATATACATTTATCCAAATAAATATAAATAAACCAATTTTCAGATGCTTATGTGTTAAGCGTACTTTGGTGTATTCAAACACAACCACTTAACAAAAACAAAAAGCAGCCAATACTCAAGCATTCACATGCGAAATATTTCCGGGAGTCCCTTATGTTTAATAAAGCAATAAGCACGACTGCATACAGTAAGAAAGCAAAGGCAGAAATATTTAAAAAACTTAAAATATACAAACAGAAACCAAATATATATAACCTACACAGATATATGTATATGTACAAATGAGTAAATCTATATTGCATATTAAACGGCGTGTCTAATACATAAGAGCAAACGAAAATAAAAAAAGGAAAAAAAATTTCAATTCCGTTTTAAATCAAATTTTTCAAACAAATACATTTACATTTATATACAAACATACGGCAAAGAATCTGCCTGTGACACATATTAGTACAAACTAATATTCAAAGTCCAGATTGGCAACTATACGGCAATACCTCTTGTTCTTTGGCAAACAAAACACAAGCCGGATTGCGTACAAAAAGCGAATTGATCTCTCTAACGAGCTCTCAATTGCTCAAGAATAAAACAAACCGAACAGAATTACAAAACATTATACTATGTTCGGACCAACATTGAAAACATTTTGAAAACACATTTGTATGTTGTGGAATTTAAGTCGTTCGGACCGACCATGTGTGTTTTCAATGAGTTTTCACTGACAACTATCAATACGGCGATTCTCTTGCTCTTGCAAGATGACACAAAATGCAAAATCCTATACCGAAATATGCAAGGCCAAGAGAGCACCCATTGCAGAATCTGGTGATATATGACGGCACGAAAATAAACATGGGTTTTGGTCTGACATATTTTACAGCCATTGCAAATAAATTTTTGCGGGTGTTTGTTGTGCCGTTGCACCAAGAAGAAAAATCTGCAATTGGTGCACCGTGCAAGGGTTTTGCAAGAACAAGAGAATCCCCTTAACAGTGAGCAGCTGTATTTGTATATGGAATGTAAACAAATATCAGATGGGCAATTTAGGGCCGGCAAAATTTGTCTTCCAAAAAAGTCGATTAAACTAGGGCAGACATCGATTATAATCAGTGGAATGTAAGTTTTCAAGTAGTTTTCAGCGAAAACTGTGTTTTCGTTTGACAGATTTTACATGGAGGAAAACACAAGTTTTCGTGCGAAAACCAGTTTTTCCCACGAAAAGATGTTTTCGTTGTCGGTCCGAACATAGTATTACAGCTTATTCCTTGCCAGCATGCATTAGCAAAAACAATTCGTGCATACTTAGGCACAAAGCGAATTGATCTCTTCAACGAGCTCTCAATTGCACAAAGCATAAGTACATACATACATATGTGTATATAAGTCCGAGTATTAGGGTGTACCTAAATACAAAATTTCGAACATCAAGTATTTTAATATATATGTAAAAAAGGCGGTTTAAAAGTAATTAAAAATTCAAAATAAAACATAAATAAAAATAATATTGCAACGCAAATGGGTCTGGCAGTGAACGAGGGCAAGACGAAATATCTCCTGTCATCAAACAAACAGTCGTCGCACTCGCGACTTGGCTCCCACGTCACTGTTGACAGTCATAACTTTGAAGTTGTAGATAATTTCGTGTATTTAGGAACTAGCATTAACACCACCAACAATGTCAGCCTGGAAATCCAACGCAGGATTACTCTTGCAAACAGGTGCTACTTCGGACTGAGTAGTCAATTGAAAAGTAAAGTCCTCTCTTGACGAACAAAAGCCAAACTCTATAAGTCGCTCATAATTCCCGTCCTACTATATGGTGCAGAGGCTTGGACAATGACAACAACCGATGAGTCGACGTTGCGAGTTTTCGAGAGAAAAGTTCTGCGAAAGATTTATGGTCCTTAGCGCTTTGGCCACGGCGAATATCGCATTCGATGGAACGATGAGCTGTAGGAGATATACGACGAAATTCACATAGTTCAGCAAATTAAAAGACAGCCGCTACGCTGGCTAGGCCATGTTGTCCGGATGGATGAAAACACTTCAGCTCTGAATGTATTCGACGCAGTACCCGCCGCGGGAAGCAGAGGAAGAGGAAGACCTCCACTCCGTTGGAAGGACAAAGTGGAGAAGGACCTGGCTTCGCTTGAAATATCCAATAGGCTTCGCTTGAAATATCCAATAGGCGCCACGTAGCGAAGAGAAGAAACGACTGGCGCGCTGTTGTTGACTCGGCTATAATCGCGTATAGCAGGACGGGAATTATGAGTGACTTATAGAGTCTGGTTTTTGTCTGTCGAGAGAGGACTTTGCTTCTCAATTGCCTACTCAGTCCGGAGTAGCACCTGTTGGCAAGAGTTATCCTGCGTTGGATCAGTTTACACAGCCGTATCAGTTTGGCGGGTATATCAAATTCAGACATCGCGGCATAACGGCAGCTCCTTTTCGTGCTGTCGAAAGCAGCTTTGAAATCGACAAAGAGGTGGTGTGTGTCGATTTTCCTTTCACGGGTTTTACCAAGATTTGGCGCATAGTGAATATCTGGTCGGTTGTTGATTTGCCAGGTCTAAAGCCACACTGATAAGGTCCAATCAGTTTGTTGACGGTGGGCTTTAATCTTTCACACAATACCTTTGGTAGAACCTTGTACGCGATGTTGAAGAGGCTAATCCCACAGTAGTTGGCGCAGATTGCGCATTCAGCAGGTTGGAGAAGTGTTTCCTCCATAATTTAAGTATGCTCTGGGCATCGGTAACTAGACCACCTTTGGGGGTTCTACAAGAGTATGCTCCGGTCTTGAAACCTTCTGTAAGCCGCCACATTTTTTCGTAGAATTTTCGAGCATTACCCCTGTCGGCCAGCTTATCAAGCTCTTCGTACTCACGCATTTCGGCCTCTTTCTTTTTCTGTCTGCAAATGCATCTCGCTTCCCTCTTCAACTCTCGGTATCTATCCCATCCCGCACGTGTTAGGGGCGATCGTAACGTTGCGAGGTAGGCAGCCTGTTTTCTCTCCGCTGCGACACGGCACTCCTCGTCGTGCCAGCTGTTCTTTTGCACATTCCGAAAACCAATGGTTTCGTAAGGAGTTTGAAATGCCGTCCCACAGTTCCCTTATACAGAGTTGTTGACGAGTGCTCTCAGAGAGCAGGAATGCAAGCCGTTTGAAAATCATTCGGCTGTCTGTTGTGATTGCAGCTTCTCGACGTCGAACCTTCCTTGTGTTTGTTGACGTACATTTTTTGCTGCACAGAGGCGGGTGCGAATCTTGGCTGCAACAAGATAGTGGTCCGAGTCGATGTTAGGACCTCGGAGCGCACGCACATCTGAAACATTGGAGACGTGTCTTCCGTCTATCACAACATGATCGATCTGGTTGGTTGTTTTTCGATCCGGAGACAGCCAGGTAGCTTGATTAATCTTTTTATGCTACTACTACAGATAACCATATTTCGAGCCCCGGCGAAGTCGTTCAGCCTCAACCCATTTGGGGATGTTTCCTCTTGGAGGCTGAATTTACCGAACATAGTGCCAAATATACCTTCTTTGCCCACCCTGGCGTTGAAGTCGCCAAGCACGATTTTGACATCGTGGCGGGGGCATCTCTCATAAGTGCGCTCCAAGCACTCATAAAAGGCATCTTTGGTCACATCGTCCTTCTCTTCTGTCGGGGCGTGAGCCCAAATCAGCGATATGTTGAAGAACTTCGCTTTGATGCGGATTGTGGCTAGACGTTCATTCACCGCAGTGAATGATAGTACTCGGCGACGGAGTCTCTCTCCCACCACGAATCCCACACCAAACTTGCGCTCCTTTAAATGCCCACTGCAGTAAATGTCACAAGGATCTACTTGTCTCTATCCTTGTACCGTCCATCGCATTTCTTGGACGGCGGTCATGTCAGCCTTTATTTTCACGAGGACATCAACCAGCTGGGTAGCGGCACCTTCCCAATTAAGGGACCGGACATTCTAGGTGCATGCCCTCAAATCGTAGTCCTTATTTCGTTTGCCATGGTCGTCATCAAAAGGGGGGTCTCTCATCCGAGGCTTGTTGTTCCTTTTCATTGGGGATGTTTTTTACTTTCTACGTGGCGGGTCCCAAACACAGCGCACAGCCCTATGCAGGGGACGTTTCGCCTTCTCAATTTAGCTCGCCTTCAAACGGATGTTCTTAGGCTACCCAGAGGATACTTGGTCAAAGACCGGATGTGGTGAGCTGCTTGAGTCATATGTAAAAGAATCGTTTCTGGCCACTCTCAAGTGAATGGCGATCAGAGAACTTTCCTCACTTGCGTGAACTTCTACACATGACTCCATCCTCCAATAAAAATGGTTAATAACGAAAAAAGTCGTAATACACCTGCAGCAGCTATACGCTAAAAACAGGCTATTAACACGTTCTACCCGGAGCATTTTTTGCGTGTTCGTATACAGCGCGTGCACGAGAATCCAAGTTGTTCGTTCAACGGAACTCTTGTACTGCGCAATATGCACGCAAAACCAACTTGTTCATTCGCTGAATTACGTTTGTCTCTTTCTAGTATGGTTTTTGAATTAAAAGTATAAACATTTGTGTACCACCGGTTGTACACAAGCACTTCGTTTATCTGGCGGCGTGTACCACCGGTGGTACACGCCGGGTAGAACGTGTTAAATTCATTTCAGAAAGTGACAGTTTAACAAGATACTGCACTAGATTTGCCTCTTCACCGATTCACGAAAACTCGGAATCGTTACTAGAAATCAAAATTATAAATCTTAATAATTTTTTAGTAGAATCTGACGATTCAGATCTACCTCAAAATTTTAAATCATCGGCTTACGATATTTACGAAAACTGCTGGACCAATATGAAGAAATGACAGCTATGATCTCCGATCAATTAAAGCTAATTAAAGCAATTGCACCTACTCCCCACACTAGAGTAGAGCTGCCACAAACGGACAGTCAAGAGGCAAGTTCAGGCATCCACCTCGAGTTGCCCGCATGTGACACAAAAACTTTTTATGGAGGTTATGAAGAATGGCCGTCCTTCCGGGACATGTTTACAGCCGTTTACATCAAAAATTATCACAAGCGGAAAAATTGTATCACCTCCGATACAAACCAAAAGCTCAAGCAGGCGTTATAGTAAAACAGTTCGCTCTCAGTGACGAAAATTTTAATTTTGCTTGGGAAGCTCTAAAAGCACGTTATGAAAACGAAAGAATATTGTTCGATAAGTAAGTAACAACACTATTAAACTTGCCTAAAATCAAAAAAGAAACAAGTGAAGAATTTGTAACACTACAATCCACTGTTTCTAATTGTTTGTCGATTCTGTCGACACAAAATATTCCCACAGACAGCTGGGACCCGATTCCGGTAAACATTTGCACCGCCGCATTACCAGAAAATTCGATACTTCTATGGGAGTGGCAAAAAAATGAAAGATTTTCTCACCACCCCATATGAAATTGCGGAAAGGTTAGAAGGAAAAATAATCAGAAATAAGAACATTAAACACGACTAAAATAAAAGCTTCAATAGACCCCAAGCTAGAAGCAAAAACAAATCAAATAGAATTTTGAACAAAATACAAGCGTTCACATCCGAACAGAGAAGACATACATACGTCATGCGAACTATGCACAAGAGGGCATAAACTTAAAACTTGCGAGAAGTTTAAAAAATTGAACACTAACGAAAGAAACAATTTTGTCAGATTGAAAGACTCTGTACAAACTGCTTGTCCCACACACATAATCCTAAAAATTGCAAAATCTAATTTAACTGCTTATATTGTCATAAAAGACATCATACAATGCTTCATTACAGCACCCCAAAGAAGCTCTTATACACAAAGAACCACAGGATTAATTGCAAAAGCAAACCCTGAAACCCAAAATTCGAAAAATTGCCAAGAGAAACCATGTTGCTCAAAGGCACAAAAAGCTCAAAAGCTGCACATCGAAACACAAAGTAGACCATTTTCAAAACTAGTTAACACCATTTACAAACTGAAGTTGATTATAATAACAAATGCCTTAATTCACAATAAGGGAAATTTCAAAAGTCAAGGAAACTTCTCCCTATAATAAACAAAACTCTAGAAGGTCAGTATTGAGACGACTTCTCCAAAGCCACAACCACTCGACCAAATAATGGCCGGTAGGTCGTACGACTACCAATAGAGCCACAATTTTCCAATACCTCACATATTGGTAGAAAAAACAAAATAAGATTTCGGTCCAATAATATTAAAAACTCAAATATATGTTACTTTTCGACGCCGCAGGATTGCTTTCGCCAATAATGGAAAATACACAATCCTGAATAAATCCTTGAGCGGTGGCGGGCTACTGAAAACCAAATTAATGCAACGGCACTCAAATATTAAGTTGTCAAAAAAGTCTTGCGGTATTTTCGCTAGTTGGCGCTGAAAGCGCGTAGTTATAGTTTTATTCGTCGCATCGGGTCATGCTATACCTTTTTGGAAAGCTCATTTCTCGCTAACACGTTTTTGATTGATTGTCATTTCTTTTAAGTCGTTCGTGAGTTATAGCGTTGCAAAAATGAAGCAAAATAAAGAAAAAATACGGCATATTTTACAGTACTACTACCAGAGAAGGCTCACGATGTCAAAAATTTAGGGATATTTCAATTTTGGGATATTTACTGTTTTGGATGAGTGCATTTCACCACAGAAAATTATTAGCGCATTTCACCACTTAACATCAGGGGACACGAAAATAGCAGAATTGAGCATTTTCTGTGATGAATGAGAAAAATAATGATAATTCAAATGTTAAGGAATGTGCGCTTACAGATTCCCTTTTTTACTATGCGCAAACGATGCTGCATATAATTTATAGATCGGTATAAATATATGTATTTTTTATGAAAGCACATAAGTATGTACATATATGTACATTTTAAAATTGAGCTATTTTATATGAATTCCATAAAATCTTTGCAAATATATGTATAAAATTTGTGTTACTACCTACATACATATATGCATTTTATATAGGTTTGGTACGACATACATATGTATGTATATTTATATATTTAAATAAACATTTACTTTGGTCAATAAACTTTTTGATATCATGTTAGGAGACTAAGCGGCCGCACATTTGCCCATATATAATTATGTTTGCATGTAAACAAATATAAAAGAACCATACGCATAATGTTTGTAAATTTGTCTACATGCAACAAATGTATGTAAATATGTGCATTCAATGCTTCATGCAAAATTTCCGTTGACGCGTTCGTATTTTTTGCTTTCATGTCAATGTTAATGTGTTGAAAGACTGACGTCACAACATTGTGTTGTTGGTAGAAAATCCGAGCTGTGCCGAAAACACAAACGAACGATCGCCAATTGTCACTGCTTCCCTTGCCGCTGTACCAGCTTCTCCAACAAACCAGCGTAGATATGTATGTTTGTGTATGAGCTTGCATACATATCGACGCAGATTTTTGCAAGCCGCGTAAAAATATTTTTTACATTGCTTGAGAAGTACAGTCAATCCCGGTTATGTACCACAATCAAAGATACAGATTTTTGTGGTTTGTTAAAAATAAAAATATTATATGGTACATAAGCGACTACGGATACTTAACCGAGTTGTACTTAAAACAATAGATTGAATGTATTTCAAAAAACAAACCGTGGGATGCAGCAACATATAGGCAGTTAAGAGGGATGATTTTAAATTACGTTTACTACTTAACCGGGATTCACTGTACACATAAATCAGAGGAATATTGAATATTTTCTTTGACACATTTCTTGACTTGAAAATGGACAAATAAACTATGTTGACAATTTTATTCTATACTTATATTTGCGGGGTTGTCGCTTTTTCCTTCTCATACAGATACTGTCGCGAAAAGACGCTTGTAGGCAAAGGCATGCTCGGGGAGATGAAATGGTGTTTGTTTTTATGAATGAAGCAAGTTTGCTTGCTGAAAGTGCGCTTGCGTTCATGAATGAAAATATTGTTGTTGTGTGTTTTTCTACAAATTTGGGCATCGACTATTTGGCTGCCATATTGACTTATGACGCTGCTGATGCTATTTGAAACCATTGTTATTTTTGTAGAACAATATTCTTAATTTTTGCGGGTGACATATCTACATGTGAACGCATATAAGTATGTACATATGTATGTTCTGTATGCATTATTTGTGTGGGAATGTCATATGCACATATTTACATGTGTACGCATATGTGCATGTGGGTTTGTGTATACATTATTTGTTCGGCAATTTCGTATGCATGAACATACCAGAGATCTGCAATTGGTACCAATAAAATTAGTGCACTTAAGTCATGAGCCATAGAAGTTGGTGCAAATGAGTACTCATAATAATATAAAAAATGACTAAGAATCGATCCCACCAAAAGAAAAAACACCTCAAAATATTTCTACACATATGAGTGACAACAATTTATGACTCTCTCAATAGTAGACAAATAATTTGACTTTACTCACTGTTTTGAATGAAAGAATAAAAATTATTTGAATAATTTAAAGAATAAAAGTGTAAATTTTGTATCGTGCTGAGAAACTGTTTCGTTATTATCTGTTTTTGTAAGTGTTATAGTGTTAATGGTTTTTTGTAAAGGTAAATATAGTGGTATTTATATATTATAATTTATTTCAAGTTGATCTAACACAATTTATAAGCTCAGCAAAAAACGGAAGGGCAGAAGTGCTATTTGGGATATGTTTGCTGAAATAGTTAAAGATGACGGAAGTACATTACTTGACATGGTATATTGTCGTAATTGTAAAAAAGTGTATAAATGCCATGGCATGCAGAGTTCCAATCTCAATAAACATAAATGTTTTACTTCACATATAAATGAACTGCCCAGACAGAAAGTACGTGAAGAAGATAAAAAATTAGCTTTAGAAGCTTGCGCTGATTGGGTGGTTGAAGGCTGTCGTCAGTTTTCTTCCGTGGAGGGGTCCGGATTTAAAAAATGAGTACAATTTTTTGTGGCTATAGGCACAAAGTATGGAAAAAATATTGATGTTGACGATTTACTTCCGTACCCAACAACCATTTCGCGCAACATAGGAAAAAAGGCGAAAGAAAAAAAAGAAGAAATTTCTGTTGAAATAACAGAATATGTACAATCCGCCCACGCTTCTGCTACAATTGATTTATGGAAAGACGAATATGTTAAACGCGATTTTTTATGTGCCACACTGCATTTTGCGAAGGACTTCAAATTATACGATATTGTCCTTGGAATGAAGTCCATGGATTATTTGCAAACTACAGGTCTTAATATTAAGAGAAAGCTGCAGGATATATTTGTAGAGTTCAGCGCCAATAGTTTAGACAGCATTATTTTTGTCACAGACAGAGGAAGCAACGTGAAAAAGGCATTACAAAATAACCAAAGGCTTTACTGTTCAAGTCATCTTTTCTCAAACGTATTAGAATCCAGTGTTGAATCCACAGATGAGCTTAAAGACATAATATTATCTTGTAAGAAGCTTGTAAAATATTTTAAGAAATCGGGTATGCAACACATGCTACAAACATCCTTGAAAACCCACTGCGCAACCCGATGGAATTCACATTTTTATATGTTCAAATCGATTGCAGATAATTGGTTGAAAATCAATGAAATTCTGTCAACTACTGCAGAAATGAACAGACTTTCTAATTTAAATATGTCAGTAATTCAAAATTTAATTAAAATTTGCAAGGATTTCGAAATAATTTTCAAAAAACTACAGAGATGTTCAAATCCTTCGTTGTGCTATGTAATTCCCGCAATAAACCGAATAAAAGAAATTTGCAAGTTCAATGAAAATGATATTCAGGCAATTTCTGCGTTAAAATTAAAGATTTTGGAAGGTATAGAAGGAACTTTCATTCCAAATTTGAATATATGGCACAAAGTGGCTTATTATTTTTATCCTCCAGCGTTGCGTCTCCAAGCAAGCCAGTTAAACGAAATTGAAATGTTTTGCACTGCTGAAATAGCAGGTGTGAATGGGTTATCGGATTCTTCTATACTGGAAGATACAGCATCATCTTTCATGTATTTACCAATAGGAAAATCTTTTTCAAATAACGAAGAGAGTTTCTTCTTTCAAATCTGTTGACATGTACGAATACTTCTTTAACAGAAGTTGAAAATGTGTCAGATGAACTACGTCGCCATTCGAGAGAAAATGTGGAATTTTTCGAAAATTTTGATGTTATGCAGTGGTGGAAAAATAATAGCCAACGATATCCGAGGTTGTCTAAGTTAGCACTTAAAGTTCTTGCCATTCCTGCTAGCAGTGCAGCATCAGAACGAGTATTTTCGCTTGCCGGTAACATTATTACAGAAAAGCGCAACAGAATAGCGCCAAAGACAGTAGACAGCATTATTTTCTTAAATTCTATTTACAGCAAAAAATTATAAATTTTTCTAACAAAACTTATTTCATTTTATATGTAGCTTTAAATGAGTATTTTAGTCCTTTTTTCAAGTGCATTAATTCTAATATAACGATTTATTAATTTTGTTAACTTATGTATGTTAGTTTTAAAACATGGATGATCTCATTTTGTTATTTTCAAATAAAAACTATTAAAAAAATAAAATCGAGCTATTGGTTTCTTAGTAGTAACTTTTAAAGTCATACGAAAAATCTTCATTGCTGCGTATAAAACTGTATGAAAACATTATAAATAAGTAGTGAAATAAATTACCAACATATAAAATAAATAAAAAAAAATAAATAAATAAAAAAAGCAGCAAACACAATAAAGCTAAACTGAAAATACTCAAGTCACTTAAATCATTCAAAAATACTATTGGTGTTTCTTGGTGCTTTGAATCATTTCACTTTGACGTGATTGAATTATTGACTCATGAGAGAATGAGCATAATATCAGGTCGTAGGAAAAGAAACATACTCATTATTCATACTCTCGCTATGTGTGCTTTGCTTAAATGTGTTTTTGTGGATATTTGTGTATGTTGAATTTTGATTTATATTCACAAAAACTCTTTTTTGTGTTATTCAACCAATAACTTAAAAAAAGGAAAAATTGCAGATCTCTGGTACATATGTACATATAGAACAGTGCGCGCACACTTTTTACTTATAAATGATAATATCACGATTTGAATTTGAATTGTACTTATGTATATGTGTATGTAATTATGTGCTAATATGTAGATGCGTATGAAAATTTAAATGAAGAAATGTAATTTACATATAATATTATTGTAATATAATAAGTTTTTAGGATCTCATATATGTACATATGTATATCACATGTATACAAACATATTCATACATATGTATGTATATGAATTTATATTATATTACCAAATATAAGAAATATTTAAAAATTAACTGTTATTCACACATTATGTAACTACGAATATATATTTTGAAAATAGCATAAATTAATTAAAATGTAATCAGTTTTGCTTGCATTCATAAAAATTTGCAAAATGATAATCATATCAATTAATTTGATGGCATGTAAGCATATAAAAATATAAGCAAAAGGCCAACATACGTCTGTAATAGCAATGTATGTTTCTGAGCATAATTTTCAATTAATGCTCAGCTCTGTTCACGCGCCACTGTTAAAAATTTCTCCTTTTAGCTAGCTGTGGTGAAATGCACCCATCCCATTTTGTTAGCTTTTGACAGTTTACATGCTTGTCCGTTGTTGGACCTTCTCTATAGATATACGTTCTCTGCCACTACGATAAAGGCAAAAATGCATCTCAAGCCCCAAATAAAATTTGTGCAGTTTATGGACCTGATACAGTTTCCATTTCCACCCCACAACGATGGTTTCAACGTTTTCGTTCTGGTGTAGAGGTGGTCGAAGATGCGCCACGCTCCGGAAGGCCTGTCGTCGAAAATTGCGATAAAATCGCTGAATTGGTCGAAAGAGACCGGCATAATAGTCATCAAACCGTTATAAACCATTTGAAGAAGCTTGGAGTCACTAAGAAGCTCGATGTATGGGTGCCACACGAATTGATTCAATAAAAATACCGCAAGATTTTTTTGACAACCATCAATACATATAATAAAATGGTTCAGAAAGTCGAAAAATGGACACTTATCATAAACTAGTGCCTAATAATAAAAAATAATTTTATTTATACTCAAAATTAAGGTTAAAGGTACACCATATGCCCAATGCGATACTGTGTTGAACCTAGACTTACCAAAAGTAAAGGGAGCTCTTATCGCACCTACATAAGCGCTTCACATATGTAGATTAGTGGATGGGAATCTGTTGTACACCTTGAACATCCCACTTAAAAAATTATAATTCTAAATGAAGCCGTTCGCAATTACCGGCTACTCTCTCGCAAGATCCATCTCATTTTATAGACCTAAATCTAGGGCTAAGGAGTACCACTTCTGGCCACACCTGAGCCAGACGTGAGTTACTATCCTTTATAAGCCGATAACATAGAAAAGGCAAACAATAAACAACCGGTATTCCAAACCGATGAAATAAGAAATTTTAAATAACCGCCACTGGAATGAATAAAAGCAAAACAACGCATACACTTGTAAATCGTAATAATGACTCCCCAAAAAACCAAAATCAAATAAACACGCAAAATAAAGTTGCTTCTTTTAAATCAAAATCCGTTTTCTGCACACCCGAATAAATGTGAGTATATTACAACTCTATCATCAAATACTTCGGCTGTCAGAAAATATTCTGCGCCTCCGCTACTCCACCAGCAGTACGCCAAAATACCGACAACAACATATTTGTGGAAAACAAGGCAAAAGATTTGACTAGGGGGCCCAGAATGTTTAATCGAGTTAAGCATCCACCCCCTCTATACGGAAAAACTGGCGCATCCTAATGCAACAGCGCAATTCATCACAGCTGATGACATTTCAACGCAACTCACCACACAAAAAGGGACAACAGGAGAAGAGACTAAATTCGCCATACACACATTCGCTGACACACTGCGTCCCGTCTCCAAAGGATGTACTTGCGTTCCACGTACTTTGTGTACAGCTGCAGTACATCGTGTATTAACACTTATAGCTGGGCTCTAAGCTACCGGGGGGTCGGCAGGTCGCGGATAGCTTGACGGCCTATAGTAGCAGATTAGTTGCGAAATAAGTATAACGAATAAGCAATCCCCGACGATGAGCGACAGGAGTGGAGGATGCGGTATAAAAGCTAGCAGATCCGTTGAAGCTCCTGTGACTGTGGCGAACCGACACCGCCTCCTAGAAATATGTGTTCCCCTCAACACGCATAGGCGTGATGAGTAATACAAAAGTCCAGGTGCGACGAAACCATAGTGGACAGCTCCCTGGCCAGCGTCTGTTCACCAGGTTAGGTGCGGCTGTTAAAATAATCTTAAGTTGACCGGTACACAACGTAGCGCACTGGGAGTCCCTTGAAACCTTAACAACGACTTCTCTGTTGTTAGTGAAAAGGGTGATGTGAGCTTGCTCTACCGAGGTGTTAGCCACGCTGTCTGCCTGAAACCAGCCCCTTCGGGCTGTGGTCAAGAAGTGTGCATTAGGCGTAGGATTAGTAGCCTGCGTTGCCCCGGGCGAGCGCCGGTCCGTCCGAGTTTTCCGGGACTGGTAAAGCGAAGGACAGGCCTCAGGGAACTGGGGTAGGGGCAGTGTCCCCGAGGGTACACCCGTTCCTGTCTATTTCGGCCCGCCCCCCCCACACGGTGCGCTGGTAAAATAAACATATGGAGCTTAATACGAGAAACAAAACCAACAATAACAACATCTCTGGAATAATAGGAAACTTGAGCGAAAATAATAATAACATGCGAAATTCTTCTCAGAATACAAATACGACGATAATGGATACAGACCTCTTTAAGAGGGCACCAAAACTGGGTAAGTCCCCGATAAAAAACCTTGGTGTTGGAAAACCTCTGAGAGCGAGGTCATCACCACCAGCCTTGGGCGACACCACTCCCTTGGCAAAGGCGATACAACCTTCTAGAGACTGTATGGCTGAACTAGGGAAAGCGATCAAGAAGCTGATTGAAACAATGCGCCCACCCCAGCGGACTATAAACAACACCATGAGGAATCTTCTTGGTGTGATAGCAAAAATTACAAGTAAGTGCTCAGGAAGAGCACACTGCTAATAAGGAGGCACGACGAAGTTTTCTCGTCATGCCAACAACCGGAGAGAATACACCTAAGAGGCCGCGCGACGAAGTTCAACCAAAGCGAAGAACACCGCCGAAGAAGAATAAAATCACCCATAGAGAATGGCCGAGCGAACCTGAAGTTCCCTTGAACAAAGAAACAAATAGTGATAACCCCATCAAAGACAATAATAAAGATATGGAAAAACAAAATGGTTGAATCGCAGTCAAACGTAAGCAACAAAAGAAGGCACCCCATAAGCCGCCACCTCCATGATGCAATACTCATCGAAAAATCAGGTGACATGTCATATAGTAACATCCTAAGGACTGTTAGGAAAAATGACACACTGCAGAAGCTAGGGGAAAATGTAACAAAAATCAGAAAGACTGCCAAAGGACAAATCCTGCTAGAGTTGAAAGAATCACAGATGAGGAGCACAGGCATCTTCAAGACCGAAATAAGAAAAGTACTGGAAGAAAATGCGCAGATAAAAGCTTTAACGCACGAGGTCATGCTAGAAATACGTGACCTCGACGAAATCACGACTAAAGAGGACATTGCCGAGGCTATACGACGACAAATAAATGGGCTGAGTAAATTTGATGAAAACTCAATTAAGAGTATCAGATCAGCGTATTTAGGAACCCAAACTGCAGTGGTAAGCCTACCCGCGCTGGAGGCAAGAATACTTGAAGACGCACAAAAAATCAAAATAGGTTGGGTAGTGAGCAGAATTAGGGCGAAACAAAATCTCAAGAGGTGTTTCAGATGTCTGGAGTACGGTCATCTGGCGAAAACTTGCAACAATCCTGATAATAGGAGCCAGTGCTGTGCCAAGTGTGGAAAAACTGGACACTTTGCGAAGTCGTGCGATAAGAACCCGTCGTGTAGTGCATGCAAGAAAAAGGGCAAGGAAAACACCGACCACCAAATTGGTAGTAAAAATTGTCCGCTCTACCAAGAAGCATGTAGAAATAGCAAAAAATGAGAGTCATGCAACTTAACCTCAATCACTGTGAGGCTGCACAAGAACTTCTTGAGCAGACGGTTTATGAAAAAAAGGTCGATGTAGCTATACTCAGTGAACAGTATAAAAATATAACCAACGCAACATGGATCTCTGACGACACAAAAAAAACTATCATATGGGCATGTGGAGGGAAAGTGATTCAAGATAAACCGCTATTGGGGAAATCTTTCTACACTCGAGCGAAAGTCTCTGGAATCAACTTTTACAGTTGCTACATACCACCAAGCATATCGCAGAGTGACTTTGATAAAATTCTTGACGAACTGGTCATAGAAGTTTTGTCAACTACGAGGAACGTGATCGCGGGCGATTTTAATGCTTGGGCAATGGAGTGGGGTAGCATCTGTACAAATAGGCGTGGAGATGCCCTACTAAAGGCATTCTCGTCGCTAGACATGGTGTTACTGAACACCGGCAATCAGAACACCTTCGAGAAGAACGGCCGGGGTCCGTTATGGACATAACCTTCGCTAGCAGCTCTCTTCCGCGGAGAACAAATTGGCAAGGGTGCGACCTTTATACATACAGTGACCATTATGCAATTATGTTTGAAATCCAAGACTCAGGAACAATCAAAGGAGTATGCCCACTCAGACAGGACAAAGCAAAGGATGGAAAATTGAAACTCTTGACATCGAACTATTCTAGCTCACGTTAGATGATAATCTAACATTCCAGGAAGACATAGATCGACAGACGGAGATGTTAGTGATGCACGTTTGTAAAGCATGCGACGCTTCTATGAGTAAAAAGAAAAATGGAACCCATAGAAAGACTGTTTACTGGTGAAGGGAGGAGATTGACACATTAAGAAAGGAATGCCATAAAGCGAGAAGGAGGTGTCAAAGGAGTCGGGGACTTACGGAGAAAATACAATTACACGCATGCTTTAAAAGAAAACGAAGCGATCTTAAAAAAAAAAAAAAAAAAAAACAATTAAAAAAAGTAAATCTTGCTGCTCTAAAGAACTTTGCGGAAAAGTCGATGACAACCCATGGGGCGATGCTTACAAGTTGGTAATGACAAAAATAAGAGGTAGCAAAGGACAAGCACCAACGTGCGCAGCACTACTAAAAACCGTTGTGGAGACCTTATTCCCCGCACAGCCCCCAGAGAACCTAACGGTTAGCATGCAAGAACCTGCTCCACTGATGTGGAGGTTATAGAAACAGCTGAGAGCCAGGCGTGGATATCAATATCATCGGCATACGTCAGCAGCTGTACACTCTTATAAAAGATTGTACCTGCTCGATTAAGTTTTTCAGCTCGAATAATTTTCTCCAGAAGCAGATTGAAGAAGTCGCATGATAGGGAGTCGCCTTGTCTGAAACCTCGTTTGGTATCGAACGGCTCGGAGAGGTCCTTTCCGATCCTGACGTAGCTTTTGGTGCTGCTCAACGTCAGTTTACACAGCCGTATTAGTTTTGCGGGGATACCAAATTCAGACATCGCGGTATAGGGGCAGCTCCTTTTCGTGCTGTCGAAAGCAGCTGTGAAATCGAAGAATAGGCGGTGCGTGTCGATTTTCCTTTCACGGGTTTTACCAAGATTTGGCGCATAGTGAATATCTGGTCGGTTGTTGATTTGCCAGGTCTAAAGCCACACTGATAAGGTCCAATCAGTTTGTTGACGGTGGGCTTTAATCTTTCACACAATACCTTTGGTAGAACCTTGTACGCGATGTTGAGGAGGCTTATCCAACGGTAGTTGGCACAGATTTTTGGGTCTCCTTTTTTAAGGATTGGGCATAGCACACTTAAATTCCAATCGTTGGGCATGCTTTCGTCAGACCATATTTTGCGAAGCGGTGGCTGGCAAGTGCTTGCAAGCATACACATTCTTTCTCTATGCACTAACACCAACGCACATTTTCGGGTTATTTTTTGTTTACCTAAATGCGATAAAACAAATTTTCTTTCATTTCTTGATTTATTTGAATTAGTGCAAAGAAGAAAACATAATTGTCGATAGTGCCAAAAGAAAATTCCAAAAAGGGTAATAAAAAAAAGATTGAAAGACGCATGTCATTCGTGATGGCTCGTAAGTGAATTTTATGAGTTTTTTTTTTTAATAATTTGCAAATAATTACTTCATTTATTTTTATAGCATTGTAAATCAGAATGAATTGGAAATAGCAGCAGCAGCAACATCATCAGAAGCAGCAAATATCAATTGTTAAATAAGTATGTGGAAAAAGTGTGTGTTGCTTAAAATTGGATTGCATAGTCCAATATACTTGTAATACGCAAAAATGATTACATATGTACATAAGTATGTATTTGTGAAAGCAAATGTTTGTCTTATATTTTAAATGATCAAATAATATTTATCTTTTCTTTGAGATGTTATTATTATTTTTATTTAATTAATCTTTCCTTTTAGAGTAAATTCTTTTTGTATTTAATATATATTATTTTTTCAGATAATGTTAATCTTTTGTTTCAGATATTATCAATTTATACAATTAATCTTTCATTTTCTTTTATATATTACTTCTTTTATATATTTCAATGTAATTATTATTTGTTTTTAGGTTTTAATAACCTTTATTTTGTTTCAGGTATTTGCCTTTTATAATCTTTTTCCACTCTTTCATTTTCAGCTATTAATAATTCTTTTTTTTAATAAGTCTTTTTTCAAATGAAATCATTATTTTTTAATTAAATATATTGTATAAATAACAATGTCAGCTTTAACTTATTTAATTATAATAAAATATATGTAAATATGTAGTAAAAATAATAAAATTAATAATTTAAAAATTAAAAATTAAAAAGTTTTGTGTGAAATTTTAAGAAATTTTTAAAGTAGGAATCAAAAAATGCAACCCTGCATCAGCCGTCGATTGGGTATATGAGCAGGACAGATATATTTTTTTATATGACACTGCTAAATGAGCGCAATAGAGATGTATGATCACATGTATACGTACGTGTGCCGTACTTCATTACCCGCTAATTTCACTAATTCGTTAGTTGATACGTCGTTAAAAGGCTTAACTGTGAACATACTTTTAGTTCTATCTCTGTAGTATGGTAAATTTTATTCCGAAACAGCTGATTCAATTTTATTAAAGAGTAAAAATGTCTCAACAAAGTGCAAAATCAAAAATTGTCAGTTATTTAATTGAAAATTTTGTGGAGCAGATCAAATTTATTACTGGTAAGTACTTTAAATTGATGTACAGAGGAGCAGGAGAACAGCTGATGTGATATTACCGAGTAACGAATCAATATCAAGCTTGCCAGATGGATAGTTCGTCACTTGTTAGAACGATAGTCTGTTAATTTTACAAAAACAAAATACATTTAAAAAACTACCGAATAACGAATTAACAAGGCTGGTCTGAATACCCCTATTATTTATTCTTTGTTCTTTAATAATTTGAGGATCTTGTTTTGGTGACTCCTTATTAAAAAAGATTGTATATGGAACTTCATTGGTAGTAGAGTGAACAATTATATGGTTATAAGTGAAAAGTGTTTGTTCAACTTTTAAATATTTTAGCTCTTTATCACCTGAAGTGTTGATTACTTCTAAGTTTTTCATTTAAAGTTTTATGTAGTCTCAATGTCACCTATTCCAGTTTTACTGGTGGTTACTTCTACTTTTATATTTAATGAATTACACCATTGTTTGATGTTTATATTATTTAAACCTTGGTCTTGGTAGATTTTTAATGTTTTTGGAGGACCCATACAATTAAAAATTTTTAGCAATGATTTTTTGGATTCCAGCCAGCTCAATGCTTTAACTTTTTCTACATAGAGTATAAATCGATACATGTTAAATAATATTTATTATTCCATTTCCAAAAATCTATAACATATTTTTCTCTTATTTTGTAAATTGGCTTTGTAATTTTGAACGGCATTTTGTTAGAAATTTGATCGTTCTCACAATGATTACACAGTTCACATTCATTTATTAGTTTGGTGATTTCCTTAAGATAATTGGGGTAATAGTACTGTAATTTAAAACATTTTGCAACCTTCTCTACACCTTGATGAAGTCCACTTAAATCGATTTCAAGTACTTTACTTTTAAAATTTGCAAAATCTGTGATGTTTTCTAATTCTTTTGTACACCGATAAATCTTATTGCGACTTGTTGTTATTAGTGTCTTATAAACGTTTTGAAATTGTATAAAATCAGTATCATTGGGCATAAAAATTGTTGTATTATTTTTTAATAAATGGGTTTTAATTATATCTTTAATATAATCTTTAGTTAATTCCTTGTATGTCATTACAATTAGGTTATTAAAAAAAACTTTCGTTATTGTGGTTGAGTCTTTACGATCTCTTATTAATTTAATTTGAGTTTTGAATACATTTAATGGTCGCTCTGTTCCTTAATAAAACTTTCGGAATCTTCATCGGCAGAATGAACAGTGTCCACGTTTGATTCAGATTCTTCATTAAAAAAGCATTCCGTAGTTTTGATACGAGAAAGAGCATCTGCTACACGATTTTCTTTACCTTATATGTATTTTATGTCAAAGTCATACTCATTAAGCCGAATGGTCTATGATCACTATTTATTAAAAATTTCCTGCTGTATAAATTATGGTCTAAAATATTTGGTAGCCCAAATCATGGCTAAAAGTTCTTTCTCAGTAGTTGAGTGGTGTTGCTCATGTTCATTGAGTGTGCGACTAGCAAAACAAATTGGATGTCCCTCTTGAATTTGACGCATCAGTCGTTAATGTAAATATTTTCTCATAATTTGGATATGCCAGAATTGGATATTAGTAATTAAAATGTTTATGGTGTTTATAGCTTCCACGAATTTCTCATCTGAGCTATTCATTTCATTGTCTTTTTTGAAGACAGTTAGCCAAAGGTTTAGTTATTTCAGAAAAGTTTTGAATAAATTTCCTTAAAATCCCGCCAAACCAAGAAATTGTTTTATTTCTTTCTTCGTTTTAGGGACGGGATATTTTAAAATTGCTTTGATTTTATTAGGGTTAGGCTTAATACCTTCTGGCGTTATGATATGACCAAGAAATTCGGTTTCTCTTTTGAAAAGCCCGCTTTTATCCATATGGATTTTCAGATTTGCTTCGTTTAGTTTACGAAAAACTCTGTCTAGATATTCTATGTGTTCTTGTAATGACGTACTGAATATTACAATGTCGTCTAAGTAAACCATACAATCTCTCCCTATTAAACCATCTAGAACCGTATTCATCAGTCTCTGGAAGGTGGCTGGTGCTTTTTAAGCCCAAATGGCATTCTTAAAAATTTAAAATGTCCGCTCTGAGTAGAAAAAGCTGTTTTTTCCTATCTGCCGGATCCATTTCTATTTGATGGAAGCCTTGCGTTAAGTCTATTGTTGAAAAATACATACACCTACCCAGTTTTTCGAAAAATTCATCCATGTTTGGAATGGAATACCTGTCGTCGATAGTAACACTATTGAGCTTGCGAAAATCGACAACAATCCTCCACTTCTTTTTACCTGAAGCATCTGACTTCTTTGGTACCACCCAAATTGATGATGAATATGGGGAATCACTATGAGAAATGATTTGATTTTCAAGCATTTCTTTGATTTGTTTGTTTACTTCTGATTTATGAATTTCAGGATATCTATACGACTTTACATATATTGGTTCTTCATGAATATTTACTTATCTTTAGTGTTATGATTTTCGTTCATATTTAATTCTTGAAGGCAATTATCAAAATTTTCGGAATTTGATTTATTCTTGAAAAAGTTATACCGAACACCATTCATATGTAACATATCTTTCTCCAGATCAATTTTAGCTTTAAGTAGCTTAAGTATATTACAACCAAGTAAACCGTCTTAGTTATTCGAGAAATTATAAACGAAAAATTTCAGTTTTTTCATATGTTCATCGCTAAACAATTGTTGGGTTTCGTTTAGACAAGCTTTTCCTATCGCTGTTGTTAATGTTATTAGCTGAACATAAATAATCATTTCGTTAGATATCCCAGGCTTTATTAAACTAACTGATGAACCTATGTCGATTAAAAATTTATAATATTTTTTATTAAATTTCAATTCAATTGTGGGGAGCCTTCCGATGTTTATATCGAAAAGTATGCGAACTTCATTTTCATTCCAGTGATTAACGTGTTCCAGCAATTATAATTGCGGGCTTACTTCTCCAAAACTTTCATTCATCTGACCATTCACAGTAAGCAATGAGTCAAATAAAGTTGAATCGCGTCCATTAATCAATAGCAACTGAAGGTAGAAACAATCGTCGTTTCTCGGGTGGATTGTGTAAATTCGTCTCAATGCATTAGTTGATAACACACCTGGATGTCCATCTACTGGTTGGCCTTGCTTTCTGCGTAACTATTTCTTCGACGATGCATTCCATGCATGATATCAAGGTAGTATTTCCGAATAGAGCAATGTTTTCACAAACGGATCAGTGATGAAAGTTGAGAAAAAACTCGTCAAAGTTAATTTTGTTGCTGGCGATGTTTCCACTGACTATACTATATTCTCTGGTTGAAATTCACTCTTTGGCCATTCTCCAAATTAACTGCGAGACGCACAACAGCCGGAAAACGTTTATAAATTGAAAAAGTAAATATCCTACAAAGCGCTTTATTGCAATTCACGTATCGACCGTATCGTTCAAGACCAATAATCGCCATGTTGCTTCCTTTGGTGACGTACTTTCAAACGTATTTCATCAATTTCACCAAACTGCAATACAAAACACTGATATGAGTTTTGAATATGAATTAGACAATAATGGTGAATATAGTACGATCCATATGTTGTCTACTTCGATATTCACTCTTCAAAGTTGAATGCTGAATGTTCTGTTATCTGGTGAGCGACGCCGATAGTGTTGATATCCATCATTTCCAGTTTGTGTTTCCGAAAGAAAAGCACATGGCTAGTGTTTCGTGCGTTTATTGTCAGACATACCGAAAAGGGATTGTATGTCCGCAAGATCCCTGCACCATATTGGTTTCCACCACTTCATATAATACTGGACCTTTCTCTACATCAGGAATATCCGCAGAAATGATTTCATCAATCTGATCTGGTGTATCCATCATCCAAAGAAGAATGTATGCGTGCGGAAAACCTCTATTTTGCCTCTCAACAGAGTACATCTAGCATCCAACAGCACCACATATACGTTGCTTCAAAATAAAGTCAATCAAACATCGTAACTGTTGTTTGAAAGGTCGTGCTGTGACATCGTGATTTACAAATCAAAATATCTAAAAACAAAACATACAAAAATTGAAAAAAATGCTTATGGATAAAAGTTACTTTTTGGAATTATCCAATTTGCCGACTTTTCATGAAAAGTATAAAATATTTTTTATTTCTGAACCTTCCTTGATCCACAACGAACAACCTCTTAAAATTTCATCAATATTGGTTCAGCCGTTCTCTTAGCGTTACTAACGAACAAACATTCATTCGTTTGTATGAGAAAAAGAAAATGGCTGTTTTTAGGGGTTTTCCGGCAATTTTTATTATATACTATAATATTTACAATTGGATTATGATAACTAAAATACGATATGAAATGTCTTACATCTATTTTATCTATATTTCTCGCGAATACCGCATCAATAGTCCTACTTCCTTTTGTCGTAGGATCATTTCCTCCATTGATCATTTCTAATGAAAATTTCTCTCTGAGGAATGCCAGTAATGGTTCAGCTTCTGGCAATGAGAAATTTACATTGAAATCTCCCGCAAGGAGTACCGGTGGTTTGCTATACTCTACTGGTTCTCCGATAATATCTGCAAAAGCTTGCGAACCTGCAGTTGACAACGGTAATAAAACTTTACCGATGAACAATTTTATATCTCTCATCGATGAGTTTGGTGATATATAAATGGCAATTAAATTCAATTTTTTTTTATTATGATGATGACGATTGTTGATTCATGAGTAGTTATAGATGCTCCCGCAGAGATTGATGGAACAGCAAACATTTTATCTTTTTTTCGCGCTCGGTACTCTTTCTGATATTCCGCAGCTGTTTTCCTTTTCCTCGATTGACTGCCTGCCATCATTTCCAATTTCTCCTTTTCCCGCTCTGCTTTCTTTCGTGCTCGGTATTCACGATAATATTGTGCTGTTTTCCCTCCACTTGAAACACGGGCAGCACTATTTTTTTCCACTGTAAAATCAATTTAAAATCAAACCAATAAAATTTTCGCCAATCCAATTGATATTAGTTTCAAGAGCACAAGTTTAATGCACAAGGTGCATCTATTATGGACAATTGAAATTTTCAAGAGAAACTTACCATCACATAACCTGGAATCCGCTGTATTATGGGTATTATCAATGTCACTTATTTTATTGTTTGTTTGAATCACTATTTACTGTGTACTAATGCTACAAATAGTGCGTCAATATTATATAGAACACGAATTAATTGGTAAATAAACACTGTCTACAGAAATGATCCTCTGAAGTTTTATGTTGCACCCAGTCAAAAACGCTACTCCCTTCCTACCTTTTCCTTCCTTATCGGCAAAATGTGTGCACAGTGGAGAACGTAGGAAAAACGCAGAAATCAGCCGTCTTTGTTTGTTTGCATTTGAAAGATGTTGCCATTGCTCAATACGCATATGTAGTTTTGTACACATCTATGTTTTCAATTACAATTTTTTACAATATAAAATATCAAAGCTGAAAACAAACTATTAAAAATAGTTTATATACTTATAAATAATAGCATTCGACTCTGATTTTGAGTTATTTTAAGAAAATTTCAAACATATTGAACAGATTGAATTATAAAAGTTGATAATTACTGCAGTATATCGATATTGGCAACCTTGCGTTGTGAGAGAGCAATCAGCTGCCACGTTACCGGCGGCGAAATCCAAATGTCGTGGATTCTCACGTCATCGTCACGTCAGAGAGAAGGGAGTAGCGTTTTTCACTGTGCTGTTACATTGCGCGCCCATAAGATAGCTCGTGCCAGCTGACACGACCCCACGATTTTGCGTTTTTGACTGGCTAGCATATTAACTTTTCAACGGCTAACGAAGAGTATTTCAACCAAAAGTCACACAAAATAGTTGAGAATTCGCAGAAATGAAACAGAAACGAAAGAAAAATAATGCGCAAGCTTACAAACATACATATGCGTACTGTACTTATTATATATATATACTGTAATTATTGTCTGCATTTTTATATATAATTATTTGTATAAAACTTTGGAATTTATTCATTAAAATCAGCACTCAGAAGTCGTTTTATCCGTTGTAAAAGCGACCAATTTTCGAAGAAACATCATTTCTAATACGTCACAAGACAAAATTAGAAATGAAGTTCATAAACCTTACGCTGTCAGATAAAACGATATACCTCGTCATCGCGGGATTTCCAAACAATGTCAATGAAGACTAACCGCTGAAATGATCCTGTGAAGTATAGTCTTAATTTTTTATTTATTTCTTAATAGATGTGGGGGGGGGGGGCTGGGTGAATCTTCTAGAGACACCCTGGCGGGTAGTGTCGGATTCGCTTGATGCGCCTACCGACTAAAACACTGGCCCTTCAACAATCGAGACTGTAGGAATTGACGTATTCCTCAACTTAAGCAGGCACAGGATCATCACTGTGTATTTCCCTCCTGACAAAAGCCCTCTCAACATTTCATCCCTCTTCAACTCCTCCACCCCTACCATTATCGCAGGCGATTTCAGTTCTAAATATAGGATTTGGAACCGTTCTACGAATAATGCTAACGGATTAACTCTCTGGAGAATGTCTCTCCAACTGTTACGACATCCCAACCGAGGAAAAAATCCTCACAGCTCAATATGCGGATGATGTCGCCTTTTTGTGCGCCTCCCGTACAATAAACTTCAGCACATCCGCCCTCAATAAATTCATCCCCACTGTCCTCGACTGGTACTGGATGTGGTGATTCGATATCAACACAACCAAAAATCTTAGTAAACAGGTTCCTCATCAAATGGAGCCCGCCAGGGTGTCTCCAGAAGTTTTACCCCCCACATCTCTTCAAAAAAACAAAAAAACAAAACAAAACAAAGTGCAAGTGAAAGCGGAGGTTTCCAGCAAGAATTTCAGGTGGAGGAAATCGGGTTTGGTCTTTAACCGAGGAGAAAGTAAGGGGCGATTTGCGAGCTCCAGGTAGACCGGGGAGTGGTCTGAACTAAGCTCAGGGAGGGTCCAGGGGTCTCTGTTGAGGGTCACGTCTTTTGTGAGGAATAAGTCCAAGGTGCATGCTTGGAATCTGGGACTTGTAGAGTGGTAGGTCGGTTCGGAGGGAGCTTTGATGTTGAAGTTGTGTTGGAGAGACATTCTCCAGAGGGTTAATCCGTTAGCATTATTCGTAGAACGGTTCCAAATCCTATATTTAGAACTGAAATCGCCTGCGATAATGGTAGGGGTGGAGGAGTTGAAGAGGGATGAAATGTTGAGAGGGCTTTTGTCAGGAGGGAAATACACAGTGATGATCCTGTGCCTGCTTAAGTTGAGGAATACGTCAATTCCTACAGTCTCGATTATTGAAGGGCCAGTGTTTTAGTCGGTAGGCGCATCAAGCGAATCCGACACTACCCGCCAGGGTGTCTCTAGAAGATGAAGAGAAGGAAGAAGAGAATAGGATTGGCGAAAATTTTAATGGTTTGATTTTAAATTGATTTTACAATGGAAAAAAACAGTGCTGCCCGTGTTTCAAGAGGAGGGAAAACAGCGCAATATTATCGTGAATACCGAGCACGAAAGAAAGCAGAGCGGGAAAGGGAGAAATTGGAAATGATGGCAGGCAGTCAATCGAGGAAAAGGAAAACAGCTGCGGAATATCAGAAAGAGTACCGAGCGCGAAAAAAAGATAAAATGTTTGCTGTTCCATCAATCTCTGCGGGAGCATCTATAACTACTCATGAATCAACAATCGTCATCATCATAATAAAAAAAAATTGAATTTAATTGCCATTTATATATCACCAAACTCATCGATGAGAGATATAAAATTGTTCATCGGTAAAGTTTTATTACCGTTGTCAACTGCAGGTTCGCAAGCTTTTGCAGATATTATCGGAGAACCAGTAGAGTATAGCAAACCACCGGTACTCCTTGCGGGAGATTTCAATGTAAATTTCTCATTGCCAGAAGCTGAACCATTACTGGCATTCCTCAGAGAGAAATTTTCATTAGAAATGATCAATGGAGGAAATGATCCTACGACAAAAGGAAGTAGGACTATTGATGCGGTATTCGCGAGAAATATAGATAAAATAGATGTAAGACATTTCATATCGTATTTTAGTTATCATAATCCAATTGTAAATATTATAGATATCAATCCATCAGAACGCAGGAATGATAATCGATTTGTACTTTGCTTTATAAAATGTCCATAAAATGTGCATAATAAATTTATAAAATGTGAATTTAAGAAAATGTTGGTCATTCCACCATATTTTTATCCTTTCCCTCTCGCTAGTTTTCTTTCATACAAAATGATGTGCATTTCTTGGAATATCACTAAGAAGTATAACCTCATCCGCGCGTAGCGACTCCACGCACCAGTTTGTTTCTTTGAATTCAATTTGTCACAACGAATAAACAAACGTCAAATTCAGGAAAAAAAAAATCACTTTATCTTTTTTTGTTTTATTTTTGTTTAACATCTGTTGAGTGAATAGTAGAGGATCCGGTTTAAGAACAACACCCCTCATTCTTTTGCGTGATAAAATAATTTTTTTTAATAATAAAACTTATTGATTAATCAAATGAGAAATGATTGACAGTCTATATCTTAGCAAGACTATTTTTAATTAAAAATTAATTAATTTCATTTTTTTTTCTTGGTTATCGTCAGTATTTTCTTTTATAAATTTCTCAATCAAAGAAAAAAAATTATATAGAAAATGCCATACAATGTTTGACTACCTTTGTTTAGGCAACAATACGTGTCAACTAGGTGTAAACAGATAAGCG
This sequence comes from Bactrocera correcta, assembly GCA_027475135.1. Classification (NCBI taxonomy): domain Eukaryota; kingdom Metazoa; phylum Arthropoda; class Insecta; order Diptera; family Tephritidae; genus Bactrocera; species Bactrocera correcta. The sequence goes on from CM050326.1 coordinate 52,931,616, forward strand.
GATGTAGTGATTTACCCTCATTCTTTTTCTTTAAAAATTAAATATGTAAATATTCAGAATTTTATTACAAATCCAACGATATATGATTGACTTTCCAAATCGTGGCAAAGCTTATGATTGACACGATCTAAAGTGTCAATAATTTCATGTAAAAATAAAGTGTGACTGCAAGCGCTATATCTTTTTTATGTACGGCAGAGAAGGATGTACAATTACAGCTGCGCATAAGACTCTTGGCAGAAAGAGAAAGTCGTGAGTTCAGTTCTGTGTGTATAAGACAAAGATAAATATATTCCCCCACTTAAAATTATTTTGGAGCCTTACCACGTTTACAATGCATATAGTGTATATCAATATATATGTATTTATGAATACGGTTTTGTTTAGCAACGTGGTCTACAACGTCTATTATTTATCAGTGCATTATTGTTTTGATAATTCTCAATAAACAAAAATGAAGAAGTGTCTTGTATGTGGTGAAACATTACAAATTATTGATTTTGACAATAGCGTTTTTAGAAATTGTTATTTAAAGAACGTGGATTTAAGTACGGTGATGTTGTTTTAACCGAAGAGTCTATGGGTAATTTAGGTTATCACAGACAATGCTATCAAAAGGTGACAGCATTACGGGCAAAATACAGTGAAGAGTACTCCAAATTTGTTAAAAATTTTGAATAAATTAAAAATTTTTTAGTTTATGTATTTTCTTTAACAAAAGTATTTTAAGTAAGTATAAAAAATCAAAAATAAAATAATTATTTGAGGTTAAATACGGCTATTAGAGAAAAAGTTTAGTCTACCAATTTCTCACGCAGATTTTACCATTGCAAAAAAATTTAAAAACTATTTAAAAACATTATTTGCTAAAATTTTTTTATTTTTATAAATATGTTAAATATTTAATACTGTTATTATTATTTGTAGGCACAAAAACTCTCTTCTAATTCTATCAATGAAAAAGATGCAAGTTCCTCGTCAAATGATTTTGTAAAGAAGCGGATACGCGAATTATGTATCATGTCAGTAAAGTTTTACCAACGTCAAAAATCTTAGTGAAGGCCTCTGTATTGATAATTCTACTGGGCAACATGCATAAAGTTCCAGAAGCAGAAATTTGGTTAGCGGGCTCAGCAAGTAAAACTAAAAACATTAAAGATATGTATAAGCTGCGTAAATTGTACTGAATTAGCAACCGGGGTCTCATTATGCCAAAGTTTACCGGCGTTCCACGCTTTTACATGCTGTGACTATACTGCAGCTTTTTACAATGAAGGAAAAGTCAGGCCTTTTAAATTTTTTTCAAAAAATGAAACTTATCAGAAAGTGTTTGCCTCATTGAAAGATAGTGCCAATCTTTTTACAGACGAAAAAATTGACGTGGTCCCAGAATTTACTGCTGTTATGAACGGCATAAAAATTGCACAAGTGTTAATGATGATCTTGCATCGCATTTTTCAAAAAAATTATTCAACCAATAAAAGTAACGAAAAATTTTTGAGAAAAGTTAGAAGCTTTAATTCCAACACAATTCCACCTTGCTGGAAATCGTTGAAACAAAAAATTCTACGAACAATATACGTGAATGCCATGTGGCTTAATGCTACTGATCCGTACTGTGCTCAGCTACAACCCGAAAATTGTGGATGGTACATAGATGACAAATTATTAAAACCAATAGAGTTCCTTGGAGATCCAACGCCCTTGCAAGTTGATGACATTTTGCAGGCTACAGTTGAGGAAAATGACGACGGTAACTCTGAATTCGATTTCAATATTGCAAATTCTGATGAATCAGATAATGAATAATTTTTTGTATTATAGTAATTAATCATAATTTAAGGATAAAAAATACTTTTGTAACGTTTTATAATAAAAAAAGGTGCGTGGAGTCCCTACGCGCGGATGAAGTTATACTTCTTGATGATATTCAGAAGCAAAATTTGAAACAATAATACATACATATATTATGTCGTTTGCACATTTGTCTGTATGTTTGCGAAAGCAAATGTTCTACAAAAGAATATTTCTATACTTAAACAAAATTATTAGACCATACATAACCATAACCAAACCATACTTAAGTCAGTGCAACCTAAGTGTCAATGGTGGTGTTGGTGGTAAGCGCTTGGAAAGTCAATATGCTGTCACAGCTGTGCAGAGGTTCGAATCCGACAGAATAAATTTTTAATTTTTTGCTTTTAACATCGTATACTATACAAATAAATATTTTCCTTACTAATAGAAATTAAATTTATCACAGCAATATTATGTATATGTATATTATGTATATTGCTGTGATAAATTTAATTTCTATTAGTAAAAAAAATATTTATTTGTATAGTATACGATGTTAAAGGGCATAAATCTTCTATCCTATCTTGTGTATCTGCACATGCTCTTATGAGTGTATATATGTATATGCATGTGCGCGTTCAGAAATTGAAATCATATTTTCATCACTTATCAATATACTTATTACATGTGCGCGCATTGACTTGCATGTTGAACAAGTGCAGTAAATTTTACAACAAAAACAGGCACAAATTCCCCAAGCGCAGGCGCTTCATTCCTAAAAACAAAGGCCGTAATATTGCGCTGTTTTCCCTCCTCTTGAAACACGGGCAGCACTGTTTTTTTCCACTGTAAAATCAATTTAAAATCAAACCATTAAAATTTTCGCCAATCCAATTCTCTTCTTCCTTCTCTTCATCTTCTAAAGACACCCTGGCGGGTAGTGTCGGATTCGCTTGTTGCGCCTACCGACTAAAACCCGGTTGCCAACCATATGGTTATGAACCTAGAATATAATTTGGGGGAGAAGGAGGAAGATTCATTTGTGAGCGGTATTGGCCCAAAAGAATCTGATGCTAATAAGCGAAGCTCGAGTTTTTGGTTAGGTGGGAGCGGATGGATTTGTTAGGATGCATGGCCTTCTGAAACGGTCGGTTTTCTTACACCTGAGAGTGGCAAGACAGTTGATGCTGGGGTTTATGTGAGATGTTACTGACGCCCGGAGATTTGCAGCGTAGGAAATAGCTGCCGATTGAATGGAAGGAAGATTTGTTTCCTCTAGGATCTGTTTGTTTCTAACATACCAAGGGAAATTAAGAGCTGATCTTAGTAGACGCATGTATGTGGATTGAAGCCTGGACAGTTGTCTGGGTGAGGCAGAGCGCCAAATAGGGATGGCGTAGGAGCAGATGCTTCTAATGATGGCATTAAAAGCTCGCTTTTTGGTGCTTGGGGAAACCTTTTTATTGGTAAAAAAGGGTTTTAATGAGCTGAAGGCGCCATTGGCTTTACCTCGAACTGCTGTGATTTGTTTTGTCCAGGTTAGCCGCCTGTCGAAGACAACACCGAGGTATTTCGCGGAAGGGCTCTATTTGATGGGGAAAGTATTTACTAAGATTTTTGGTGGAATTCGTTTCCTCCGTGAAAAGAAGATTGCCTCTGATTTGGTTGTGTTGATGTCAAATCTCCACATCCAGTACCAGTCGAGGACAGTGGGGATGAATTTATTGAGGGCGCATGTGCTGAAGTTAATTGTACGGAAGGAGTACAGGAAGGCGACATCATCCGCATATTGAGCTGTGAGGATTTTCTCCTCGGTTGGGATGTCGTGACAATAAATGTTGAACAGCACTGGGGAGAGTTGGAGCCCTGAGGGACTCCCGCCATGATCGGGTGAGCTTCAGAGAGCTCACTATTTACCCGAGCAGTGATTGTGCGGTCAGACAAGAAAGATTTGACTAAGCCAATGAGGTACTGTGGGAAGTTTTTCATTATAAGCTTATAAATAAGCCCATCATGCCAGACCCGATCGAATGCTTGTTTGCAGTCAAGCAGGAGCATAGGGATGTGTCTTCCTCTTTTGAGGTTGTTAGCGACAAATTCGGAGACCCGCAGAAGTTGGTGAGCGGTGCCATGTTGCTTTCGAAACCCATGTTGGAAGTCGGGAAGAATTTTGTTTTCTGTAACAAATTTCTCCAGTCGGGAGAGAATTATGCTTTCTGCTACTTTGCTGAGGGTGCAGAGTAGGCTGATGGGGCGATGGTTTGCTGGATCGCTTAGGGGTTTACCCGGTTTGGGAAGAAAGACGACTGTATCGGCTTTCCAGGCCGTGGGAAAATAATGGAAACGCATCGTGGCATTTATGATGTTGTTTAGGGCAACAAGGTGTTTGCGCGGTAGAATTTTTAAGACGCCATTACCGATACGGTCATGGCCTGGTGCTTTCCGGTTTTTAAGGGAACGGATAGCCTCGGAGACTTCTTTGGGGGAGGTAGGCTGAAACTCGACCGTCTGGAAGGTTGTACCCCGGACAGTTTCTGAAAACTTCTTGGTGAAAAGAAGAGAATTTTTGAGAGCTTGGAAAGGGGGAGCATTGATTTTTAAGGGATTGAGCAAAGACGTTGGCCTTGTCCTTGTCCTGTGGGTAAGAGATCCCATCTTTAATTAGAGCGGGGGGGGGGGGGGGGGGCTTTGCGGTTTCGTAATGGTCTGATAACCTTCCAGCAACCTTTAGGATGCTGTTCGGCTTCAGCGATAAAGGAATTGAAGTCTTCAGAACTTCTTTGGAGGAGGAGAACCTTTAATTCCCTTTGAGTGGAATTTAAAGTTTGGCGTAGTTGGGGAAGTCTGTGTTTTTGCCAGAGTTTGCGGATTTTGTTCTTCCTGGCGATGAGTGCACGGATACGTGGGGGAAGGTTATTTGGGTTACTGGTAGCTTCTATTGAGGAGGTGGCTGAAATTATTGACCTTTGGTTAGACATGTGACCGCTTTATCAAGCTCAGCTATGGAGTTGATTTGGGTGCAAGTGAAAGCGGAGGTTTCCAGCAAGAATTTCAGGTGGAGGAAATCGGTTTTGGTCTTTAACCAAGGAGAAAGTGGGGGGCGATTTGTGAGCTCCAGGTAGACCGGGGAGTGGTCTGAACTAAGCTCAGGGAGGGTCCAGGGGTCTCTGTTGAGGGTCAAGTTTTTTGTGAGAAATAAGTCCAAGGTGCTGGCTTGGAATCTGGGACTTGTAGGGTGGTAGGTCGGTTCGGAGGGAGCTTCGATGTTGAAGTTGTGTTGGAGAGACATTCTCCAGAGGGTTAATCCGTTAGCATTATTCGTAGAACGGTTCCAAATCCTATATTTAGAATTGAAATCGCCTGCGATAATGGTAGGGGTGAAGGAGTTGAAGAGGGATGAAATGTTGAGAGGGCTTTGGTCAGGAGGGATATAAACAGTGATGATCCTGTGCCTGCTTGAGTTGAGGAATACGTCAATTCCTACAGCATCGAGTGTTGAGGGGCCGGTGTTGGCGGCTGGGTGGTGGATAGAGCTCTTCACACAGATTCCGACGCCGCCTCCTTTGGAATCTAGGCGGTCGTTTCTGTAAATTGTGATTTTCGGGATATAAAGGGATTTTTTGGAGTTTAAGTGAGTTTCGGTGATGCAAACGACATCAATGGATTTTTCTTCTATTAGTTGGATCAGTTCGATCCTTTTGGGAGTGGAAAGCCCGTTGGCGTTCCAGTGTAGGATCATCAGGCCACCGATAGTTCCTGAAGACGGTGGACAGGAAGTCCCGAAAAAGCTTCTCTAAGTGAGCAATGTTTGGGACAGGATTGGGCGTTATGTTTTTGGTTGCATTTTTGGCAACCTCGGCGTAAGAGCGAGTTGGCCCTTGGGCTCGTGGTTGGGGTTGGGGTTGAGGTTGTGGGGTGGTCTGTGCTGGGGGGCGAGTAGCTCTTTGTGGGAGAGCTTTGGGAGTCTTTTGGGCCTTTTTTGGAGGTCCGGGTTGGTGTTTTTGGGGGCTTTAGGGCAACCCCGATAAGTGGCGCGATGTGGGCCCTTGCAATGGATGCAAGTGGGCTTCGCGTTTTTCTGGTCTTTGAGAGTGCAGTTTGACGTGCCATGGGAGCGGCCGCAGAATGCGCAGGCCCAGGGAGCGAAGCAGTAGTTCGCCGTGTGGGCGAAGTTGAGGCACCGGAGGCATTGTGGAATTACCTTGGACTTACGCTTGGCTTCTACTCTGACGCTGAGGCCAGCGATTGTCTTTAGGTCAAAAATCGCCTTCGCTGAGGAGTGCGAAGGGTCAAGATTGACGGTTATTAGGGGCCATATTTTTGGGCCCCTGCGCATGCGATGAATACTCTTCACCGGTGCATTTTTTCCTCAAGTCATTGAGGATGGTTTCGTCGTCAAGGCATTCGAGGACGCCTCTGATCACGACAATCAGGTTCTTGTCCTGATGGAGCTGATTGGTCGTGTAAGGATTTCCATGATTTTCTAAGGCAGAGGTAAGTTCCCGAAAACCGTCAACAGTTTCGGGGTACACGATGATGGCTTCGGATACTATTTTAGCCGATCGGATTGGTATGTCTGCTTTTCGCAGACCAGAACTTACCTTCTCCCACGATTCCTTCTTGAGGATTCGGATAGGAGGGGGGTTTTTCTCCTTAGGGAGGGTTATGCCCTCACTCTCATCGGAAGAGGATGAGGAAAGAAAATCGTCAATTTTTAAAGTTTCAGAGGGGAATGGGGTGCGGCGCCGCTTTGGGATTTTCCGTTTGGGTTCTTCCCGTTTGGGTTTTTTCCGGTGGCGGACTTCGATGAACAACATGTCATCGGGCGGATCGATGCTCATTTGGGCATTTTCGTTGTTTTCAGGAGAGGGAGAGGAAGTAGCGTCGTTGTCATTGTCGTTGGGGTTTGTGGTGATAGGGTTGTGCTTACTGAGTATGTGCTCTACTCTGAGCAGATACCCACGGAGGTCTTTTACGAGGGCGGTAAGCTCGGCCTCACTCAGGGATTCAGGGTTTGGGAAATTCATTGCTGAGTTATTGCAACTCGCAATGTTTTTCCCCTTTCAATGTTTTAAGTGTCAATTTATCACTGTTTATACACTGTGCACTGCACTGAGCACTAACCACTGCACTGTAATGTTCACTGCACTGTAGTTGTTTAGTAATTTGTAGCTAAGCAGGCATACGGCCTTGCTAAGCTGTTTTGCGTTTGTTTGCGCTACTACACGTCCGTTCGCGTTTCTGTCTGCTGTTAGACTGAATTTTTCAAAGGCCAACGCAGAGTATTTCAAGCAAAAGTCACATAAAATAGTTGAGAAATCGCAGAAAGACAAACGAAAGAAAAAGAACTATAACTTCAATAATGCATAAGCATACAAACATACATATGCGCACACATGTGAATATGTCACCAACCAAAAATTGAAACATTGTTCTACAAAAACAACAACAGCATAAGCATGTGTTGTTGTGTCGGCCGAGCTGTGCCGAAAGAAACGAACAAACGATCGCCGACTGTCACCGCTTCGCTTGCTGCTCGAACATCTTCGCAGACAAGGTTGCGTAACATTCATATGGAGCAAGGTTGCGCAACCTGAAGGTTGCGTTAGATTCATATTGAGCAAGATTGCGCAACTTGCATTTAACGCAAACTTTTCCGGCGTCGTATAAGAAGTATAACTTCAAAAATATTTTTCAACAATTAACTACTTAAATTATTTACGTTTTTATTTCTTTAATATTGAATCTAATAACATATTTCATTTTTTATTATTTAATATTTCTATTTTTAATTATTTAATTGGTTTAATAAGTATGATTTAAGAAAATCTAAAAAGTAATTTAATATAAAGTAAAACTTGTTAATACACGTTAAACAAATTATGTTCTTTAATTGCAATAAATTTTACAACATTTTACAATATATTGCAACTTTTTAAAGCTAATAATGCTATAAAGTGGTAAGGCTCCAAAATAATTTTAAGTGGGGGAATATATTTATCTTTGTCTTATATACACAAAACTTAACTCACGACTTTCCCTTTCTGGCAAGAGTCTTATGCGCAGCTGTTATTGTACATCCTTCTCTGCCGTACATAAAAGAAGATTTAGCGCTTGCAGTCACACTTTATTTTTACATGAAATTATTGAAACTTTAGATTGTGTCAATCATAAGCTTTGCCAAGATTTGGAAAGTCAATCATATATCGTTGGATTTGTAATAAAATTCTGAATATTTACATACTTGATTTTTAAAGAAAAAGAATGAGGGTAAATCACTACATCCGCTTATGCTATGTTCGGACCGAAATTGAAAACATTTTGAAAACACATTTGTATGTTGTGGAACGTAAGTCGTTCGGACCGACAATTTGTGTTTTCGCTGAGTTTTCGATGACACAAAATGCAAAAATCCTATACCAAAATATGCAAGGCCAAGACAGCACTCATTGCGAATCTAGTGATATATGACGGCACGAAAATAAACATGGGTTTTGATCTGACATATTTTACAGCCATTGCAAATAAATTTTTGGGTGTGTTTGTTGTGCCGTTGCACCAAGAAGAAAAATCTGCAATTGGTGCACCGTGTAAAGGTTTTGCAAGAACAAGAGAATCGCCTTAACAGTGAGCAGCTGTATTTGTATATGGAATGTAAACAAATATCATGCGCAAATTTAGGGCCGGCAAAATATGTCTTCCAAAAAAATCGATTAAACTAGAGCAGGCACCGATTATTATGAGTGGAATATAAGTTTTCAATCAGTTTTCAGCGAAAACTGTGTTTTCGTTTGACAGATTTTACATGGACGAAAACACAAGTTTTCGTGCGAAAACCACTTTTTCCCACGAAAACATGTCTTCGCTGTCGGTCCGAACATAGCATTACCTGTTTACACTTGGTTGACACGTATCGTTGCCTAAAAAAAGGTAGTCAAACATTGTATGGCATTTTCTATATACTTTTTTCTTTGATTGAGACTAAATTTATAAAGGAAAATACTGACGGTAACCAAGAAAAAAATGAAGTCAATTAATTTTTAATTAAAAATAGTCTTGCTAAGTTATATGTAGACTGTCAATCATTTCTCATTTGATTAATCAATAAGTTTTATCATTAAAAAAATTATTTTATCACGGAAAAGAATGAAGGGTGTTGTTCTTAAACCGGATCTTAGATTTGAAGAGCTTATAATATAAAACAAACAAAAGGCACAATGGATTGATTTCTTACTCATTTTAAAGGTTTGTGAGGGAGTGTTAGTCACAAGTAAAAATTGTGTAAAAGTATTGGGTTTCGGTCGCGCAAGTTTTGCTGGGACATATGTACGTAACCTATTAGTTAATACAAGTATTTTTTACCTTTAATAGACTCGGAACAGATTTGATAACATATGTCTGTCATTCTCTTAATCAAAGCATTACGAATAAGGTACTCATTTAGGGGTAATTTAGAACAAGACAGCATAACTTGAAAATATTTTTTAATATTGTCGACGACAGTAGAGTTGACAGTAGAGAGGAGTGATGCCACTAATATGTAAAATGTTAAAATTTTATTGAAGTGAAAGGTATTAGTATGGCTACAACAAAATTGTGTATATGCAAAATGGACAGCTGTGAAGTCTTGTGTACATGCCGGCCATTGTTATTTCGCTACCTTCTTACAAATGTTCATACAGAAGGATTCACGACGTCATTTACAGTTCACTGTCGTGCTGTCATGTCGTGTCGCGCTCTATGTGTTCAGCACTTTAAAGACAATCAATGACCGAAGGTCACGCATTGTCAAAGAGTCAATGTGTCAAAGGACTAACGCGACGGCAAGGCGTCAAAACATTGTGTTGTTGGTAGAAAATCCGAGCTGTGACGAAAAGAACAAATGAAAAGAATGAACGCCGAATGTCTAATTCTGTATGTTTACATACAATCAAATAGAGCTATTGATTATTTTCTTGTAGCACAGGATGTATAAGGATAGTATATTAGTAAATACCTTGAAAGAAATGTCATAAGGCGTTTTGTTCGATCAAATTTTTGAAGAAAGAAATTTTAATAATAATGCAGTGGCATTTTGCCCGTGCGGGCACGAGTGCACATTTTGAGGGCTATGTGAGGGAATCATCGCGGGCAAACATGAAGAGGGAAGTAAGAGCAACGTATTTCACCACTCCATATTTACAAATGAGAGCAACGTATTTTCCCACACCATGTTTACAAATGAGAACGCACGCATATATGGGAAGTTGCACTGTGGGTAATAACTGTAAAATTTCCTAACAATTTTAAGTTTCTTTGTAACTACTATAAATTTATAAAATTAAAAAAGCATAATAAATATTTTATTTTAGAAATAATTTTTAAATATGTCTTTATAACTGCATTTAATTTGGTTTATTTGCCATAATAAATTCTATCTTAGGTTTAATCTCATTAGCTGTAGCTACGCGCATTATTGTACCAAAATTTAAATCAGATAACCTTTTTCTTATTTTATGTTTGTTTAATTTCATTATTGAAAAAATGGTTCACAAGTGTAGGTGCTTCCAAACATAGATATTATATAATTTACACTGATTTTTCTCGCTGATGACATTTCGGCACATTTAGATTATAATAATTTCAGTTTCTCAACCACTGTCTTCAAACGCATATACATAAATGACAAGAATGATAGAAAAGAGATTACGCATTGCGCAGGTCCGTTATACTAAACATACAATTGCTTACGTCACACGGCGCAATAAAAAATTTGGCAGCTATAAACTCTACTACTCTAACATTCTTGTTAACAAGCAATATTTACTTGCTACTCAAGCTATTTTACGAAATTTATGAGCCGTGTGACGTAGATGCGCAGAACGAAAAATGTTTTGTCTCTCATCTGCGCAATCTTGTACTCTATCATTCTTGCATAAATGAATCTTATGCGCAATAAAAGGATTCAGCTGATTTCTCTCTCACAACGCAGGGTTGCCAGGCTCCATATACTGTAGTAATTACAAAAATTGTCTTCAATATAGTTGAAAGTTTCTTAAACTAACTCAAAATTAGAACAGAATGCTATTATTAATACATATAAATAACATAAATTAGTTTTACTAGTTTGATTTCAGTTTTGGTATTTTATATTATGAAAAATTATAATCGAAAAGTTAGATGTGTGCAAAACTACATATGCGTATTTAGTAATGCAACATTGCGAAATACGATGCTTAGCCACTCTCAATCAATAATGCCATACCGCGCAAATATATTTTTATTTGATAATATCTTATATTTTTGAAAATATGTGTTCCCTTTCTATAGCGCGTATTATTATTTTAATACATTTCCAGAGACATCTTAGATTTTTAAAATTTAACAGAACAATTATAGAAAAAAACCTAAATTCTTTGAATATTTGGATAAAACAATCAAACTGAAAATATCACAAATATTAATATATATTAGCATTTTATATAATCATTTTCATTAAATTATATATATATATTGTTACGATTTTACTGCTTGCTAGTTCACTTTGTTAGGTTCGTATCTCTGGATTGACAAATAAAACTACAACTGTTTAATTTAATTCAACTACTCTTTATTTCACAACTCGTCTACACTATAGCAGTTTACTCTTAGCACTGATCGATTACGTTCGCGCTGCCACGGCTTATATAGCCACGCACTTCTCGCTGATGCCGACGTGTCCTTCTAGAATATCGCGTCTGGAAATTACCAGAACATAATGCTATACGGCGCCAGACGCAAGCAGACAGCCGCGGCGCCAGATGTCTACAACAAGACAAATGCTATTCCATATACCTACAGCTATTGTTCATAATAAGGGATGCATATAGCAATACAAATACAACTTAATACTACTTTTTGTAACACTGCCCTCCACTAAAGCCTAATCGTCCCGATTAGGCACAAATCCTCTTGAACCAAATGGGGCGAGCCTCTCCAAATGCACTACTTTCATTTTACATCGTGCTTTCCCATTTCTTTGTATGCGGTATACCACGTCATTAAGTCGTTTCATCACCATATAGGGTCCTTCCCAGGCTGTCTGCAATTTCGGGGACAAGCCTTTCTTTCGAAGTGGATTGTACAACAGGACCAGATCACCTTCTTCAAAACCTTTTGAATTTGCCGCTTGATCGAACCGGTCCTTCATCTTATTGCTCATCAGATGCGTGTGCTGTCTTACCATTAGATGCAATTCATTCATTTCTTCCTTTAAGGCAGAACAATAATCTCCATCATTTCTTACAGCTGTAGGATTCGTTCCAAACTTAAGATCAGCAGGGAGTCGCAGATCAGATCCGAAAATAATCTTTGCTGGCGTGTAACCAGTTGTCTCGTGCTTCGCTGAACGATACGCCAGCAGGAACATCTGGATGCACTTGTCCCAATTCCGTTGATCTTTATCAACGATTTTCCGCAGATGTTCTTCGAGCGTTCGGTTGAATCTCTCCACCATTCCATCTGATTGTGGATGTAACGCTGTTGTCCGTGTCTTGTGGATGCCCAATAATGTACAGACTTCTTGGAAAATGGAAGATTCGAAATTCCTGCCTTGATCTGAGTGTAATTCGACGGGCACTCCGAACCTTGTTATCCAATTTTCTACAAACGCTTCGGCTATTGTCTTTGCTTCTTGGTTTGGTAAGGCATATACTTCTGGCCATTTACTGAAATAGTCCATGACAACCAGTAGATATTTGTTTCCGGCCGTACTGGTTGGGAACGGACCTGCAACATCCATTGCGACTCGTTCAAATGGTGATCCCACGTTGTACTGTTGTAGCCTACCGCGACTCTTGGCTTTAGGACCTTTAGCTGCCATGCACTCTACGCAATTACTTATCCATTCTGCTATGGAATCTCGACAACCGATCCAGTAGAACCGTTGTTTAATCTTCTCAATAGTTTTTGTAATCCCAAGGTGCCCTCCACTAGGTCCATTGTGATATTCTTTCAATACTTTCGGGATCATGGACTTCGGTACTATGATCAGCAGACGAGACTGTTTGCCATCTTCGCTTTCCCAGGTACGATGAAGGTATCCATTAACGAGGTTTATGCTGTTCCATTGGGCCCAATATGCTTTTGCCGTTGGACTCTCGTTACTGCTTGCTAGTTCACTTTGTTAGGTTCGTATCTCTGGATTGACAAATAAAACTACAACTGTTTAATTTAATTCAACTACTCTTTATTTCACAACTCGTCTACACTATAGCAGTTTACTCTTAGCACTGATCGATTACGTTCGCGCTGCCACGGCTTATATAGCCACGCACTTCTCGCTGATGCCGACGTGTCCTTCTAGAATATCGCGTCTGGAAATTACCAGAACATAATGCTATACGGCGCCAGACGCAAGCAGACAGCCGCGGCGCCAGATGTCTACAACAAGACAAATGCTATTCCATATACCTACAGCTATTGTTCATAATAAGGGATGCATATAGCAATACAAATACAACTTAATACTACTTTTTGTAACAATATATATAACTGCCTACTGCATACATATATATAAAACTGCCTAGCATATATACGTATAAAAGTCCACAACTTGAGAAAAGTTTTCTCAATTGTAGCTAAAATGAATTTTTACAACTGGCATCACCACCATTAACTGTTCTATCTCATGTATAGCGGTGTGAACAAAATAGGAACAACTATAGGTGTTGTGAAGTGCTGTTTTCTTATTTAATAAAATTGTTTTTAGATACAAGTATAACTTATATATTTTTTCCTAACAGTGATTAGAATTTCCCACCATCCAAAAGTAAATAGCGCTATAGAAAAACAAATTTTAATGCGAAACTCTAAACCCTGCAAATTATGTTTACCTCTTTTTGTTCACACAACTGTACAATTCCGATATGAAATAAATTTCCGCTCTTTAATTTGTGTACAATGTCAATATTTCCGCAACCACTCTGCGATGAACATTAAGTTACTGAGGAATGTAATTGATTTTTTCGCAACTTGTTGTGCCCTCCTCTCCGTAAACTGATATTCCCTCATCTAGCCCCCGTGCGCACTTTGCTAACTTTGCGGGCTAAAAATGTGTCCATCCCTGATATAATGAATAAAGAAAGTTTAAATTAAAAGTAGATAATTGACGGGCAAATAGAGAAATCCTGATAAAGGACATAGGTATAATACAAATTATCATGCTAATAATTATAGTCCATTCAATTAAATAAACCAAAAAGATGAATAACACAATACATCAGGACCTTCTTAAAGAAAAATACTAGCGGAAGATATAGTAATAATTATAGACCAACAAATTCGAATAATTTCCTAAAGCACAAAAGGTAAACCCCAGAAAAATTTTCGGTCAATACGAACCAAATCATTTTAGACAAAATTATAGTCAATTTCATATTAATCAATATACAAAAAAATAAGATCAACATGGCCAAGATTGCTTATGCTCGTATAGGCAAAGCCAAGCAGATTACATAAGAACTGGTGTTGAGGTTAATAGCAGAGTTTGTTTTATGAACCAGCCTCCGAATCTTTACCTAAAATAGCAAAAAATATTAAAAGGACTACTTACATTGCGCTAACTGATACAGGAGCTAGTTTAAGCCTGATTAGTAAAAAATTACTGATTCTCCAAAGATTAAATTAAAAACTTAATTAACTTTTAGTACAATAAGAAATGAAGATAAAATGAATTATGAAATGCATACATTGACAAAAGAAGAATTTAACTTACCTAATAATGCCCGAATAAGGTGGAAAGTCACACCGCTCAAAGTTAAATTCCTTAAACCAAATTTGTACCCTTAAATTGGTTGATGAAGGGGATAGGGAATATTGCTCAAGAGATATAATAAATTATTATTTAAAGATGGTGATACATTAACTAATACAACAGAAATTCAGTATGAAATTAATTTCATAACGCAACAACAGATTAATTTAAATCGTACAGGTATCCATCTCAACACGAAATTTTGGTTAGAAAACAAATTAAAGAAATAGAAGAACAAGAAATAATCCAAAAAAGTCGCTAAAGTTCCTAATGTGTACTTAGTGAATACAGTCACAGGTACTAAGCTTTACATTTAATAACTAAAACAAGTCATAATCCGAACGCCTGTGAACTAAAATAAAAGAAAAAAGCAACAAAACAAAAATAATACATTGATTTAATGATCGATGATACTAAAAGCGATCACTTACCTACCTAAAGCAAGAAAGCATATGAGAAAAAACCGAGTTTTTAGGACTCATTTTAACGAAGAATAAAGTGGAAAATAAAGTCCCTGGAAACTTACAAATTCCAAAAACAGAAAGACAAATTAATAGTTGTTTTAGGAACTACCGGGAAATATCGAAAATTTATTAGAGATTACGCTAAAGCAGCCCAACCAATAACCAAATAATTGAAAAAAGGAATTAAAATTAATATTAAAGACCCAATCTATATAGAAGCCTTTGAAAAATTAAAAACACTAATAAGTAAGTTTTGAAAAACAATTTATGTTAACAGATGCATTCAATTGTGCGATTGGTGCAGTATTGTCATAAGAGGGGTTATGCCTCAAGAACTTTGAATAACCACAAAAGAAATTATTCCGCAACAAATAAGGTATTTCTTGCAATAATATGGAGTATTATTTTTACTTATTAAAATAAATTCAAAATTTTAACTGACCATCATCAGTTAATTTTTTTTTTCATTTTCAATACAAAGGAAAAGATATGTATATCTGCTCGATATGAAAGATGGTTATTAAAGCTTGGGGAATACCAAGTTAAAATCGAATATTCAAAAAGCAAAAATAGCCGACTTTTTAAATAAAATAATAGATAATGAGGATATTATTTCAGAATAATCTATGACACAAATTCCAATATTTGAAATTTTTCAATAAACAGTAAGTGTTAAACTGCCTCGAAAAGCGAACCGTCTAACTCTTCCATTCAAGATTTTTAATAAGGATATAACACCAAGCATTTCTCTACGACTCGTAAGTGTTGGTTGATTTATAAGTTTTAAGCGGTTAGTGTATGAAGGAAGACTCTGCCTACAATCCCATCGGAAATGCCCCAAGGCGGAAAGTATAAATTGTTTTTGTACCGGCTCTTACTTGTCAGAATAGATTTGGTAACTCTAGTTCCATACACACAAACCTTACTAAAGTATTTCAATAACATACGGATCTCTAAATTCTTTAGACCAACGTTTAAAAACTGAGAATACTTTTGCTTTCAAGACTATGGTATCACTATAAAGACTAAAATTTATCTTAGGGTCTATAGTAATTCCCGAATCAACAAAGTTTAAAACTTGCTCTAGTAAATAATCTTTTGTTACATAAGAGCTTACCGATCTACAATAAAAACAACATTGAATTCCATTTTTTGAGATTCAATGGCAAATCAATCAAACCAAATTTCTTAAGTCTATTTTCAACAGACACCTTTCATTAATTGAAGTATATGATTTAAAAAGATTTACGTCGTCGGCATATAAAAAAATATTTGAGAATTCTATGACAGAAGAGATTAATAAATAACAAGAACGGAATCGGGCCAAGATGACTGCCTTGTGGAACAGCAGAAGAGACATTTATTGAATCTGAAAGAGTGTTCTTTTATTTTAAAGAAGTATGTGATCAGCTTCAAAAAGTTTAGGTATACGTATAACTAAGAGTTTTGCAATACCCCTATAGTTTTCAATGAATGACGTAAATCCACTTTAATGCAAAGGGATTATATATGACTGATTCCATATTGAAGGAAATATATCTTGTTTATGAGAAGAATGAAAAATACTTGTCAAAGTCAAGAAGATGTATATGTCACTATTTTTCAGAAGGTATGAGAAAAAAAATCTGAAAAAAAGATAGTTTTAATTTATTTAATTTTAGTTGGAGCGTTAATTGAAGTATTTGGATAGAACAAGTGCTGATAGGGAAACAATGTGATTGTCACATAACATTTGTATTTCATTGCGGACGGAAATTTGAAAATCTGCGTTTGGAATTAACGCAATCATAAAACATTTTGCATTACGTACAAAATTATTTTTTACCTCAGTACAAAATATTTAGAATTGTCGACAAGTGAACCAGTTCTTTTAAAATGTTTACTTTTATTAACAAATACGTAGAAACATACTTCTCAAATAATTTACACAATTGTTTTATTAAGAAGCGATACACTCAATTCCAGATATTCATTATAGGCTGGCCAAGTTACAGTAGAAAGTTGCTTATTCAACTATTAAAAGTTAACTTTTGCAAAGTTAAGCCAAGTACAGAAGCTAGAAGTTTGATAATTACGACCTAGTACATTGTCTATGCTTTCAACAGTTATTTCCAAAGCAGGATTATTGAATCTGAATTATTTGCCATCGATATAGTAATACCGATTAGAGATATATGCTGCATATATACAGATAAGTCCGCATTGGGGAGGTACATACATACATATATAAGATATGGTTAAATAAATAAAGCAACTAATAACCCAAACTCTAAAACATTTAAATTAAAATTAGTCAGTACTAGAAACAAGAACATTTTTTACGAGAATGTTCGGCAAATAGAAAACCTCCCCCGATTTTTTCAGTCAGTCACATGTAAATACTTGAAAATCGCTGTTTAAGATCTCATTATGAAAATATGCGGGTTTAACCATGTTTCTCTAAATCTATTAAATAAAATTTACAATTAATAATTTTTGTACAAAAGCTCCGACTGGTCAGAATGAGCTATTTAAAATCATTTTAAAGGTTTCTAGATAATCGTCTCTTTTAAACGATGATATACTCTTGTTGAAGCTAAACTTACGGATTTTAAAAGCGACAAAACATAAGATTTTATGTCCTCAATCTTCTGTATAGAAATACTATGTATTACATAGATGGAAACAATACTAGATATAGAAGATTAAATAAAAATCTCACATATACAAAGGACAATTAGTATAATAATAAAACAGTAATAAAATAATTACAATTAAGAACGGAAAAAATATATTGTTAATTGTTAATCCAAGTACGAAACCAAACAGATTGAAGAAAATATGTGAGGGTTTCATATAGTTATAAGTTATAACGAACTGAAAACATAGCGTTGAGAATTGTAATTGCATTAACTCATTTTTGTATATAATTCAACAGCAATTTTTTTAAACAAGGCAATTGAAACTTTGGCAACACAGCTGTTAATAGTGTGTTAAAAAATACAAAATAGAATAAAACAAAATGAAAAAAAGATGATTCGGCACTGAAATAATATTGTTTATACTAAAAGTTCTATTATGAACAATCAAATCACTTAGTAAATAATTAATTAAACTTATTAAAATTGAAAAATAGCTAAAAAACTCACAGCCCAAAAAAATCACAGAATAACAGATCGAAATCTTGCCACCTTAACAAATATAAAACTCAAATTATTTTCACAAATAACAAAACCGAAGAGATAAAAATGATATGTGGTAAAAGAATTATTTTCATTTCGGAATATTATCTCGATAGTATGAGTGAAATAGTTAGAAAATGGGGACGGCTTTAGAATACCGTCCCAGGATTTTGAAAATAAAATGGGCATGATTGGATGAGGAGATTCTCCAAATCAAGATTATATCCTAAGGAAACCAGTGGTTTTCGAGATATTTGCGTTTAAAGTTGAAAATTACCGCTATTTGAATTACGTTTACTTTGGATATAAAATTAATTTTACACTTATATTTTTTATTTTTTGTTCACTAACACTCATTACATAGTTTGTACACTAGTTTTAATTTAATGTTTAACTTAATGTTCAAATCTATTTACTTAACAATAACTGAAGAGCTGCAAACGGTCAAATAATCAGCGTGACCATACTAATGTATATATAATAAGAAATAAAAAATAAGAATAAACACTTGAAAAACCCCGGTTTTGGACCGACCAAAAATCCTTTTTTTTTGGTAGAATCGATTTTCTTTATTTCTTTTAGTTCATTTACAAAAGATGACGATAAGGTAACACTGGTTATTTGACAGACTGCAACCTTTTAATTGTTGTCAAATAAATAGATTTGAACAATAAGTTTATTATTGATATAAAACTATTTTTGCAATATAATGTAAAAAAAATGCACTAGAACTTTTAATAATACGTCTTTAATACTTGAAATTAAAATACCAATGCCAAATAAATATAAGAAAAAAAAAATATTCAAAAATAGAAGAAGTTTTTTATTTAATTATGATTTTAATTGCTTAGTTACCATTAAGTATTGCAAAACATATGTAATAAGTAATATAAGAAAAATTTCAAATGTATTGTTAACTCCGATTATAATAATGAATAAAGTGTAAAATCAGTCCGATACTCATATCCAAATCAAATTATTAATGATAACTGATATCATGATTTGAATATGAATTGTACTCACTTATGTACATAAATATGTGTCTGATATATGCAAAGTTTTAAACGGCGAAAGGTGATATAGCAATATTTAAAGTTTCTAAAGGATTTGTTTCACATTTTCACATTAACTAAAAATATTGTTTTTAAAATTCCAAAATTTTATTAGAATGTTATCAATTTTGCATGAATTCATAAAAAATCGCAAAATGATGCTCATATCTACACATATGATTACCAACATATTATACGTCTGTAATAGCAATGTAAAATATAATTTTCATTCGATTCTTTCGAGCTAGCAGTGGTGAAATCCACACTCGAATAACGAGTAATACTCGTAGGAGTTAAGTTATTTGTTAAGATGAACTAACTGCACTTTAATTTGGGAGACAGTCCTTTCCTTCGTTGTCGGTTATATAATAATACCCAATCTCGTTCTGCAAACCCTCAAAGTTCATTGACTTGTCGTATTTTGCTTTCATTTTATAGCTCATAACTTGAATTGTATTCAATTGTTCTCCATTTTTGTTCCCAGTTGTTTGCAACATTGGTTGTGACCTTCGATAACCAATTATTATCTTATTGCATTTATTTCTCATCAATATTTTTATCTTGTTCATATTACTTTTTTATTTTTATTTAATATTGTTTTTTCTCTTTATTATTCATCATAATGTCTTGGAATTTCTCTAAATGCACTGTTAAAGGTGGGTCTGAACGTTTTAAAAAAGTAAATTGTCATTTTAAGATTTGCTACGGATTCTACAATTGATGACAGATTATATATCGTCAAATTAAAAACGGACGTTACTGATATCCGAAAATTTAACAGGAATATTTCGATTTTTAAGGTCGACATATCCGCTGATAATTTTCCATTAGTTCTTGACATCTCATTCTGCCCATTTGGTGTGTAGGTGTTGCTAAAATACCAAGAAAACCCATTGATACAAAAAACTGATTTATAATAATTCGCTTATTATCAAAATGTTGGAGGTCTTAATACAAAAACTAACTGAATTGCATTTAAATAACCGATGTTCCTCATGCCGACTTCATTGAGTTTAAGTGGTGAAAAAAGGACACTAGTCCTTTGTTCTCGGTTCAAATTTGCGAAAGCTAATTTTAAGAGATTTAATAGTGAACTTTTGAAATAACTTGGCCAGATTACAGTAACAAAGCCGTCTCATATCATCTTGGTGATCAAATTTAATGTCTCTGTGGTATTTAGTGTGGTCCGATTATTATTTTATTTTGTATTAAGAAACTTACATAATAAGTTTCATCGAGATATCTAAATTTTTACTCAAGTTACAGCTTTTTCGTCATCCTGATCATTTATACATACATAACCCAATATCTATCTCGCTTAGAGTTAGGTGAACAAACTCTGTAGCAACTGGTTGCAAGAGTATAAAAATAGAAAAACTCGTGCTTTCAAACTAAAAAAAACTGGGTTAGTTGACTATTCAAAATAATCTAAATTTAACAATTGCTGAATTTAACAAAATATGTTATAACAATTGCTTAAAAAATAATAATAAAAGTAATGCAAAATTTTTTTTATTAATTATTTTAATTAATTAATTTCCCTTCAGGTGTTAATTAAGGTAGCCATCTTGGTCTGTTCTTGTTTATTAATGATATGTCATCTTTTATTAAGTATTCAAAAATTTTATTATATGCCGACGATGTAAAACTTACTTTATGTAGTGAAAGATGTCAGTTACAAACATATTTAAATAACTTTGGTTTTTTGGTGCATTAGAAATGATATGCCATTGAACATTAAATAATGTAAAACGACGTACTTTTCCCGTAGATCTGTAGACCAAAACAAAACTTTAGTTTGGAGCAAGTATGTAGTTTTGTTGATCTGGGAGTAACTATGAACCCTAAACTCAATTTTAATATTCATGCATCTTCCAAGGTTTTTAAAGCTAAATGTGCTCTTAGTTTTGTTATACGTTGGTCTAAAGAATTTAGAGTTCCTTTTATTACGAAAATATCTTCTATATCTCTGGTGAGGCCTATACTGGAACCCTAGTTATCAGGTCTGGAGTCAGTCCCGCTAGTCGTAAGGAAAAGGTTGATATAATATTTCTCGTAAAACTTATGATGGGGGCAGTCTGCAGTCCATCTCTGTTGTCTGATTTTAATTTTAATGTCCACGTTCGCTCAACCAGGCTCTTTAGACCTTTACTTTTAAAATTTTAAGTTTAACAAACCATTCCACCGTATATGTCACGATTTACATTTAAACCATTAAAAAATTATTTTATCTGCTCTTTACAAGTAGCATTTAAAAATAAACTTACTTACCCTAATTATTTGTAATACCACGGAGAAAGGCAATTTTTATCTCGAGACTTGCTGCGGATACCACAGTCGACGATATAAAAAGTTACATCTCGTCGAAATTAAAAACGGTAGATACAGACATCCGTAAATTTAATTTCAAATACAACAGGGATATTTCGTCGTTTAAGATCGACGTAATCGACTATTCAAAATATTCTAAATTGCGTCGACTATTTGCTGAACTTAACAAAATATGTTATAATAATTATATAAACAAAGTAAAAAATAATATTATGCGTAATCCAAAATTATTCTATGGTTTCGTTAACTCCAAACGCAGAATTTCTAATTTTCCGTCTGCTATGAAATATAAGTCTAGTATGTCTAGTGACAATCACATCATTTCTAATATGTTCGCTGAATTCTTTAAGTCCAATTACTCTCCAAAAAATTTTCCGCATCAGCACAAGTTATGTCCGATTTCTGTCATAAATGCACCTATCATTTCCGAAGCAGACGTCTTATATCAGTTAAATAACGGGTGATTTTTTTGAGGTTAGGATTTTCATGCAGTAGTATTTGACAGATCACGTGGGATGTCAGACATGGTGTCAAAGAGAAAGATGCTCAGTATGCTTTGACATTTCATCATGAATAGACTTACTAACGAGCAACGCTTGCAAATCATTGAATTTTATTACCAAAATCAGTGTTCGGTTCGAAATGTGTTTCGCGTCCGTGTCCGATGAGCGATGAGGCTCATTTCTGGTTGAATGGCTACGTAAATAAGCAAAATTGCCGCATTTGGGGTGAAGAGCAACCAGAAGCCGTTCAAGAACTGCCCATGCATCCCGAAAAATGCACTGTTTGGTGTGGTTTGTACGCTGGTGGAATCATTGGACCGTATTTTTTCAAAGATGCTGTTGGACGCAACGTTACGGTGAATGGCGATCGCTATCGTTCGATGCTAACAAACTTTTTGTTGCCAAAAATGGAAGAACTGAACTTGGTTGACATGTGGTTTCAACAAGATGGCGCTACATGCCACACAGCTCGCGATTCTATGGCCATTTTGAGGGAAAACTTCGGACAACAATTCATCTCAAGAAATGGACCCGTAAGTTGGCCACCAAGATCATGCGATTTAACGCCTTTAGACTATTTTTTGTGGGGCTACGTCAAGTCTAAAGTCTACAGAAATAAGCCAGCAACTATTCCAGCTTTGGAAGACAACATTTCCGAAGAAATTCGGGCTATTCCGGCCGAAATGCTCGAAAAAGTTGCCCAAAATTGGACTTTCCGAATGGACCACCTAAGACGCAGCCGCGGTCAACATTTAAATGAAATTATCTTCAAAAAGTAAATGTCATGAACCAATCTAACGTTTCAAATAAAGAACCGATGAGATTTTGCAAATTTTATGCGTTTTTTTTTTTAAAAAAGTTATCAAGCTCTTAAAAAATCACCCGTTATGTTAGAACAATCATACAATTATGGCCCAGATATGATTCCCTCATGCTTTCTTAAGAAATGTGCCAAGTATATATACCAACCCCTAACAAAACTATTTAATTCATCTCTTATGCAAGGCTTATCCATCCATATGGAAAAAGTCATTTATAATTCCTTTGCATAAGAGTGGATTTAGGTCATCTATTGAAAACTATAGGGGAATAGCTAAGTTGTCTGCAATACCTAAACTTTTTGAAGCAATTATAACAGACGACATAACCTTCCGGATCTCTCAACTAATTTCTTGTTCTCAGCACGGTTTTCGTAAAGGAAAATCTACAATAACTAATTTGGTTGAATTCGTATCACATGTATCAACGGGCTTTAGGGCAGTGGTCGGCATGAGAGGATCTGTCACTGTGTTGGTGAGCACCAAAAAAAAGTAGCCCGGTGAGAAATTGTAATTAAAATTAAGCAATTTTTATTAATAATTAATAGTATAATGGAAATTAACAAAATGTCTTTTGAGGATATATTCCCTATTATCTTTAAAAACTTGGAACATAAAAGGCATTGCATTGCATCAAAGGCATTTAAAATCATAAAATATTTCTCGCAGGGCATATTTCGTTTTGCGCTATAGTCTTACTTGATGTTAATTCGTTGCTGGCTCGACAACGACTGAACGATAGAGCGTAAGCGTACGTGTGAAGTTAGTTTGCACAATTGTGCTAAGAAATGCCGACCACTGCTTTAGGGAGAATAAGAATACTGATGTTATATACCAGTGGTCGGCAAAAGTTAAACTGTGACTGTGTTGGTGAGCACAAGCGAACTGCTCCGCATGAGCATCCCAATCGGAAATTGCGTGAATTGAAAAAAAAAGTTATCACTTATTGCGTTTCAATGAGAACATAAAAAAAGGTATTGCATATACAGTGTACATACGTGCATAGATACAAACTTAAATAAAAAATTCAAAAATTCATTTGGATTTATGTATGTTATGTAACATACATATTTACATACATAAAAATTATGAAAATAATTTGCATATGCCTGCATATAGAAAAAAGTTTGCAATCATTAATTTTTTTCAATATTGCTGATTCAATGCACATTCCTAATTGATCAGTACGTCGCGCTACAGTTCGTGGGGATAAAGGAATAGTTTCAAATAATTCTATATTATGTTCCAATTTTTTTTAAATTTTTGTACACATTTGTTTAACAAATACCCCATCAGCAAAAGGTCTGCCTTGTTTTACAATATCAAAGCTAATTAAGCATGAAATTTCCGTTTTTAATTTTATATTTGAACCGCCTATATCCTCTAAACCACCCTTTAATTCTTTGCAAAAAAAATTTTCTTTCCTTATTAAAAAGACGTTGTCTTTCTTCTTCATTCCGTTTTTTTAAATCATTGTGAAAATATTCGAAATGTCTTTTCAAAGCATAATTTCTGGTTTGTTTTTTTAATGTCTTAAAACACAAAATGCATTGCATGTCACCAAAAGCATTTTCAAGCATAAAGTATGTCTCGCAAGGCATCTTTGCATTTAAGAAACAAAGCGCAACAGTCAAGCACGATGTTGATTCGTTGCTGTCTCGCTAACGACTAAACGATAGAGCGTAAGAATACGTGTGAAGTGAGAGGGCACAATTGTGCTATGAAATGCCGACCACTGTTATATACACAGATTTTAGTAAAGCTTTTGATAAAGTAAACCATTCAATTCTTTTGCATAAATTTGGTCTTCTTGGTTTTCTACCAATATTTCTAAAATGGACGATCATTTTTCGGACATAACGAATGTTCCTTCAGGTGTTCCACAAGGTAGCCATCTTGGTCCATTTCTGTTCTTGTTATTTATTGATGACATATCATCTGTTGTTAAGTTTTCAAAAGTTTTATTATATGCTGACGATGTAAAACTTTTTAAAACGTATACTTCAAACAGCGAAGGATGTCAGTTGCAAACAGACTTAAACAACCTAGTTTCTTGGTGTGATAGAAATTACATGCCATTGAACCTTAAAAAATGTATAACGATGTGTTTTTCACGTAGATCTGTAGACCCTACTTCATACGCAATACAAAACATTAGATTGGAACTAGTATGCAGTTTTGTAGATCTGGGAGTAACTATGGACCCCAAACTCAATTTTAATCTTCATGCAACTTTATTTATTTAGACCCTTACTTATAAAATTTTCTAGAACAAATTTTGGGTTAAACGAACCATTCCGCTGTATATGTCATGATTTCAATTCTCATTCCAGCACATTTGATCTAACAGACTCACTCTTTACCAATAAAAAAATTATCTTATCTACTCTTAACAGGTAACATTTAAAAATTATAAACTTTAATTTAATTATTAATTTAGGCTGTTGAAATTTTTGCAGCTTAAGATCGCAATGCTTAAAACTCTCTTGCCTTTTATGACTTGGCTAATTCCGCTCGTTCGTGGATTGCGCCCCTCGCGTCGGTTGGGCGGGAGGAGGGTAATCGTTGGGTATTATTAATTCTTTATTTTGGCTGTTTTTGTTTCGGTAACTAAGCAGCTTAAGATCGCAACGCTTAAAACTCTCTTGCCTTTTATGACTCGGTTAATTCCGCTCGTTCGCGGATTGCGCCCCTCGCGTCGGTTGGGCGGGTGGAGGATAATTGTTGGGTATTATTATTACCTTTTTGATGTTCTTTAGAGAAGTTTTAAGTTTGGAGTCTCTCAATCCACCGCACCAACTGTCTTTCTGTGTTCATGAATGGCCATATGACAATGTTTGATGCACTGCACCAACGCCAGTAATTCCTTCCGAGTTACACAATAATTTCTCTCTGGCTTGCTTATTGTCTGACTATAATATGCCATCACTTTCTTATGATTGTCAACGACTTGTGAGAGAACGCCTCCTACTACATACGTAGCGTCCGTAACCACAATAAACGCTGATCAACACCGATCGGACTAGATGATGCCGGATATACTAACATAGGCGTAGTACTTAACTATTATTCAGAGTTGGGAAAGCAACTTCCTGTTCTTTTTATTGACCATGAAAATATCCTCCGTTGTCAAGCCCTAAGCCCTAACTATCCTCTTCTCCAAGATTTTCAGCGAAACTTTTATCCAACGGGATGATATCGTCGTGGTATACCAAACAGGTCTTCCATTGCAATCCTTTTAATACCTGGTACATTTAAGCTTCAAAGGTAGCAGAAGCGTTACATAATCTAATGATCATTCCAGTAAATTGCCATAGTCCATCGCCAACACTTAAAGCCGAATTTTCTTTGCCTTCTTCATTTACTTTCATCATTCTTTTTTCTATAGTCCACAAGGAGCCTCATACTGTCATCTTTCTTCTTCAGCAGTATCATATTTAACTCCATGCACTTGCTAATGGTTCGCTTTCATTCATTTCACGTGTTGTCCTGCTTGCCATTTCACGATTTGCTAAAGGAACGTTTTCAGGAGCCTGGTGGATTGGCCTTGCATCATGTGTATTAATAAAATATTACACAACTTTCCGTTTTGGAATCGTCTTTATCAAAAATTGTTGAGTTTCTAAGAAGAAGTTTGTTTTATAATTAAAATAGAGTCCTTGTTATCTAATTGGATTCAAAATCATATTACCCTGAAAATGCTATTAATTAAAATGGTAACACAAGCTAAAGTAAAAAGGTGATTTGATATCAAAAGCCAATCAACGTATAACTAACTACATTTTAAAGCTAGTAACGGTTGATTTGAGAGATACAAAATTGCCAATCTACACAGTATTACTCTTAAACTCAAATCAGACCGCGCTGACATCGTCGCTGCGATTGTTTCCCGAGAGATTCAAAAGCGATAGTTTGGGAGAGAAAACAAGTTTTTGAAGTTGATGAGACAGGTTTATTTAGAAAACTCCTCCCAAAGAACACTTTTATATAGAGAACTGAAAAATCAGCACCAGTATTTAATGCTAGTAGAGATAGACAAACACTACTTCTAGATGGCAATGCGAATGACGATTTTATGTTTAAGCCGTTACTTGTTTACCAATCAGAATATCTTAGATCTTCGAAAGGCTGTTCAAATGAGATTTTATGCTTCATTTAACCAAAATGAATTTAATTAGGGGAAGTTGAAAAAAATTTACGCCAATACAAAAATGAGTGAAAATAATGAAGAAATTCGCTATATTTTGAAATTTTTGTATATAAAAGGGAAGAATGCCACTCAAGCCACCAATAAAATTTGCTGCATCAGTCGTGTAGCACAGCAATGATTCGCTCGCTTTCGTTCAGGATATTGGCATGTGAAAGATGCACTGGTCGACTCATCGTTGAAAAGGTCGATGAAATTATGGAAATGATTGACCAAGACCAGGGCCACGTAAGCAGCCATGACATCGCTAAGGAACTTAACATTCTTAAAATTCATCATCAAACGGTTTTGAACCATTTAAAAAAGTCTGACTACAAAAAGAGGCTTGATGTTTGGGTACCAAATGAATTGTCTGTGAAAAATTTAATGGACCGAATTAACATTTGGGATTCTTTGCTGAAACGAAATGAAATCGAACTATTTCTGAATCGAATGGTAACAGGAGACGAAGAGTGAATCAAATATGACAATAATGTGCGAAAAAGATCATGGTTCATGCATGGTGAAGCTCAACAAATGATCGTAAAGCGGGGATTGACGTCTCGAAAAGTTATGCTGAGTGTTTGGTGGGATTGGAAAAGAATCATCCACTATGAGCTGCTGCAGCCTGGTCGAACGATTGATTCTACATTTTACTGGCAACAACTGATGAGATTAAAGCAAGCAATCGAAAAAAATGGCCAGAACTGATCAATAGAAAGGGATTCGTGGTCCATCAGGACAACGCTCGACCACACACATCTTTGATTTGTAGCTATAGTAGTCTAGGATATATGGTTATTAAACCTGGATTTCAACTTTTCCTGTCATTAAGAATCATTTATATACATAAGTACATATATATACTGGTTTATTTTGACGAAAGAAAAATTTAAAATTTTTACATTTGATTTTTAAACAAAGCAGCCGTGTGTGCCACGTTCTGTTGCCAACGCACACATTCTTCTGTCGCGTCGTTATAAAGACATGACGGCTCTTCGACTATTCTCACTCTGTGCTTTGCTCTGGGTACTTTTTGAAGTATCCGTGACCGGATAATAAGTAGCTGGGTTGTGTAAAAATCGACTTCTCCGAATTTACGGCTTGTTTATAAGTTTAGATCTTTTATTAGTCTGGCCGTCCATCTGCCGCGACTTTCATTCTCCCATATTTGTTGGCATGTTGTTATTGTATCTTTCCTTATTTGTTGTATTGCACTCTTGTTATTAGCGGATGTTTTCTTTAGCTCCTACAGCTTTTTTCCTTTCATATGCTAAAAGGTCAATTGGGGCATTACCGCTTATTACTAACATTGCATCATCTGATACTGTTCGGTACGCTGATGCAACTCTGAGGGCTGCGGTACGGTACACTCTGGCCATTACCTTACACCGGTTTTCTTTTTTAAGAGCGTCATAGCTAATGTTCCATATAGTAAGACGCTGATTGTCGTCGACATTAAAAGCTTTCTCTTTTCTTGGCTGGGGCCTCTTATGTTGGACATTAATCGGCTCAGTTGAGAGGTGATACTCGCTGGCTTTCCTGCGGCGTGCTGGATTTATACTCAGAAGGTTAGTCTGGGGTCCAGCCTTACGCCCAGATAGTTTACCGCTTTCTGTGTCCTTAGAATATCCGTAGTTGTGTACATGCTTATCTCTGGAGGTATGTGCTGGTTTCTTAGCAGTAGTAGCTCTTTTTTCTCCGCAGCGAGCTGGAGGTTGTGTGTGTCGAGCGATGCTTGCGTCCGTATCATGACCTGGTTCAGCTTTCTTCGCGCTTCTTCTATATCCCTTGCTGTGATTACCGCCGCAATGTCGTCAACGTAGCCAATTAAATATGATTCGTCAGGCATTTCTAGTTTTAATATAGCGTCATAGCTAATGTTCCATAAGTTTTGTCCTAGAATAGATACTTGCGCTGCTCCTGACGTAACCGCTATCTGTCGTGACCATTCTTTAGTTTCATACAGCAGTTTTCTGTCGCTAAGGTACGCACCACAGCATTGAGGTAGTAGGGTATCTTGAAGCTTTTTTTCGTTTTTAAATATTATGCGATTGTAATATAATTTACCGTTTTTTTCTTTACAGATGCGGTTAATATTGAAGTCAAAGGGCGCAAAAGGCAGTGTGGACGGCGTACTGCGTGGTATGTTTTCTGACGATCTAATGTACCACTACAATTTAGAGGGGTGAAAGGCGAAGGAATCCCTACTAAAGCTAAGGTGCGTAGGGTTAGTTTTTGCTTTTGTTGGGAGCTCTGGAGATTAGGCCACAAATCTACAATCGTTTAAAGCAAACAAAGCATAAACTTAAAGCAAAATTAATATAAGTTTTCTTATTATTATTATATACATATAGTATTATATATATATTTAAGTTGATATTTCTAATTTTACTTTTACAAATATGAATTTTTAGAATTATAATATTTATACTGAAACTAACTGACCCGGCAAACGTTGTTTTGCCATGTATATTATTTCTAGGAATCATTTTTTTAGTTCAATAAAAATAACTATCTACTACTAAGTGTGCGGGGATGTACTTATAATCGAAAGCATTATAAACAATGAAAGTATGCTTTATT
Source organism: Bactrocera correcta (assembly GCA_027475135.1). NCBI lineage: Eukaryota > Metazoa > Arthropoda > Insecta > Diptera > Tephritidae > Bactrocera > Bactrocera correcta. Next base: position 52,961,286 of record CM050326.1, read on the forward strand.
TAAGCTAATAAACTAATCCTTATTAAAGTAACGAATATATTTTAAATTACAATTTTTGATAGCAATTGAAAAAAAAAAATTAATCTCTCAGGGCAATAGAGTGTACAATATTCTTGGTTAGTCCGTCTTTAGCCAACATAAACAAACTGGAGGGTTTTCCCACGCGAAAATATGCCACAATATGTAGTTGTCCGTGAGAAAAGCATGTTGTTTCCAAATCTAAGCCACATACAGACAATGTCTGGCCTTGTGACTTATTGATCGTCATAGCGAATGCCAATCTAATGGGGATTCCTGGCAGCAACACATTTTCGCCTTGAAACTTGCCATTCAAGATGATGGCTTCAACGACGTTTTTCATTAATTTTTTAATGACTAACCGTGTCCCCAGACAACAACTGTTGAATCTTTATATTTAACCCATTGTCATCCACATTTTTAGCTGTCAAAATCGCTCTTTCTGCCAGCCACTTACGATTTGCATATTGTGTGTGTACGTCGGGAAATATGGGATCGATGAGAGTATTTTGCGAGTCGATGATTGTGCAGAAGTCCGTCTGTAATTTGATGCATCCAGTATTTTCATGTACATCATCTTTTCCACCACCAATATCTTACAGTTGTTTAGAGAAATTTTCGGCGGATGGATCCTGAAGCATTTGATCGCGCATGTTCACCGTTAGTTGTACTTTTTCAACATTACGTCATAGTCGCGATGATTTTAAGCAAGCATTAATTGTTTTTTATATCCTTTAATGTCCTATCTAATGCCTCAAGCGAATGTTTGTGTGCCATAGTGCATTCATCCCAAATAATAATTTTACATGGTTTCAGCACTGTGGCCATAAATGCAACGGCCAATGCGATGCCATTTTTTATCGCATCAAAAAAAAAAAAGAATCCTCCTTGTCCTGCCGAAACTGCCAGCATGATGCGGTCGTAAATATTTTTTTGTTCATCATTCAGTAGTGTCGTCCTCATCCCTACTCTCATAATTAATGGAACTTGAAATTATGAACTATGAATAAGAATTTATCGTACTACAATTGTAATATTCGATTGCCATCTTGCAACCCTGTTGCGGATATGCGGTTAGAATTTCGTCAACGATATCTCACGAACAAATCAACTAATTTTGACCCGGTTTGCGGCCATCGACGTGATTTTTCAGAGTCGAAAGCTGATTAGTCTTCAGAATTAATCTGCCGAGTCGTTTCAGAGTTATTTAAAAAAATCGATTTTTGCGATTTCTTTCGTCACCGATTTCTCGCAAGAAAATTGATCGATTTTGACCCGGTTTTCGGAAACCGGCGTAGTTTTGTGAGGTTGAGTGCTGATTAGTTTATGGAATTGATCGATATAGCCGTTTAGAAGTTTTTAAAAAATTTTTTTTTTGTATTTTTTTTTTAGTTTTTTTCGGAATCTACCGATCCGAATCGGCTCAAAATTTTAGAAACTCTAAGTTAAATGAAACTCTTTGAAATGCCGTTGGGTAGGGTTGAATCGCTTGATCCGTTCAAAAGTTATAAGCGGGTCCAATAACTTCAACAACCAGTAACTTCCCGATTTTAAAAAATTTTTAATTAGGCAAATTATTAGTTTAAGTAAATATTTGATTATTTTGATTTTATTATTAAATAAAGCGAAATAATAAAAAAACTGAATTTTATTTAGAAGAATTGAATTTGCTAGAAGTAACAAATGGGTAACAAATAATCTTGTTACTGCTTGTACCTGCTAACATGTTTATATGTTATAGATAACAAACTGATAATCAAAATAATAAAACTAACAGATATTCGGGTAACAAATACTTTTTGTTGTCCATAACACAAAGATAAGCTATGCGCTAACAAAAGAATTTGTTACCCGTAACATAGTGTGAAGAGATTTGCTAACAAATGTATGTATTCTGTTAGAACAAAGCAGAATGCGATATTTAAAATTGGTTAGACCGAGATAACCATTGAACATCAAATAGCTTTGTGTTACTTTTTTCCCCACTCTCTTAACAAAAGTGATAAATATTTTAACGAATGCAAAAGTGAACAATAACAAGTCGCTTACACGTTTGCCAACAGCTACCCGTCTTGCAGGGTAGCTTTTAACTGCACCGTTATTTAGGTAGTGAACGAACTTATTTTCCGACAAATCAAAACACCGATAAACCAAAATGCCGACATGTGAAAAATATTTTATCTTGGCCACCCTTATTTCTATCGAAGCACAGAAAGAGAACTCTACCGACTAAGGGTTATGATCCTGAGCGTGTACGTGGCCGGAGGCCGAATGCCGCAGGGTCTCGAACGAACAACGCCACGGGATACGCTAAAAATACCGAAATTCAAAATGCCGACATAACAAAATACCGACAAAATTTAAAAATGCTTCTAAATCAAAATACTGACAAATCAAAACACTGACAAATTATACAGACTCCATAAAAAATATTTTTGAAAAATATTTGCAAAATCAAGTTCTATAGCCGAGGGCTTTTAAGATATTCAACGCGAAAGAACTAAGCACACCCAAGTTTGGCCCGACGAGGGATTTTTTTTTTGTTCATCGAGAAAGGACTTTACTTCTCAATTGTCTACTTAGTCTGAAGTAGCACCTGTTGGCAAGAAATATCTTGCGTTGGATTTCGAGGCTGACATTGTTGTTGCTGTTAATGCTGCTTCCAAGATAGGCGAAATTATCTACATCTTCGAAGTTATGACTGTCTACAGTGACGTGGTTGCCTAGTCAAGACTGCGACGAGGATTTGTTTGATGATAGAAGACACTTCGTCTTGCATTCGTTCACCACCAGAACCATTTGCTTTGCTGCTTTAACCATTCTGGAGAACTAACGGCGGGGGTGTTAAGGCCAATGATGTCAATATCATCAGCATACGGCAGCAGCCGTACACTCTTATATAAAACCGTACCTGCTCGATAAAGTTCTGCAACTCGAATTATTTTCTCCAGGAGCAGGTTGAAGAAGTCGCACGATAGGGAGTCGCCTTCCCGATCCTGACGGAGCTTTTGGTGTTGCTCACTGTCAGTCTACATAGCCATTTTAGTTTTGCGGGGATTCCAAATTCAGACATCGCGGCATAGCGGTAGCTGCTTTTCGTGTTGCCAAAAGTTGCTTTGAAATCGACGAAAAGGTGGTGAGTGTCGATTATCTTCTCACGAGTTTTTTACAAGATATGGCACATGGTGAATATCTGGTCGGTTGTTGATTTTCCAGGTCTAAAGCCACACTGATAAAGTGCAATTATTTTATTGATGGAGGGCTTTAATCTTTCACACAATACGCTCGATAGAACCTTGTACGCGATGTTGAGGAGGCTTATCCCACAGTAGCTGGCGCAGATTGTGGGGTCTCGTTTTTTGTGGATTGGGCATAGCACATTTAAATTCCAATCGTTGGGCATGCTTTCGTCCGACCATTTTTACAAAGAAGCTGAAGCATGCTCCTTTTACTTCTTCACCGCCATGTTTGAATAGCTCGGCCGTCAATCCATTGACAACCGCCGCTTTGTTATTCTTGAGGCTGATAATTACTATTTGAAATTTTTCATGGTCGGCCAATATAACGTCTACTCCATCGTCATCGATTGGGGAATCGGGTTCGCCTTCTCCTGGCGTTGTACGTTCACTGCTATTCAGCAGACTGGAGAATTGTTCCCTAATTTAAGTATGCTTTGCGCATCGGTCACTAGATCATCTTCGGGGGTTCTACAAGAGTATGCTCCGGTCTTGAAACTTTTAGTTACCTGCCGCATTTTTTCGCAGAATTTTCGAGCATTACCCCTTTCGGCCAGATTGTCAATTTCTTCATACTCACGCATTTCGGCTTCTTCCTTTTTTTGTCTACAAATGCGTCTCGCTTCCCTCTTCAGCTTTCTGTATCAATCCCATCTCGCACGTGGACGGGGGTGATGTCAGCCTTTATTTTCACGACGAAATAAACCAGCTGGGCATCGGCACCTTCCCAACTAAGGGACCGGACATTCCAGGTGCACACCCTCAAATTGCAGTCCTTATTTCATTTGTCATTAAAAGGGGAGTTCATAATTTTTTAATGGGGACGTTTTTTACGTGGCGGGTCCCAACCGTCATGGTTCGCCTTCTCACTTTGGCTCGCCTTCAAGTGGATGTTCTTAGGCTACCCAGGGGATACTTGGTCAAAGACCGGAAGTCGTGAGCTTCTTGAGCCATATGTATATGAATCTTTTCTGGCCACTCCCAAGTGTATGGCGATCAAAGAACTTTCATCACTTGCGTGAACTTCTGCACATTACTCCATTCTGTGCACTTGACAAATTCAACATATTTCTAATTTGTCAAAATTTGAAGTTTATCATGCATTTCGTATTCTGTGTCTGAAATAAAAAGCTCTCTTCTTTATAAGTTGTTAAAATGTCGAATACTCTTGACAGTGCTCGTTATGAATTAAATATCTGATTGGGCATCTTGTTGTGAAAATGGAAGATATTTTACTTTTGTTATTATTGTTAAACGAAGACTAAAATTGTGAGAATAGGGATTGCGCGCAGCTTTTAAAAAGGTTACGCCACGATAGTAATGCATTTTCTTTGAGCGAGAATACCTTTATGCAAAATTTTCGATTAACTCGTGAAATTTGTCGTCGCCTAATAGATGAACTGGCCCCACACTATAATCAGAAAACGTCACTACTTTTAACTGTAAGAATTCTAGCAGTTTTGAACTTCTTTGGGCCCGGCTCATATCAGGAATGTGTAGGTAACAACGTCAACTTTCCCATGACTTAATCGTCCTTTTCGAGAAGTATGCGGGCTGTAGCAAAACTTATTGTGAAGGTGAAGGGAGGAGAAGTTCAACAGATGAAGAAACTTTTATAAAAACGGTGCAAGTAATATTGTAATACAAATAATGATATACTAATTTAAGATAATTTTTTTAAAATTCTAGATTTTTTAGAAAATTTAGAATAAAAAGCACCTTAGGAGCAATTCACTGCACGCATATTGTTATCATTGCTCGAACGTCCTCTTGAGGGGGTAGCCTGCTTTAGAGGCTTAAAAAAATCGATTTTTTGTGGAATTTTTTTTGGGAGGGAAAGAAATAATTGATTAAAACGGGTTTATAGTTATATATTTAGACATCATTCACAAATTTTTTCGATACGAAATCTTTGATATTCTGCCATTGGGAAGCAATTACCCGATGCATCTCGCATGTACATTGGTCAGACGGCGGGCAGGATGCAGGTCGCGATTTCTATCGGAAACAAAAAATTCAAAAAGATTAATCATTTTTAATAATTTATCTTCCAGTTAAAATAAAAAATTCCAAAAAAAGTGTAACATTTTACAAACTTTTTTAATTAAAAAAAAAGTGGTTTTTGACTAAAAAAATTTTACTTTATGTTGTTTAAAAATATGTTCAAACTTGACTTTTCTTAGTGTTTTTAGTTTGGATAGAAGATAATTTAATGCCAAAGATAATAAACTTCGCCCCAATAGAAGAAGAACATCGTCAGCATATTAATACGTTTGAGCAACAACGGAGAGAATCTTGGCTTCTTGGCGATCAAGGTTATCCTCTAGAACCGTGGCTTTTAACACCAGTAGGAACACCTAATACCCATAAAGAGCAAAAATACAACAAAATTACATGGTTCTGCAAGAAACTGCATATAGAGAGCATTTCGTTTTTTTAAATCTCGCTTCAGATGTTTGTTGAAGCACCGAATTCTACATTATTCACACGAAACTTCCGCTTTGTTTGTTAGTACATGCGTTATATTGTATAATATTCGTATAATGACGAAAGCAGGCATTACGTTGAACGAAATAGATGACGGAGTTGCAGAAGACTTTGACTCTCCAATTAATGATTATAACTCTTCACAGTACATGCGCGAAGGTTAAAGAAGAAGATCAAGATATATGTATATCAGCTCATTAGTTATAAATGTATGTATACATACATACAGAGCCAATCCATACTTATATGTACATATATACACAGAGAGAAAAACGTCACCTATAATCAATAAGATTGACTTCTAAAAAAGCTTTTCGAGCGAGGAGAGCTAAGGGGGAAAAATTGAAGAAAATTTTACTAGAAAGTCTTCTTCATTTTAGCTTAAATTTCTTCTAAAATATCTTGAAAAGGAAACCGGCTAAAAATAAAAAGATAACTTCTTATTTATTAATTTGTTTTTGTAATTTTGTCAGAAAATTCAATTGTAAGAAGAAATCTACTTGTTTTTATGAGAAAACTATTAAAGGGCAAATCAATAAGGACATCCACTTATTTTTACTAGAACCTTATTAAATTGATTAAAAAGAGAAACCTTTTATTTTTAAAAGAGTTCTTATTAATTTAAAACAGCGTTGTCCACGGCCTATGCGCACAATAGCGCACGGACAGTGCCAGACACCTCACACCAACATGTCGCGACAAGTGTCTGTGAAAGCACGATTGTGCTACTGTATTCAACTTGGCTAGAATAACCAACACAAGCATAACGTGCACACAGTCACGTTGGACAACACTGATTTAAAATTTGCTATTAACGTCTCAAAAAGCGTACATACATATATATTAATGTTTGCATATTGCGTCAGCCAATTTTAGTTGGCGACAGTGATATTCTTTTTATCCCGTTACTTTGTTGTGCGTACAAACGTACAAATGAATGTATGTATGTATGTATATTGCATCAGCTAACTTAGAAAAAATTTACTTGGCGACAGTGATATTCTTTTTATCCCGTTGCTTTTTTGTGAAGTTGTGAAGTTGTGAAGTGCCACATTTCAGTTGCTCTTGTGTTGTATTGCTTGCTAGTTGTGTTGTGAAAATTATTATATTATATTCAAAATGTGCGATATTTATGGTGAACCAAGCCAAGGCAACGATGAATTTTTGGAATTATTAAAGTCTTGGGGCTTGCTAAACGAAATAATTGATACCCTGATTGAACGGGGGGTTAATTCCTTTCTCATTCTTGAGAAAATGCAAATTTACGACGTTGACGCTTTTTTCGATAGATGTGACGCAAAATATTTCTGAGAACGCATAAAATTTAAAGCCGGTTTGAGGGAGTGGCGAACAAAAAAGGTAAGATGATTCTATTATTTTTAAATTATCAATTCAGTTTATAGAGCGGTATGCACAACACAAGTAATCGCTCAAGAAAAAACTTTAATTTTGCTCTTAAAGCCAAATTTGACGTAATTTTAATTTTAAAGTTAGTATGTGGATTCTGTTTTTAAGGGTATTCCATTTATTTGTGACCAGGAGACACAAACTGCAAACACCGAAGTCTTTGATTGGCTGAAAAAAATATCCAGAGATTTGTCTTCCGTCAAATCAGGAGAATGTAGTACACTACCTTGTTCGCCTCAAACGAAGAATTTCAATCTACGCGAGCTTTTAAAAACATCAGTAAAGGGACAACTTGCTTTAAGTTATCAAGAAAGGCACGGCTACTTGGACAGTAGAAACCAAAAAAATGTAACACATTGCATCGTTGACAACTATATTGGTTTAGGACGCAAAATGCAATACTCAGATATGAGGAAATGGGCGAATGAAATTGTTGCGGTATTTCCTAAAGAAAAGAAGGTATGTAATTGCACGAATTCGATTACAACTACTAAAAACTTACAAAAATTTTTTGTTACTCTTATGTATTAGGAATTTTACTTTTTGGAAAGAAAAATGGGAAAAAAGAATCCGAGTGGTAAATTGTTCTCGCGTTGGGCTAATGTCATAAAGTTGGAAAACAAAGCCAATTCTGTTACCCAGGAAGCTCATGAAGATGTTTTTGACGGTTTGCAATACTTTTTACTCCTACTTTTTAAAATAATTTGTTGTTTTAACAATATTTATTTTAACTTCTTGCACTGCAGATAACGTTTTGGAAAAAAAGTGTTGGTTGGCACATAACTGCACACCTTGGGAAAAGGTTAAAAAGTTTTGGGTAGATACATGCACGTTTAGAAATAAATGTAAGGGATCTCTATCGGATTTGCTAGCAGACTGGCCGCGCTACAATGATTTTGACGGTTACGAATTGGTAAAAAAAATGCACAAATTATTTATTTTCAAATTAAACATTATTAAATTTTAACAGGTTGATATTGATTTTAATGCCATGCATCCAGATATTGGAAACGAGCTGTTCTTAAAACTTGACAAGTTTTATAAAAACATAATTACACTCTCATCAAATTTAATTCTTTAGATGGTCCGCCAATAGATTTTTATGTTTTAAATAATGGTCTTAAAGTTATAAGAGCCAAAAAATATTGGTAAAAATACCTTTAATTTTCTATTAGAGTTATAAGAATTATAAGTTTTTCAATTATTTATGTTATAAAAATTACATGGAAATATGTAAAGTTAATTTAAATTATATATACATAAGTATTTAAACTAGCTATAGTTATGCTAATGCTGAATTAATAAATAAAAAAACAGTTAAAAAAGACTCGTGTTATATTTATTTTCAGAAAGTATTAATTTCAATTTAGGGGAAAATAATCAGGGGTGTTGTGGAATCTGATAGTTGTCGGAATCAGAATTGAAACCGATCAAAAAAAGCAGTAGGTGTCATGAATTCAGATATTATTGGTTTGATATTCGAAACAGAATTTGTATCGGTTTTGGGTGTCACAGAAACCAATTTTATCGGTTTTGCTGTCAGAAACAAATCAAGAAGATAGTCGCACACAGATTTGAATTGTAAGTTAAGAAATCAAGTTATTTTATTGTTACAAATTAATTTATCTTTATTTCTATAGGAGACAACATAAGAATAAAACAAGAAATGTCTTAATTATTGAATTTTGGAAAAAAATGCGGATATAAGTATAAGAGGGGAGCCTTTATTAGAGGCCTAAAAAATCTTTTTTTTTTTTTTTTTTGGGGAGGGAAAGAAATAATTGATTAAAGCGAAATTTCTAGGCTTTATAGTTACTTATATGTATGTGTATTTAAACATCATCCGCAAATTTTTTGGATACGAAATCTTTAATATTCTGCCTTTGAAAAGCAAATGCCAGATGCTTCTCGCATGTGTATATGCCAGACGGCGGGCAGGATGCAGGTCGCGATTTCCCTCGTAAACAATAAAGTCAAAGAGATTCATATTTTTTAATAACTTATGTTCAAGTTAAGTTTGGAAAATTTTCAAAGAGATTTAAAAAGTATTAAATTTTTTAAAGCTTCTAAATCAGGCTACCCCTTAAAGATTTACAAAAAGTAATAAACGTAATTAAACACCCAAATGCGTCTTTATTCATTCGATAAATGTTATCTCTTAAAATCTTTCTGTAATTCGGAACTCATTAAAAACTTAAATAGGTTTGCTTCCAAATGTATTCATTTGCAAATTTGCACATTAGTAAACAGCTGATTCGAATATTGGTTTTGCTTATATTCGAAAAGACGAAAATCCAATCAGATTCTGTGACACCATTGAAAATCAGAATTGGTTTGCAATTCTGACAGCTAAGCAATTCTGTCTTGGATTCCACAACACCCCTGAATATCAAATTGATAAGATCATCGGCTTGTTAAAATTAAGATGATGTTCCAATAATAATAAAGATTCCCATCTTATTTATATTAAGGAGAGTTTCTGCTTAGTTTTACAGGATATCTACTTGATTTTATTAAGAAGCGTTTCCTCTTAATTCTAAGGGTCACCTTTTTAATTAGATTGAAAAGGTTTTCACCTTAGTTTTATAGGTTATCTAATACATTTCAGTGAAAGAGATTTCATCTAAATTCTACGCGTCATCTTCTAAATTATATTGAAAAGGTATTCACCTTAGTTTAACCTTTTATCTTCACATTTTTATTAAAAGGAGATATCCAATAATAATAAGATGGCCATCTTATTGGAGAGAAATTTAAGTGAAATTTTCTAAACTTTGTTCTAATTTACAGGGCATTTTAGCGGGCCATTTCTCTCTGTGTAAATATTCACACAATTCGACTTTCGAAATACACTACTTACTTGCACTATTTGTTTATTTATTTATCCGTTTTGTTAAAAGAAAACAAATTTAAATTTGTATTCCATTTTTGTATTCTAAAACAAAAAACCAAACTTATTAAATTCAATAAATATTAATTTAAAAGTATTACACATAAATTATTAAACTTTAGAAATTATTTTAGATTAATATTATAAGATTTTATTAATTCCGTTATGGAATTAGTTAAACCTTGAATGGCCTGCACCATTTCTCGTTGTTCCCGTCGCCTCTCCTCTTCAGCAGCATTCCTTTTGGGTATATCAGGTATCAAAGTGCTGTGAGTTTATTGCGTGCACTTCGTGATAACAGCGAAATTAATTCATCCTTAAAAGAAAACACGTAATAACACAATGCAAGAAAAAATTTATATATTTTGTAATTATATCATATGGTGTCGAAGGACTAGCTGTTTGTTCGGGATTTGGGGTTGTTTCTACGGGACTGCATAATTGCAGAGGACTATCCGTGGGTGATGAAATTGTTGATTTTGCGCATTCAACGGTCAAAGCCTCTATTGGCGTTAAACCGCTACTTTAGACGTCATTTATCCAAACATCGCAGCCGAACCAAATGTAGATAAAGCCTTTTCTTCTTCTTGGAGCTTGGATCTCCATCTCTGAGCCTTTCACTAATTTTTAACCGCCTTGCACGAGTGCGCAGTTAGCTTTTTCAAACGCCTAACGTCTGCATATTAACACGAAATAATAAATAAACGAATACCTCTTTCCATTTTGCAGCAGTTAGTATTGGTCCTCTACAAGAATTTAGTTCATCTGGCAGCTATTGCCATAATTTCCGTAGATCTGTTGACGCATTTTTGGGCAAGTTTTCCACGTACATATTTCTGGGTACGTCTATAAATTTTGTTAATAATTGATTAATATATGTGAAAACTTACGTTGCAGAAGAGTCCATTTTAACGAATAAATATAATTTGAATAGAAATCAGCTGTTTCTATTTACATTACTTTGTTCACCACATGTGTGCGGAAAAGCTTTGCGAACTGCAGCTTTACTTTTGTCAAGATTGCCACAGAATACCAAAATAGGGGTATTCTCTTGCTCTTGCAAAACCCTTGCACGGTACACGAATAGCAGAATTTTCCACTTGGCGCAACAGCACAACAATAAACACACGCAAAAAATTATTTGCAATGGCTGTAAAATATGTCAGACCGGAACCCATGTTTATTTTCGTGCGATGACACGTAAAAATATAATTACAACCCTGTTTTAGCTGTCATTTTACATAAAGACATATTACGTCGTTAAAATGTTGAGGAAGGTAAGTTTTTAATAGATTTAATAATTTCAACTTAAATTATAAAGATTTGTTGTAGTTTTTTATTGTAAGAATGAATACAGAATGTGCACCAATTCATCGTGCAATCTTGTAAGAGCAAAAGAACCCCCTAATATTTCTTACTTGTTAAATATCTGAACTAATTTTCAATATTTAATTAATTTGTCAAGTGCACTGCCAGATTGTGCAGCAGAGACAGTTCTGGTAAAATGCTACTGTAATAAGATTAAACTAGGTATAAATGTAAGTTGTTAATTCGGATAATGATTAGTAAAGTGTTAAGTTGTTGGAATTAGAAATAAAGACATGTGTGTAGTCATTAAAGTAAGACTTTTATTTATTTGTGGAAAATTTTACATAATTATTGCTGCTTGATTTGGACACTGGAGTGTGAAAGAATCCGATAAAATTTAAAATTGTGTGGTTAACAATGTAAGCGCAAAAAAAAAATAAAGAGCAATTCTACAATAAAAAGTTGTATTATTAAATTCAAGAAAGGATTAGATATGGAACAAAAAGAAGAAATATGAATATATTAATATAGACATATGGATCCAGTGCGTGGCAGTAGGCTAAATCTTTGCAAAACTTTACTTTCCTTTTAGCACAACAAATTGTAAAATATGCTTTAATGATAGCAAATTTGTTCACCCCAATTTAACATAAGTAAAGTAAAGTATTACAGTTTGTCACACAGCCAAACATTAAGTAAATAAAGACGGGGTCAGAATGGATACGTTGATTCTTTAGCGGAAAAGCATACAACTGACACCTGAGCTGAATGTGTGCATTTACATAAATGGATAGCGACAAATTGACAAATAAATATGTACTCTACCGGAGAACAATCTAGAAGACCAACTGTAACATTTTTGCACACGGCAAAGAAAGCATAATAAATTAATTGAGTCATTGCAAATGCATCCTGTATAAAAAAGTGAAACACTCCAAAATCAATTGGCCAAGGAAAAATCTGGATGGCAAAATAATTGACGATATTAAAGAACAGATGATAACTCGCGCAAAACATTCATTGTGGCATACCTCTACATTACGTACGCCATTTCATTCGCATAATTATCTATCATTGACATGTAAGTAGTACTTCTGACGCCCACTTAATTATTAGATTAATGCGTGAAATACATATGTAGATATTTTTGATATGATTCTGATTAGTGTAAATGAATGAATTAAAATTAAATAAAGATGGAAGTTCTAGTTTTTCTTTTTTTTTTCAAAAAATTACTTTCACTTCCAGCAGCCCAAAAAATATATTGATCTCCTGAGCTTGTTAAATTAAGATAAAAGAACAGAGGTATAGACGATTACAGAACAGATCGCTGGATGGGTTTTTCAACAATTTGTATGCATGTATAGAAAGTCTCCGTTCAGTTCTAAAAGGCCACTCGAAGGGATGTTGATCAATTTAATCCAATTTTTAATTTAAATAAAAAGCGTTTAACAAAATATTTCCAAATACGTCATCCCAAACCATCAGAATGTCGTCTGGTAATAATGTTAATTTGGTCTGGTAATAATGTTAATTTTCATTTTAAATTTTTTAATTGTATAATAAATAAATCATCAACTCTAACAATAGATATTTGGCCCCTGGAGTTTTCCGCCAAATGTAGGACTGTCGGCAATCGGCAAGATTATGTTGGCAACATATCCAGCGATTTGAGATGAACATTTCGGAATGTGCTTGGCACAAATCAAATGATTCGTTCGAGCTCAAGACAGGAATGCCTAACAGATACAAATTAAATGTCCGTCTGTGATAGCAAATGCACATTCACCCAGCCAAATGATTCTTTCTACCTCAAGACAGGAATGCCTAATATTGTACCTTGCCAGCCACGGCTACCCATTTTTCTCAAATATTTCAATACAACTACACATTTTTTCTCTATGCACTAACACCAACGCACATTTTCGGTTATTTTTTATTTACCTAAATGTTGTGAAAAAAGTTTCTTTCATTTCTTAACTTATTTGAATGAGTGCGAATGAGAAAACATAATTGTCAATAGTGCCAAAAATAAATACCAAAAAGGGTATTAAAAAACGATTGCAAGACGCATGTCATTCGTGCTCGTACAACAAGAAGGTAATTGAATGAGTTTTATGTGATTTTTTAACACTACTTTGCAAATAAATACTACATTTATTTTTACAGCATTGGAAATCGGAACTGAATTGGAAATAGCGCTGCTGCTATGTCATAAGATTCTTCTTCTTTACTGGCGTAGACACCGCTTACGCGATTATAGCCGAAACAACACTACGTGGCGCCCATTAGATATTCCAAGCGAAGCCAGGTCCTTCTCCAATTGATCCTTCCAACGGAGTGGAGGTCTTCCTCTGCTTCCTCCGGCGGGTACTGCGTCGAATACTTTCAGAGCTGGAGTATTTTCGTCCATTCGGACAACATGACCTAGCCAGCGTAGCCGCTGTGTTTTAATTCGGTGAGATATGTCAATGTCGTACCTCTCGTAACATCTCGTACAGCTCATCGTTCCATTGAATGCGATATACGCCGTGGCCAATGCGCAAAGGACCGTAAATCTTTCGCAGAACCTTTCTTTCGAAAGCTCTTAAGGTCGACTCAACAGTTGTTGTCATCATCCAGGCCTCTGCACCATATAGCAGGACGGGAATTATGAGTGACTAATAGAGTTTGGTTTTTGTTCGTCGAGAGAGGATTTTGCTTCTCACTTGCCTACTCAGTTCAAAGTAGCACCTGTTGGCAAAAATTATCCTGCATTGGATTTCCAGGCTGACATTGTTGGTGGTGTTTACGCTTGTTCCAAGATAGACGAAATTATCTATGACTTCAGAGTTATGACTGTCAACAGTGACGTGAGAGCCAAGTCGCAAGGGCGATGACTGTTCAGACTTCGCGGAATAAAGGCATCTCCTTTTTGTGCTGTCGAAAGCAGCTTTGAAATCGACGAAGATTTCACTGGTCTTTTCCAAGATTTCGCGCATGGTGAATATCTGGTCGGTTGTTGATTTACCAGGTCTAAAGCCGCACTGGTAAGGTCCAATCAGCTTGTTGACGGTGGGCTTTAATCTTTCACACAATACGCTTGATAGAACCTTATGCGGGGTCTCCCTTTATATGGATTGGCATAGCTCACTTAAATTCCAATCGTTGGGCATGTTTTCGTCCGACCATATTTTACAAAGAAGCAGATGCACGTACGTCATCAGTTCTTCGTCGTCGTGTTTGAATGTTTGTGGTCCTTCAGGTAGGTAATTGCTATCCGAACTTCTTCTTTTTGCTGCACAGAGGCGGGTGCGAATATTGGCTGCAAGAAAATAGTGGCCGAGTCGATGTTGGGACCTAGGAGCGTACGCACGTCTAGAACACTGGAGACGTGTCTTCTTTACCCACCCTGGCGTTAAAGTCGCTAAGCACGATTTTGAAATCGTGGCGGGGGCAGCTCTCATAGGCGCGCTCCAAGCGCTCATAGAAGGCATCTTTGGTCACATCTTCCTTCTCTTCCGTCGGGGCGTGGCCGCAAATCAGCGATATGTTGAAGAACCTCTCCTTGATGCGGATTGTGGCTAGACGTTCATTCACCGGAGTGAACGATAGTAATCGGCGACGGAGTCTCTCTCTCACCACGAATCCCGCACCAAACCCATTCCTTTATATGGCCACTGTAGTAAATGCCGCAAGGACCTACTTGTCTCAGTCTTTGTCCCGTCCCAGTGGCGTAGCTATAATTTCGGGCGCCCGGGACCAAGGATGTTCTGCCGCCCCCCTTTATCTACCTACCTACAAGTTTCATGAGGTGGTTCGAACAAAAGTAAATAATATAAAATTTAGGAACTAGAAGCCACGCAAATTCTGAAGTTACAAAGTTCTTACAATACGGTTTTTGAGGAAATTGATAGTAAATTTACAACACATCTTATTAAAAGCCATAGAAAAACCCATTTTCGCCCTATATCTTGTACACTTTTGACACAATTTGCAGGAATATTAAAAAAACAGAGAAGATTATTTTGCCGCCCCCAAGACGTTGCGCCCGGGGCGACGGGTTGTTAATGTTGTATGTAAAAAGTGTGCATTGTTTGAAATTGGATTTCGCAGCCCAATATAATACGCAAAAATAAATACATACATAAGTATATCAGTTATGCGTTTAAGGCGGTCTGCATAACCCGATATAATACGTGAAAATAAATGTTTGTTTTATATTTTAAATAATCAGATAATATTATTCTTTTCTTTGAGATATTATTTTATTTTTATAATTTTTCTTTCAGACATTTCTATAATTTTATGTAATTAATCTTTAATTTTGTTTTAGATATAAAGAGTTCTATTTAATTGTTCTTTATTTTCAGATATTAATAATTTTTTTCTGTAAAAATTGTTTATTAATATAGAAAAATAAAAAATTTTAAATCTTAAATGTACTCACAGAGTTATTGTTCTTATGTCTTATACCGGGATTCTGTATTTGAGACATTTTGAGGTAAAGTCTCAATTTGTGACTAGTTACTATTTACTAAACAGTCTCTAGCGTTAGTCGCAAAATATTGCCTCAAATTTGAGACCTGGTAGTTAGTAGGTCACAAAACTAAAAAGAACTCTTGTCTGCCATTTTGAGTATACTGAATAGATAGCGGGATTCTGTAACCAGTCTCTAGTCTCTATTTGAGACATTTTGAGACAAAGTATCAATTTGATACTATGTAGTTACTATTCACTAAACAGTCTCTAGCATTAGTCTCAAAATATTGAGACCTGGTAGTTAGCTGGTCACAAAACTAAAAAGAACTCTTGCTGCCATTTTCAATGTACTGAATAGATATCATCATAGATATTAATCGATTGTCGTTTTTTTTACATTTTGTAAGCAATTCAAACACGAAAAGATTAAAAATAAATAAATTTTACATAAATTTCGTAAATATTATGAAACAAAGTCAACATATATTTTTATTTTTATAGATAATTATGTTTTTTGACTATGTTATAGAAAAGTTAATATTTGTTATCGACATATTTATTATCATTCAAGTGTAAAAACATCTCTGAATAATGAAATGTAATAGATTTTGAGACTGTCACTTACAGAATAGCAAAACGGTGACAAGTCTCAAAAATTGTCTCTAACTCAAAATCTCAAATTTAGAGACTTGATACTGTCTCACGTTACAGAATCGCACGGAGAGACAAGGTAAATGTTCAGCAGACCGGCTTTTCCGAAAACATGCACCAATTTTCACGGGAAATGTTTTAAAATATTCGTTTTTATTTCCGATTCACGAATATGTATAGCGCGTTATCTAATTTTATGTTTTTTTACAATAAAAACAATAAAAAATTTTACGATTTTGCACAATATTTATGCTATAAATGTCATCACTGTTCGAAATTCAATTGAGCACTAGTGATACAAACAGTGATCAGGTTCGAAATATCCATATTCTCGATAATCGAGAATACACAAGAATTGTTAAAAATATGAGGAATATAATAGAAAAATATTATTACGGTAGACTCGCGGTAACAAAAACACCGCCTTGTGTGAACACCAGCTAACATGAACATAATTTTTTTTACACTGACTACTCGGTAGCGTGAACACGGTGAGAAAGCCCTATAACGTGAATAAATTTAAAATGCATTTAAAACGTTATTTTCTTTTCTACATGCATACATATGTATGGTAATTATGGGAATCGTTTTTATAAAACGGGTAATATCCGTAAATGATTGCTTGTGAGTATACTGGGATGGATCGATGTGGATTGGCATTAAAATTAGTGCGCGTTGCTGACTTTGCATGATCTAACCTAAAGTTATTCGTGAAAAATGTCGCAAAAACGACCAAAAATCTTGTCTTTAAAAGAAAAAGTTGATGTAATAGAAAAATTAAAAGGAGGATCAAGCCTAACCAGCTTAGCAAACCAGTACAGTGTTGCAAAATCAACAATTTGCGCTATCAACAAAAAAAAGAAAACATTTTAAAATGTGTTAACAGTACATTTTCTGGGCCTGGAAAGCAGAAGACTTTGAAGTGTACTGAACTTCCTTAAATAGAAAAAGCGCTTTACCGTTGGTTCCTTAAATAGCGACAAAAAATTACCTTGTCAATGGATTGATAGTTAAAGAAAAAGCTAAATTTTTATCTTATCTAGACATGAACTTGTGGACCCTTGCAAAAACAAGCTCCAAGCCAAAATTAAAGAGCTAGGTCTGCCGCACGATCAAATATATAATGCAGACGAATCGGGACTCTTTTGGAAGCTGCTACCTGACAGAACATACATATCCTCACCAGAAAAAAAATGTTCCTGGAAGAAAAACGGAAAAACAGCGTGTCACTTTTCCGGCTTGTACAAACGCAACAGGGGTGCATAAAGTTAAACTTCTTTTTATTAAAAATTTTGAGTCATGGATGACAGCTGCCATTTTTAAACATTGGTTTCACCATTCGTTTGTACCACAGGTTAAAAAATCAGTTTTAGTGATTTCAAACTTTTACATGTGTACTTCTTATTATTGTAGATCAGGAAATTTTTAAAAGATCAAGGATTGCCCAATAAAGCTCTGCTGTTGATAGACAATGCTCCATCTCTTCCTCCCGAAAATTAATTGAGATCAGATGACGAGTTAATAACTGCAATGTTTATGCCTCCCAATGTCACTCCACTCATACAACCAATGGATAAAAATGCCATGAGACTTACAAAACTTTTCTACAGAAACAGTCTTTTGGCATCAATTGTATCCACAGGGACTGTTGTTATTGAAGCCCTGAAAAAATTGACGTTAAGAGACGCTATTGGCTATTTAGATTTAGCTTGACAACGTCTTGAAAAGGAAACAATAGCAAAATGCTGGACGAACATTTTAACCTCTATAGAAGATGAATAGGACTGTGATGAGGATATTGCATTAGCTACTTTGAGAAAATAGATTTGTTTACCAATTAACTGCCAACAAGAACGCGCAATAGAACAGCATCATTCAATTAATCCAGAGGTTTGAACCTTTTCTTCCATCCAATAACTCATTTGATTTAAATTGTGTATTTGCAGGTTAGTTTTTCAATTGCTGATATCAATGAATGGACTGAAGATTTTCCTAACTCAACCGAAACGAACGAGGTTTTAATTAGTGACGAAAGTGAAAGCGAGGACAGTAATCTGGAAAGACCACATACATACAAGAATAGAGCCTAGTGAATGGGCGGAATATGAAAATATAAGTCCAACAGATATCAACGTACTTAAACGTCTCCGCGAAAAAGCCGTGTTCTGCAATTTGCAAAAAAAGAAAATCCAAACAAAGATAACCCATTTTTTCCAATAATTTCAATAGGTATTACTTTTTTTTAACAAAACCTAAACATATAGATTACATGTTTTTACAATCTGAAATAAAATAAAAATAAATGAATTTGAGTTAAAACACATGTTTAATTTATTTGAAAAATTTTAAAAATTATACCTTCGAAAACGTGAAACACGCAACGTAAACACGCTCGGTTTTTAATAGTTCACGTTACCGCGAGCTTACTGTAATTGGAAAAGTAAAAAGAAATTAAAATATCGATTTTCTCAATATTCGAGTCTGAAAGAAAGTAGGTAAAAATGAGAAATACATAATAGAAAAATAATAATAATTGGAAAAATAAAAATAAATTAAAATATCGGTATTCTCAATATACAAGACTGAAAGAAAATTGGTAAAAATGAGAAATACATAATAGAAAACTAATAAAAATTCGAAAAATAAAATTAAATTAAAATTCGAGCGCTTGAAAAAAAAAATATCCCTGGTCGGTCCAAAACCCCGGTGTTCATAATTCTTCTGTGTTCTGTGTGAATTATAAATTTCCCTAGTTTGTATATCTCATTTTTACCAATTCTCGATCAGTCTCGAATATCGAGAGTGTCGATAATTCGAAAACGATCAGTGCATGAATCAATAGTGGCCATTCGAATTTACAACAGTGATGCCGTAATTTCGAACATAACCTTGCCATTTTCGTTGAAGTGAAGTGATTGTAAAGTT
Organism: Bactrocera correcta; assembly: GCA_027475135.1. Lineage (NCBI taxonomy): Eukaryota > Metazoa > Arthropoda > Insecta > Diptera > Tephritidae > Bactrocera > Bactrocera correcta. Next base: position 52,980,669 of record CM050326.1, read on the forward strand.
TTTCATATTTTTATAAAAAATAACAATAAAAACCATTGCTCCAATTAATTAGTTAAAGAACATCAATAATTACGTGTATATACATAATTGATTGAAAATATATTTTTAACATCTAAAGACGTGTAAAGTGCAAAAGTGAATTTTTGATTTCGGGAAATACGATTATTTTCTATTAAACCAAAGAAAATATTGTTTTTAGAAGCACGCGCCTAACATATTCGTAAAGAAGAACTAAAAACGAGTATTTTAAGACATTTCCCGTGAAAATTGGTGCACGTTTTCGGAAAAGCCGCTCTGCTGAACATTTACCATAAATTAAATTTACATAAATTTCGTAAATATTAAAAAACAAATTATACATATATTTTTATTTTTATTGATAATTATTTTTTTGTCTATGTTGTGGAATATTTAATATTTGTTATCGACACATTTATAGCGGGATTCTGTAACCAGTCTCTAGTCTCTATTTGAGACATTTTGAGACAAAGTATCAATTTGATACTAGTTACTATTCACTAAACAGTCTCTAGCATTAGTCTCAAAATATTGAGACCTGGTAGTTAGCTGGTCACAAAACTAAAAAGAACTCTTGCTGCCATTTTCAATGTACTGAATAGATATCATCATAGATATTAATCGATTGTCGTTTTTTTTACATTTTGTAAGCAATTCAAACACGAAAAGATTAAAAATAAATAAATTTTACATAAATTTCGTAAATATTATGAAACAAAGTCAACATATATTTTTATTTTTGTTAATAAGTATGTTTTTTGACTATGTTATAGAAAAGTTAATATTTGTTATCGACATATTTATTATCATTCAAGTGTAAAAACATCTCTGAATAACGAAATGTAATAGATTTTGAGACTGTCACTTACAGAATAGCAAAATCGTCTCAAGTCTCAAAAATTGTCTCTAACTCAAAATCTCAAATTTGGAGACTTGATACTGTCTCATGTTACAGAATCGCACGGTTATCTTCACTCAAGTGTAAAAACATTTCTGAATAATGAAATGTAATAGATTTTGTGACTGTCACTTACAGAATAGCAAAATTGTCTCAAGCCTCAAAAAATGTCTCTAGTTTAAAATCTCAAATTTAAAGATTTGAGACTGTATCACAGTACAGAATCAAACACCATTTCAAGACAGTGACTTTGAAACTTTACTAGATTAAAAAAATTTTACAATTTTTTTTTCAACAGTGTAACTTTAAATCGTAAATAGAAACCGTGTAAAAAGTGAGTAGGTTGTATTTAATTACTAACTTTCATGGTTTGCTAATATTTATGTTTGGAATATTTTTTTACTAAATTGCAATAGGCGCAACATAATAAAAAAACAAATATTTCATATTTGCTGGAGGGTTCTTTAGGAAAAATATATTTGACAACATCAATATCTAAGCGTTAAAAATGTACAGTCTCCATTGATAATATTGCTCATAATACATATTTTTAACAACTATATTGGTTGTCGAAATGCTCCGTGAAAGGAGCGTGTGGACAGATGGTTATAATCACTGCAACACTGTTTGCCGACACGATAATGCCGACGTCAAAATAAAAACGAAGATTTGCGGCATTAATATAAATCATTTGCAATCGAACTGGTTGGAGTGTGTGAAAGTGAGTTGGTATCTTTTTTCTCGCTGGGAAATAAGAAATTTAAAAATTGTATGAAAAAAGAAAAGACCGAAACATAGAATACAATTTTGAGATTTAATAAACTGTATTTGAAGGTTTGTAAGTTTATTACCTTGAATTAACTCTTATAAACTCAAATTTATTAGAGGTTATTAAACAAAGGTTATAGTTTCATTGCTGTCTAAAAATTAATAAAAGTAAGTGATGGGTGTATTTTTTTTATTTTGGTGTTTGGAGAAATTCAAATTTTCCGAACTAAAAATACGCGTCCAATAATACACAATTTTGTGAAGGGGTCTCAGTATTAAGAAATACTACGCTGACTCATCAGATGAGTTGATTTCCGTTCACTCATTTCAATTCGTAGAATGAATTGAGTGGAATGAAACGATAACGACGACACTTCGGTCTTTGGTTGTCGGCAGTTCATAACGATGGCGACAGTAAAAATCTCTAAAATTTTCATTGTCTTTTGTTAGTGTTAGCGCGTCGGAAGGTTAGATTTATTTAAGAGCCTCAGAAGGCTGGAATTCTGGAAAAAGGACGGGTTGTAATCGGCAGGTTTTCATGTATAGTTTTTCGTTTTCATCTTCCTGAAATTTTAATTTTTTTTTTGTCTGCTATTAATATAATATGAGATTTTGGTTAAAAAATTTTAAAATTATTTAGAATTTTAAAATAGTGATTGTTTGTACATATTTCATACGTAGCGCATCATTATTATCGTCACATCTATAAGAAATACTTTATATATTTATGCATATTAGTATACATATATATATATGTGACGAAGATTGAACTCAAGTTTCTTTTTTTTATTTTAGATTAAAAATAATTGAAAACCATTCGTATCGCTACTACAGGTAAGGAGAAATTTTGGAAAGCATTGTTTTCGTTAAATTGCAATTTTCGTAAATTGCTACAAGGTCACGCATTCTACAACGAATAACTTGACACAGAATACCTTTCAATATCAGAAAAAGCCACTACAGTCAACAAATACACTAAAATGAGCTGGCAAGATTATGTGGATAACCAACTTTTGGCCTCGCACTGTGTAACAAAGGCCTGCATTGCTGGACATGATGGCAATATTTGGGCTCAATCTAAGGGATTTGAGGTGAGTTTAATGTAAATTATAATAACCGAATTGCTTTATCAAAAAAAAAAAACATATTTTACAAATTCAGAAAAATTATGCTTTATATATGCAGGGATGAGAGGGTGTGACCCAAGATAAAATATAACGTTTGTACAGAAGACAGGGTGTTAAAATGTAGATACCAAAATCAATTTACCGAGATACATACAGAAACATAAGAACGTATTTGAGTAACAATTAGTCACATAAACACCCTTGTTCAGTTTATTTTAGCTCCTTATACATAAATTTATCTGTATACAAACACACATACATCTATATATATATATATATATATATATATATATATATAATGCATATAAATATATATTATCCATATTCGTCTAGTAATTCAATTACATTGCAACATTTCGGCATTCCATACTCTTACAAATAATTTTATATATAGCATTTTTACTCATCACATAGATATTTTATTTTAAATCGTTTTAATTTAAGGTTATGAATGTTTTTAAAGTCATATATATAGGCAAAAATTGTGGTGGAACATCTAGCTTTGTGAATTTCTCGAGTACCCAACGTCTGATATTCGTTTTTTTTTTTGTTTTGTTATTCGTTTGCCATGTTGAATTTTTTTTAAAGTTAATTCGTAAGATATTTGAGTATTTTGTTATCGCACTTTTGCCGGCTTTAATTGTGTATGTATGCAGATAATCAAAAAGTTTGAGTTGTTCGTCGCATAGTGTTTTCGTATGCACAAGTGTGATGTGATGAATTGAACATTTTACACCATGGTTTGTTCTTTGGTTGCATGCAATGCATATGCGTATGAAAGCAAAATGCGTTTACAATAGGGGTATTCGCTTGCTCTTGCAAGATTGCAAAAATACTATACCGAAATATACAAGGGCACGAGAGCGCCCATTGCAGAATCTAGTGATATATGAACCTCTGATTCGGTCAATTTATTGTGAATGACTACTATGCATGGCTATTGTGAATTGGCGCACATTCTGCATACATTTTTAACCAAAAAAAAATGTAACAAATCTTTATCATTTAAAAAGAATTATAAATCCTATTTTAAACTTATCTTCCTTAACAATTTAACGACGTAATATGTCTTTATGTAAAATGACAGCGAAAACTGGGTTGCAACAATATTTAGCGTGTCATTGCACGCAAATATACATGGGTTTTGGTCTGACGTATTTTACAGCCATTGCAAATAATTTTCTGCGTGCGTTTGTTGTTGTGCCGGTGCACCAAGAGGAAAATTTTTCAATTCGTGTACTGTGCAAGAGTTTTGCAAAAGCAAGCGAAAACCCCTAATGTATATTATTTCTTGTATACATATGTGGGTAGTATTACGATTCTTTTGGCGCCGCGATTTAATGATACGGATGGATAGAGAAGGTCCTCAGGGTTAAAAAATTTATACACATATACCTTCCTCAGACTCATAGTTTTCGAGATATTTTACTTTAAAGTTCAAAAATTTGTAGAAACAATGCTCATTATTTCACTATGTTCAACCCACTTTTCACACATTTTTCAATTAATATATATTTAATTACACTTAACACATTCAAATATATCAAAAATTTACACTAATTGTGTATTTTTTAAGAATATAAATATAATAAAAACTATTTTGCACATTGAAACTTTCGAAAGATGTCTGTGTTTACATTTATGTCAAATAGCAGTGTTGCCATACTTTGTGTCCTGAAAATATAATCAAAAATTTTTCTGTTTCAGATTTAGAGATATAAATGATTCAAAATGAACTATTGTTTCATATATCTATATGGATTAAATAACATATATTATTTAAAAAATATAGAAAAATATTATACAACAGAAAGTAGTTCGACACAAAAGAACTCTGAACACCCCGGTGTTGGATCGAACACCCCATTTTCTCTACATACATATATGACACAGAAAATTGTTTCATAATTTTTCGAAAACACAATATGTGGCAACACTAGTATTTGTCATGTCATGTAAATAAAAAATAAAATGAGAGTGAATTGCATATAAAACTGTGGAACTTTAAATACAAATATCTCGTAAACTATAAGTCTGAGAGGGGTATATGTGTACAAATTTTTTAATCCAGTGATCATCTTTCAGATTGTACCCTCAAATCGCGGCGCCAAAAGAATCGTAATCGTGCCCATATATACATATATGCATATATTCATTTATAAATTTCCTGCAATTAATATATAAAGAGAGTGAAATATGTATGTGGCGGCATCTAAAATAAGAATAAAATCATTATCATTGGAAATCTGTAATATTTTTTAATATCAAAGAGAGAAATAAGTATTAACCACGCATAAATATTTAACGAAACCAATTCACTTACATACATATGTATGTACATACATTGCTTAAAGTGCATACACGGAGGAAGGAAGGTCATAATTTGTTAAATACATATATCATATTATTTTCCAATTTTGCTATTATTGCTATTTTATCCATTTAAGTCATTCGTACATAATAGTGTTAATGAATAGCCATATGAATATGTGTGGTGTTATATGAGGACTTTTTTATATTCGTCATATGTTATTTCCGAGCATTATGTGACCGATGTACATATGCATATTCATTTCTCAGTTTTACTTTTCTTATCTTGTGTTTTATTGTCCGGTTCATACATGGCACTTAACCATGTGAAGACACTCCCCATTCGCTTCGCTTTTGTATACAGTTCGCACATTTAACAACGTCTTATAATATGAGTTTTTTTTTTACCTGGAAATGATGGGAATGGTGAGCTACGAAGCAGCGGACATTATTATATAAATATTTCTTGGGAGGAAAGTAATTAAATTTATTGGGCATGCAAATGGGTAATTAGTGTTATGCTGGGACTCGTTGCATGCTGGATATAGGTGGTTTTATGTCGGGGTCCATTCTGGATAAGCAAGAGTTTCCCCTGGTACAGTACACAAAACGAATTTGCACTAGGTGCACGCGACAACTCGAGCCGTTGTTCTGAAGGGGGAGGGGGGAGGTGTCTGTTTCTCCAATTACGGAACTGGCAAACTCCCAGCTTTCAGTAATAGGACCGCTCTTTCAATTTTTGTGGAAGGTGGTCAGATGGAGTGAAGGGTGAACCCTTGTCTTTCATCTTCGCCAACAAACTACCGTGTTTGGGCATTAAGAGTCTTTTTGTGTGAATGCACTCTAAACATTTTGTGTTTAACATCACTAACGGAGTGATTGAGTACTGTGATAAAATTTAGATTTTCAATTAGAGACAATTTTTGTGACTTGAGACGATTCTGCAATTCGTACGTGATAGTCATGGGCGGACTGGGACTCTCTTGTAGACGACCGAAGTATTAGTACAATCAGCAAGTCGAGCCTTTTTAAATTGGCTAGGTAGATAAATTAGTGATATGACTGTAAGTAGTATGAAATATTGTAAGGAGTTTAGAAAGACACGTAAGTATCCGAAGTCCAAAGAAAAAAAAGCTTTTCACGAAAACTGTGAAAAAATATATCCGTTTAAAATTGAAAGGCTTAAAAATGTAAATTATATAACATATGGGTTTTCTTGTTACCACCAACAAGAAGATGATAAACTACGAATTTACTTTTCTGTTAGGTACACTAATCAAGAAATCTGAATGGAAAATCGTTAGATTCCAGTCTTTTTTATGATTTGTTTTAGTTTGAAGAGAAACAACTTAATTTTATTTATATTTGCAGGTAACAAAGGAAGAATTGGCGAAATTAATCGCAGGATTTGATCAGCAAGACCTGCTCACGAGCAATGGTGTTACATTAGCTGGTCAAAGGTACATTTACCTTTCTGGTACAGATCGTGTAGTCCGCGCTAAGTTGGGACGCAGCGGAGTGCATTGCATGAAAACTACACAAGGTAATACATTTGCTTACCCATTTGGTTGCATGTATAATCAGCTTAAGGAAAATAATTTTAATAATTTCAAAGGTTTGCAGTTCACAGAAATATCAATTATAAAGGTTGGGCCATATAAAATTTTAAATTTCGAATATAGGGCGTAAAAGAGTGAGTGTACCGTTTGCTGTATGGCACGTGGCGTCGTCCTGCTGGAACCAAATATTGTCCAAGTCTTCCTCTTCAATTTGCTTGAAGAAAAATTTGGTTAACATTGCGCGGTATCGCTCACCATTGATGTTTACGGTGGTTCCTTCTCCATTTTCGAAGAAAAATGTGCCGATGATTCCACCAGACCAAAACCCGCAACATACTATACAGTGATTCCTGCTGGGTGCATTGGCTTCTCGACGATTACGTGCGGGTTTTCTGTGCCCCAAGTGCGACAATTCTGCTTGTTAACGTAACCATCGAGGTGGAAAAGAGCCTCGTCCGAAAAGATGATCTTTCGGTAAAATTGACCATCCTCGGTCAAACGATCTTCTGCCCTATCTGCGAACTGTAGAATAGTAAATAGCGACCCATTTCGTAAATTTTATTTTTTTACTGAATATCTGTCACTTTCCGAATGGTATTTGACTTTTCCGATGTCGAAATATAGATAATTCAAATTTAAAACGTTAGATGGCCCACTCTTTATTTAAATTAAGCGACTGCTTGCCAACTAGCAACCTATTAGATATTTCGAGTTAAAAAATAATTTTACTTCAAACATGTTTGATACTAAACTGTACTGCTTCGGCTGTACTGCTCTATTTTTTTTTTAAATCCAGTAATATGTACATACATATATCATACACTTGGGATACAGTTAAAATACCGAAGTTCAAAATGCCGATACATCAAAATTCCGACAGAATTTAAATATGCAGCTAAATCAAAATACCGACAAATCAGAATACCGAAAAATCAAAATACCGACAAACCAAAATGCCGACATGGGAAAAATATTTTATCTTGGCGGCCTTTTTTCTATCGAAGCACAGAAAGTATTTTACTGATTAAGCCTGAATACACACCGGGTTAGTCAAAAACGTCTTCTGTTCTAACCAAAAGCAAGCGAAGTACAATACGACATTTTGTTTTTTTGTCTCGCTTAGAGTGCTTTGAAATAAAACAAAAAAGAAGAAAACGACAAAGATTTTCAATAATTGAGTTTTTTGAACGAAATGAAAGAATGGTGTGTGGGTCCGTACAACCAGAAACGCGATTCAGAAAATATTACACATTTGATTTCTGAACTGAGGATGCATCCGAGAAAATTTCGAAATTTAACAAGGATGCAAATGTCAACATTCGAATATTTGCTGTATTTAATAAAACATTTAATTTTTAAGCAAAATACAAACTACAGTCACTCACAGCTTATTTGATGCAGATACAATTTTTTTGTAAAATCTTCAATATATCTTAAAATTTTGCAAAAATTAAAAAAACGGAGTATGCAGACATCTTATTTATTTTAATTCATTTAATTTTTCAACAAAACATTCAAAAAAATTCTATTTATTTAGTTTTAATGCAAAAAATATAAATGTTATTTGAAAATCCACGTCACAGCTTAAATGATGCAACTCAAAAAAGAACAAGTATTTGTTCGTAACTAAAAACAATTTTTAATACTTAGTACTTAGTAGGATATCCTTTATTATCAATTACAGCTTGAAGTCTATTTGGCATGGAGTCTACCAATTTTTTGGTGTATTCCGGTTTAATTTGGTTCCACTCTTCCATTATAGCTTTTTTAAGATCGGATTTGTTCTTGATGTCATGTTTTTTAATATTTGTCTTCAAAATAGACCACAAATTTTCGATGACGTTCAAGTCCGGTGATTGGGCAGGAGTTTCAACAATGTGTGGACATTTACATATATATTAACCACGTTTGCACTATCTCTGACTTGTGCTTAGGGTCGTTATCTTGGTAAAAGCGAAAGTCATCTTCAATTTGCAATTTTCTAGCGCTTTGAAGCAAATTTTCTTGCAGAACTTTTAAATACACATGTTTGTTCATAGTTTCTTCAATAAAAGTTAAATTTCCGACCCCATTTGATGACATACATGCCCACACCATAACGTTGCCGCCACCGTGTTTTATAGTAGCACGCAAATTTTTTAGGCTTAAACTTTTTTCGCGCCAAAAAAAGTCTGCCATTTTGGTCCAAATAAGTTTTAACGTTAACTCGTTTTGCAAAAGTAATCTCCAAAATGCTTTGGGGCTGGGTTTAGGTGGCCACGGAAAGTCCAATCTTAGTTCAATTTTTTCACTTAACGGCGGAATTTGGCCATTTCCTTTGAAATTTGCTTCCCATACTCTTGGAATGTTTGGGGTGGCTTATTTCTGTAGACTTTTATTGGCCCCCCTGTCAAACTTTCGCAGACTTGGTTTGGATTTACGGGCCACTTGAGATAACTCTTACCAATTTTCCCTCAAAATAATGATTCGGAGCCCGTGTGGCATGTTTGCACCATCTTTGTTAAAACATTCAATAATTGTGCTTTCATTTGTGGCAACTAAAATTTTGTTAGCATTTGAACGATAGCGACCCCTTCCCTTTAAAATTTCTCCAACACCAATCTTTTGGTCCAATGATTCCCGGTCCCATTAACCAAAATTTTTTCGTAAATTTAACTTCTTTTTCAACTTTTTAGATTCCCAAAACCCCCCTTTTTTCCCCAAAAATTTATTTCTTTTTTTTAAAAACTTTAAATTTTCCCAAAAAATTCCAATTGTTGCAAATCACGACGAAAAATAGCGGTTCTTTTAACTGCATCATTTAAGCTGTGGCGTCCTATTGTCGTTATGTTATTGTTTTTTTGTATTACAATGAAACGACTGGATAGTTTTTGGAATTTTTTGTTGAGGACCTAAATAGAACAAAACAAATAAGATGTATGCATACTCATTTTTTTCGTTTTTGCAAGATTTAAAGAAAAATAGAATACTTTACAAAAAAATTCTATCTGCATCAAATAAGCTGTGAGTGACTGTATATGCTTTTGCTCCTGCAAAAAGATTAGTTATAACATTTTGCCTATGAAAAACCACGGTGCAGCTATAAGCAACGAAACGTTTGTTTTATTTTTCGTCTTGTCTTTCATTCGGTGTGGGTTGCGCCGTCGCTCAGCATGTGTTGTCCGGCAACAAAGACGGTTTTGTCGCATTTGGTGTGCGTTGGTTGTATAAAAATATATAATAGCAGGACCAGTGAAAAACGCTACTCCCTTCCTTCCTTTTCCTTCCTTAGCGAGCAAAATGTGTTAAAAGTTGAACCCGTGGAAAAAACGCAGAAATCAGCCATCTTTGTTTGTTCTCATTTGAATAATGTTGTCATTGCCCAATACGCTTATATAGTTTTGAGCACATCTATGTTTTCAATTACAATTTTTTACAATATAAAATATCAAAACTGATAGCATTCGACTCTGATTTTGAGTTATTTTAAGAAAATTTCAAACATATTGAAACACATACGGCACAGAGAGAAGGGAGTAGCGCCTTTCACTGTTCACTTACATTACGCACCCATGAGATAGGTCGTATCAGCTGACACGGTTTTTCACTGTGCCTGCTATAAGAAGTTCGACAACAGTTCTTCAAATAAGTCAAAGCCCGAACATGCGTTTTCGTTTCGTTTTGTTCGGCGTGGGTTGTCACATATGTAGCTATGGGCAGTTGTCGTATGAGACAAGAAAAACTGTTTTGACTAACCCGATGTGGGTTCAGCCTAAGGGTTCTGATACTAAGCGTGTTCGTGACCGGTGGCCGAAAGCCGCATAAACATAAAAAATCCTTCTTTAGCTACGTCTACGACATCGAATAGTACCCCGACCGGACGTAACTAAGTTCCGACAGGTGCTGAACGCCATTCACAGTGGAGCTAACACCTTTACCGACTTCTTTCCAGTAAATGGCGCTATTGGAGTCAAATCACCACCCATCGTAGACGAAGAACTCGAGTTGCCGCGAGAAACGCGAGTGACCCTAGGGGAGCTTCGTTCTGGATACTTTAGCAGGTTAAACTCCTACTTGTCCAGAATAAATCCCGACATACATATATATGTCCTGCATGCAATGAGTCTCCGCATGACACTGGCCATCTTTTTGCATGCCCTGCCAACCCGACTCATCTAACACCCGTTTCCTTTGGCTCGACCCCGTCGAAACAGCACGTTTCTGAGCCTCCCGCTAGAAGACGTCGACGACAACCTGGATAACCCTTACAATCCATCCTGGGAAATTGATATACCCTTAAAACAACAACTTTTCTTGATTTGTCGGTCTTTTGACTGTCTGGATTCTAAATTTAAATTAACATCTCACTATTCTTATGAATCGTGTTTTACTTTGTTTCTCAATTTTCTCAACTTGAATTGCAAATCTCTTATTATTTTTATGTTTCGGTTTTATCATGAACAATTAATGTCTGTCGATTATAAAAGAATAATTTATTATGCTCTTATTTTAATAAATCTCTTCTGTTTAGAAATAAGTTTAATAAAGAAAATTAATACTCATAAAAATTCTTGAAGTTTCGAAAATCCTTCCTAAGTTCAACGTAAAGCCACTTCTAAAAGTCACAATTATTATCTGCATAAAATACATATATCTTGTCCGATCTTATATTTATAATTTCCTCTTTTTTAGCCGTAATCGTTTCTATTTATGAGGATCCTGTTCAACCTCAACAAGCCGCATCTGTTGTAGAGAAACTTGGAGATTATCTGATTACTTGCGGGTACTAGAAATAATCCATAATAATAAAAGTAATAATATAATAATAAATAATAAAATCATTAAAGCAGTAAAGCAGTAAAAATATCTTCTATAAAATCTATTTTGGAATAATTTCATACGAAAAAATAAAGCCGCAGTAAATAAAACTAATATTCAAGTAACATTTTTTACATATGTATCTATATAAATTAAGATGGAAGAATAGAATACGAAAATTATTTCTCTTAATTTTTTAACTAAAAGTATGCATAAATAAAACACGTATAAAGAGGGAGCATTTATGTCTTTTTTAATATGTTTGATGCTTCATGAAAATTTGGTTTCATTTGTTTATAATGATTTTGGTTTTCGAGCGGGAAAAGAATGGTGCTGTTGTTGTAGCGGCAGAAATGATTTTGATTTTCGGGCGGGAAAAGAATGGTGCTGTTGTAGCGGCAGAAAATATTCCTGATTTCAAGGCATGGTGCCGTGTTGACAGTCCTTGGTCGGATAAAAATTCGGGTCCGTTTGATTACTTAGACCGGTTATCGTGGGAACGGAAAGAAATAGAGAGTTATTAATAAATTTAGAAATTTAGTAACTATCGACTACGGGGTTAATATACTTACATAAGTAGCTGATATAGAAGGTTTCTCTAGATAAGTATTCTATAGTTTTGACCACTGACTTAAGGTTTTTAATATATTTCTTTAAATGCAAAGGGTTAACCATTTCAAACTTGCCTACTTTTTTTAAAGAAAATACACAGAAACTTCAAATTCAATAAGAAATGTTTTTAATAATTCAAAGGAGCATTCTTTGGCATTTTGAAAGTTCGCCGTGGCTACGTTTCAGATGTTCCATCCGTTGAGTCCATTTTTCGATGATTCGATTTCGACTGAATTTTAAATTCCAAAACTGCGATTGTTTGAAGCAGCAATGTCCAATTCACTTTATCTTGGTGACACTTACCACTTCCACTTATTTTCATAAAAACACGCGGTTAATGTTTAAATTCAATTTGGGTTTACTGAGCCCTTTTAACGATTACAATTTCAGTAGAGTAATTACAATATTTCGATTCGAGATTTTACTAAATAGTAGGCGACGGCGGGAAAGCGAGAATTAGGCGGAGATGCGTATACTTCGTTTGTAGGTCAAAACGAGACTAAAGGAAAACTTTTTAGTTGACCCTTTTGACAGTTGATATGTGTTTTCGTGTGTGGATGTCCTCTCGCGTGTGGGTGGTGGAATGTGGGTTCTGTGTGTGTGGTGTATTGGTGTAGTGGCATTAGGGAGGGGCGGCTTATCTCATTTAGCCACCCCGGCCCCCCTAGGCGAATATTCAGCCTAGCAATCTCTGCAATTGCTGGAGTGTTGCCACCACGTTGCTGAGTCCAGTAGCGGGGCGATGCTGTGGCGCTTTCGGACGACGCCTGGTTGGTGCAACATAGTGCGGACGCCATTGATGGGGCTCAGGCCGGGCTGCAGTGGTTCGACGTCGTACCGTCCGGCTTGCTTGCCTAGATCTACCCGTGCTTGAGGCAGCTGGCCGACCTTCATCGCGTCGTAAAAGAGCCCACAGTATTGCAGTCGATGTTTCCGGCGACATAGCGGCCATCGGATGCGACGCGGCTCGACTTGAGCGGATGGCGCTGATGGGGCTGCTCGTGAGCCATTACCCGAAGCGGCAGTCGATACCGTAGCATTGGTTGAGCGGGGCGAAGGAGTAGGCCCAGTACGTGCCCCGTTGGTTGCCGACCGAACAGTTGGTGTTGGGATTGTCGGCATGTCCACGTCCATCTTGCTCTCTGTAAGAAATTGTATTTGAATATACATGGTGGTATATAAATAGAATGTGATTGGGCCACGTTATGTGGCATGACTGGGTCGTCGTATTGACCGACCATTCTTTTGTTATTTTTATTTTTATTGTTATTGTTAACGGTTGGTTGCGGGTTGCAATTTTATTGATTTATTTTCATTTGCGTTACAGCATTATGTTCGGATTGTTTAGTATCGGATTTTCGTTATTATCCGCGGTTGGTAGAAGGCATAATTTGACCAGCGGTCTGGTGAGTATTCCGCTTTGAGTACGGAGATCAACGACGCGGATGTGACCGTCTGATCCATAATGGAGCTTTTCTATACGGCCAAGTCGCCACTCGGTAGGTGGGAGACAATCGTCGTTAATAAGTACACAATCTCCAAGCTTTGGCGCATTTTCTGATGTTTTCCATCGATACCTCTTGTGGAGGTCCTTTAAATAGTCTTCTTTCCATCTGCGACTGAAATTATGATGGAGAATTTTAATTCTCTCCCATCGATTTAATAAGGATAGCGACTCCACGCCTGGCTCAGGTGTGGCCAGAATGGGTGCTCCTTTGAGAAAGTGCCCTGGTGTTAGGGCTGTGAGATCTGAGGGATCTTGCGAGAGTGTTGTTAGTGGCCGTGAATTGAGAACGGCTTCAATGCGAATTAATAGAGTTGTAAATTCTTCGTAATTAAATTTGTAGTTTCCAGCTACCTTTTTTAAGTGGGATTTGAAGCTTTTTACAGCTGATTCCCATAAATCACCCATATGAGGAGCTCTTGGGGGGATGAATTGCCAATTAATGCCTTGGGGGGCGTACTTTTGTACAATTTCAGGGGAGACTTGTTTAATAAAGTCCACAAACTGTGTTTCGGTGGCTCTTTGAGCTCCGATAAAGGTTTTTCCATTGTCGCTAATAAGTTTGGACGGAAAACCGCGTCGTCCGAAGAAGCGAGCAAATGCCGCGAGAAAAGCCTCTTTTGTCAGATTAGTACATAGCTCGATGTGCACTGCCTTTGTCGTAAAACAGACAAAGACAGCCACGTAGCCTTTCATTAGGGTAGGAGAGCTTAGCATGGACGCCTTTATCTGAAAAGGCCCAGCAAAATCAACACCTGTGTGAAGGCAGAGCGAAGTTGCAGCGTTCCGGTGGAAGTGGTGCCATAATCTGCGTCCTCATCTTCTGTTTATGCATAGTGCAGATCTTGCACATGAAAATGCACTTTTTTATTTGAGGCTTAAGTCGGGGAATATAGAACTCTTGGCGGATTATATATTGCATTAGGCGATGTTCCGCGTGCAACATTAGTATATGTACATACTTGAGTAGCAATGTTGCAAGTCGAGACTTCTCTGGTATTATTAGAGGATGGCGTTCGTTATATGTCAGGCTTGAGTTAGCAAGCCGACCATTAGCACGAAGCAGACCTTTGGTATCCAGAAATGGATTTAGTACTAAGAGTGAGCTTTTTTTGTCAATCGGCTTCAAATCTCTTAGTAGTGACATCTCGCAGCTGAAGTGGCGCGACTGAGTATAAGTGATAAGAGCGACCTTTGCCTTTTCTAGGTCTGGGTGCGTCAATGTATCGCCTTGGGGATATACTGTGCATTTTCCTAAATTTGAGTCGCTCTATGAAGTTGAGCATGTAAGCGATTACCCTGAGGGCTCGAGGGTATGATGAAAATCGCTCAAGGATATCAGTATCATCCAATGTCGTGTGAAAGGAGTCGATTTTTCGACTTTCGGGGGCAATTATATTGCGTATGGGCGATCATGGCCAGGAATCGGGGGATTCTATTAACCATCGAGGGCCATTCCACCAAAGAGTGGTGGTTGCAACGTGCAGAGGCTTGCACCTCCTTGTACCTAGGAATGTCAGCACTGGCCACGTGTCGCCAAGTGGCTGATCCCACTAGGTCAAGGATTTGAGACGTTCGATTGGAAATATACGTCTTCCATGCATGTGGAGGTTTTTCTAACCAGGCTAATACAATTTCGGAATCAGACCAGAGATACAATTTATATTTGGTCATATTTAGATGCGTTTGCACCATGGATACTAGTTTGGCTAGTAGTAGCGCACCACATAGTTCCAGTCGTGGCAGACTTATTGTTTTTAGCGGAGCCACCTTTGCTTTGGCTACCAGTAGGTGACTGGTGGTCGCTGTGTCAGATTGTGTGCGCACATAGATGGTGGCACAATATGCCTTTTCAGAGGCATCACAGAAGCCATGTAGTTCGACTTTGTGCTCTGGGGCATAATTTATCCATCGTGGGATTTGTATCTGTGAGATATCATTCAGATTACCCGCGAACTGGGACCACTTTTCTAAACGAAGTGGTTTCACTTGTTCATCCCAGTCAGTTCCGTCTAGCCACAATTCTTGTATTAGAATCTTTGCTTGTATCAAATTTGGCGAAAGCCATCCTGCGGGGTCGAAAAGTTTTGCCACCGGAGATAAAATTTGCCTCTTAGTTATAGCTGATAGTGCGGATATTGACTCATTAGTGTATGAAAACTGGTCAGATATCGCATTCCATTGTATCCCCAAAGTTTTTGTTGTGCTTTCCTTTTCGAATTTAAGGAAATTAGTGGCTAATAGATTTTCTTTAGGTATGTCCTTTAAAATATTAGGGTGGTTCGCCGTTATCTTTTTCAACGGAAACCCTGCCGTATTGAGCGCTTGTGTCACTTGTGCTAGTGACTCGTATGCCTGTGGAAGATTGTGGCTTCCGGACAGAATGTCGTCTACATACGTTTGTGTTTTCAACACTTGTGTTGCCAGAGGAAATTCTGACTTTGTGTCTTCTGCCAGTTCTTGGAGTGTACGAATGGCGAGGTATGGGGCACAGTTTACGCCAAAGGTAACAGTTTTTAATTTAAAGTCGCGTAGTGGACTATTGGGAGATTTTCGGAAAATAATTCGCTGAAAATCTTGATCATCATCATGTACGACTATTTGTCGATACATTTTCTTAACATCCCCATTGAAAACGTATTTGTATATACGCCAATTTAGTATGAGGAGCATTAAATCTGGCTGAAGCGTGGGTCCCGTAAATAAAATGTCATTTAGGGAATTCCCCGAACTTGATGATTTTGATGCATTAAAGACAACTCTTGCCTTTGTGGTTTTTTTGTCTGGCTTTATTACTCCATGATGTGGCAGGTAAAAAGAATTGTATTTACTTTTTATAATTTTTTTCGCCAGGGCTGACTTCCTCCATGTGGTTTAAATGGAGGTATTCTTCTAAAACCCTATCGTATTCTGGTTTTAGCTCGCCTTTTTTAAGTAGGTTTTTTTCCATACTTAAAAACTGTTGGATAGCAGAGGTACGAGAATGACCTAAGGCGAGTGTGTGGGGAAATTCTGGCTTTAGTGGTAGTCGTACGACGTACCGGCCATTATCTAATCGAGTAGTTGTGGATTTGTAAAAATCCTCACAATATCGATCTTCTGGGGTTGTGATTGATATGGGGGGAGTTATTCTAACTCCCAAAACTTCCTGAGTTGTGTATTGAGGTATTCGTTTGAGATTTCCTCAACTTGAGTTGTCATTGTTGTGACTGGTTCCGCAACTAGTCCGCTTAGGACCCATCCGAAAATGGTATTTTGCGCCAGAAGTGTTTTTGTAATTTTCTCAACACCTTCGAGAATAATTTGAGGTATGAGATCGCTGCCTAATAGAATATCTATTTGAGCGGGAGTGTTTCAGTTGGGGTCTGCTAACTTAAGGTGTGAAACCTTTTGCCAATGCTTGCTATTTATATGATAGCTTGGAAGCATGTTTGTTAGTTGCGGTAAGACAATAGCTTCTGCTTGAATGCGCTTATCCGCTTGGGGGGAAATAAGGGTAATGGGGCAGATTTTGTTTGAGTTTTGTACTACTCTTCGGCCAATCCCGTAATTTCAAAATTAGCTAGTTTTGTTGGCAGTTGTAGCCTACTTTGTGCCCTTGACGCTATAAAAGATCGTTGAGATCCTTGGTCTATTAAGGCCCTAAGTTTAAACAGTTCTCCTCGGTGCTCGATGGAGACCACTGCTGTAGGTAATAATACACTGCTTTGGTTTTCGCTGTGTAGCGTCTGAGTTTTTAAGGCCTTTGAGCAGCATAGTGCTTCTTGGCAATTTTCTGAATTTTGTAAGTCGGGATTTGCTGTTGCAACTAATCCCGCAGCTCTTTTAACATTAGCGTTATTTTGAGCTAAGCTGGAAAAATTTGTAATGTGAAGCATTGAGTTATGTCGTTTATGGCAATAAACGCAATTAAGTTTGCTTTCGCAATCTTTGAGCGCATGCGCATGAAACAAACAATTGGTACAAAGTTTTTTTGTTCTTACGAAATTTTTTCTTTCGTTAATGTTTAGTTTTTTAAATTTCTCGCAAGATTTCAGCCTGTGCCCTCCTTTACACAGTTCGCATGACGTATGTTTATTTTGTTCGGAGGTGAACGCTTGTGTTTTGAAAAAACTACGATTTAAGTTGTTGTTGTTACTCGCTTGGGGCCTACTGAAGCTTCGATTTAGGTCATGCTGAACGTTTTTAGTTCTGACAATTTTTTTATCTACCCTTTCTGCAATTTCGTATTGGGTAGTTAAGAAATCGTTCATTTGTTGCCACGTTGGGCACTTTCTTCGTGATGAGAGCGATTGTTCCCACAAAAGTAACGATTTTTCTGGTAATGCGGATGTGCATATATTTACCAGAAAGGGATCCCAATTGTCTGTGGGAATATTCTGTGTCGCTAGAACCGACAAGCAATTAGAAACAGTGGATTGAAGTTTTATAAATTCTTCACTTGTTTCTTTTTGAATTTTTGATAAATTCATCAATATTGTGACTTGTTTGTCTACTAATATCCTTTCGTTCTCGTAATGAGCTTTTAGGGCTTCCCAAGCATAATTGAAATTTTCGTCATTAAGAGCGAACTGTTTGACTAATACCCCTGCTTGACCTTTTGTTTTGTATCGGAGGTGATACAATTTTTGTGCATTAGATAATTTTGGGTGGTTTATGTAAACGGCTGTGAACATGTCCCGGAAGGACGGCCATTGTTCATAACCACCATGAAAAATTTCAGTGTCACAGGCGGGCACCTTGAGGTGGATGCCTGAACTCGCCTCTTGGCTTTGCACTTGTGGCAGCTCTACTCTCGGTTGTGGAGTAGGTGCAATTGCTTTAATTAATCTCAATTGATCGGAGATCATAGCTCTCGTTTCCTCGTACTGGTCTAAGCAGTGTTCATATTTGGAGTATGCTGAAGATTTGAAATTTTCAGGTAGATCTGATTCGTCAGATTCTACAATAGCGTCATACGCAGCTTGGAGACGTGTCCAGAAATTGCTCAGATTTTCTTTTTTGATTTCTAATACCGATTCAGAATTGTCTTGAATCGGTGAAGATGAAAATCGAGTGCAGTATCGAATTAGACTGTCACTCTCAGCAATAAATTAAGTATATGAAATACCTTTCAT
This sequence comes from Bactrocera correcta, assembly GCA_027475135.1. Taxonomy (NCBI): domain Eukaryota; kingdom Metazoa; phylum Arthropoda; class Insecta; order Diptera; family Tephritidae; genus Bactrocera; species Bactrocera correcta. The sequence goes on from CM050326.1 coordinate 52,999,379, forward strand.
CTGTTTTTGCTTTGTAGCACCTTGCTTTGAGCGTGTAGCATCAGCAGGTGTACATGGGCTCTTTTCTTCTGAAATCATTTTTTGTACTTTTAAATATTGTGTTGACTTAGATTTCTTAGAATCTCCGTCCATTTAGATAATGTGATAAAATTGAAATATATATATGAGAAAAGAAAAATTCTCTCAGTGTTCTTATGATTATAATAAGTACGCGTGAAATCTTTAAGATAAAAAGTTTTTTTTTTGTTGTATACGCAATGTATCAAATAACGAACGCGTATTTCGTTTTACTTATTCCCGGTGCTTATGTATTAAGCTACTAGTTTGTTATTGTTTTTGTCTTTTATTTTACTTAATGTTTCGTACTCGTTAGCAAATACTTGCGTATACGAGCGATAATGCAAGAAGGAGAAAAAGGTTGATGACCTTTGTATATAAGTTTGCACAATATGTGCATGTTTATGTGCATACGTAAGATGCAAAAAATTTATATTTTTTTTGTTTTGTTTGCAATCCTGCTTGCTTGTGCTTTAACAAGAACAAGGGGTATTGCTGGACAGGTGCCGATTTGGTCTTTGAATATAAGTTTGTGTGTGTGAACACTTGAAACTGGCAATACTTATATATTTGCTTTTCCTTTCTACCAACTCTTAAAATTTTTTGTTTTATTTTGGCCGTGATTAATTTTTTTTTTTTTGTAAATGACGAACTGTAAAATTTTGTAATAAAGTAAAATTTCGAATTTACCGCTTAATGTTTTCGGAATTTTGTAAAATTTTTAAATTAATTTTGTACCCTATGTACGTTGTATATACCGGCATAGGCTAATTGTATGCCGTATGTATGTATGTATATAATATTTGCCGTACGGACACCGCGGGAATAGAAAATCGGTGAAGTGCAGGTATGCACTTTTGTTAATATGTAAAATTTTGTCATGTTGTTTATACATACATGTGGGTGTATGTCGCATTAATTTTGTTTCTCCTCACTTTGTTTCGGTATGTAAGGTATGTACATATAAAAGTGGTGACTATTGGCATATATGTATGTTTGGTTTTGTTATTTTTCTTTTCTCTTTTTGAATTTCGCAATTGCCTTAGCTTACTTTTTGCGCAATCCTGCTTATACTGTTGAGTATAAGGGGTATTGCCGGAAAATGTTGTCAAGTGAATACTTGAAATTTTTTTTTTTTTTGATTTTTAATGTTGTGTGTTTAGATACACAAATGTAAGCATAAGTAGGCCTTTTATCAGATATGTATATGCCAGTATATATACAATTATATATATATATATATATATATATATATATATATATATATATATATATATTATACCATATACTGTTCATACATATATTTGGATGTACATATGTAATGTACCAAACTGTTTTTGGTTTCCCGGAAACAACCGTAAGTTCGGACAGTTTAGTAGCAACCGTTCTATTAAAATTTACAGGATCGTATACAGTTTTTATAGAGATCAACTGTAACTTTCAACATCCATATATGCAAATAAGTTCAAATAATTTAAAATAATAAATGGAGTTGATACACTCACTTTGTGCCGCTTCAAGGGACTTTGAGGGCTTTATATGCGGTAAAAAAGAGGGCGGGGGGCTAGTATATGCCACTGCGTTCAATCTGGTTCCTTTCCGTTTCCTTTCCTTTTTGGTGCTTGGCTTTCCTCCGGTTGTTTTTATTTTTAATTAAATTCCTTTTTTTTTAATTTGTTGTTTTAAGTTTATTAATGTTTAATTTTCACAAGGATTTTGTTTTATTCTTGTATTGAGCTTCGCGCCCGTGTGGATGTTTTTGTTTTGATAAATAATATTTCGCGCCCGATTTTCCGTATTTTTTTTTTGGGGGGGTTTTTGGTTTTAAACACTATATTTTATGTACATGTATTAATACGTTGCTTGTTTTTTTATATAACTGCACACACGGAGTTACGTTTTTTGTTATTATTGTATTTTCTTTTTTTTTCGATATTGTTACCACAACACGGAACCGCTTCGTGTCCGTTTTTCAAACTGCTTTTTATTTATTGTATATGTATACCGCAATTATTTTATTATATAAATATATTTTTTTTGAAATTTTTGATTTATATATATGTATGTATGTGCATGCATATGTGCATGCACCACTTTTTCTTTTTATAATTTATTTTTTCCTTGAAAATTTTTTTTTTTTATATGTATATTTATATATATGTATCTGTCACCGCACCTTTTTTATATATATATATTTTTTTTCTTTTTAATAGAAAACAATTTTTTGTATATGTAAATTAATATGTATACATATGTATGTATGTACTTTTTGTATATGTCACTTTAATTATTTTGCCGCTGCTTTTATATTTATTTTTTCCAAATAGTGCCTTTCTTAGCGGCTCGAAGGACCAATGTTTGAAGCAGCAATGTCCGATTCACTTTATCTTGGTGACACTTACCACTTCCACTTATTTTAATAAAAACACGCGGTTAATGTTTAAATTCAATTTGGGTTTACTGAGCCCTTTTAACGATTACAATTTCAGTAGAGTAATTACAATATTTCGATTCGAGATTTTACTAAATAGCAGGCGACGGCGGGAAAGCGAGAATTAGGCGGAGATGCGTATACTTCGTTTGTAGGTCAAAACGAGACTGAAGGAAAACTTTTTAGTTGACCCTTTTGACAGTTGATATGTGTTTTCGTGTGTGGATGTCCTCTCGCGTGTGGGTGGTGGAATGTGGTTTCTGTATGTGTGGTGTATTGGTGTAGTGGCATTAGGGAGGGGCGGCTTATCTCATTTAGCCAGCGATCGAGCTGTAAAAAATGTCAGTCGAGGAAGAACGCAAAACAACAAATGTGATAGTTATCCGCGAATTACGTCAACTAAGATTATTGAAAATGTAAATATTGGGTAGTCGAAAAAGTTGTATTTTGTTAATAAATGTCGTTGTAATGTATGTGGAAAGGTGAGATTTTAAGCTTCATTTACATTAAATTCGGGGAAGTTGAAAAAAGTTACAGCTGTTCAAAAATAATTTTTAATGAATAAATTCGCTATATTTTGAAATTTTTGTTTAAAAAAGGGAAGAATGACACTCAAGCCACAAATGAAATTTTTGAAGTTGACGGGGACGATGCTGTATCAGTTCGTGTAGCACAACAATGGTACCCTCGCCTCCTTTCTGGAAATTTCGAAATTTCTGATTTATCTTCTTCGTCTTCTTCTTAATTGGCGTTGGCACCGCTTACGCGATTATAGCCGAGTCAACAACAGCGCGCCAGTCGTTTCTTCCTTTTGCTACTTGGCGCTAATTGGATATCCCAAGCGAAGCCAGGTCCTTCTCCACTTGGTCCTTCCAACGGAGTGGAGGTCTTCCTCTTTCTCTGCTTCCCCCGGCGGGTACAGCGTCGAATACTTTCAGAGCTGGAGTGTTTTCGTCCATCCGGGCAACATGACCTAGCCAGCGTAGCCGCTGTCTTTTAATTCGCTGAACTATGTCAATGTCGTCGTACATCTCCTACAGCTCATCGTTCCATCGAATGCGATATTCGCCGTGGCTAATGCGCAAAGGACCGTAAATCTTTCGCAGAACCTATATATCTCTCGAAAACTCTTAAGGTCGACTCATCGGTTGTTGTCATCGTCCAAGCCTCTGCACCGTATAGCAGGACGAGAATTATGAGCGACTTATAGAGTTTGGCTTTTGTTCATCGAGGAAGGACTTTACTTTTCAATTGCCTACTTAGTCCGAAGTAGCACCTGTTCGCCAGAGTAATCCTACGTTTGATTTCCAGGCGGACATTGTTGGTGGTGTTATTGGTGGTTCCTAAATAGACGAAATTATCTATAAATTCAAAGTTATGACTGTCAACAGTGACGTGAGAGCCAAGTCGCGAGTGCGACGACTCTTTGTTCGTTGACAGGAGATATTTCGTCTTGCCCTATCATTGGCATACGCCAGCAGTTGTACACTCTTATAGAAGACGGTACCTTCTCAATTTAGTTCTGCAGCTCGAACTATTTTCTCCAGAAGCAGGTTGAAAATGTCGCACGATAGGAAATCGCCTTGTCTGAAACCTCGTTTGGTATCGAACGGCTCGGAGAGGTCCTTTCCGATCCTGATGGAGCTTTGAGTGTTGCTCAACGTCAGTTGACACAGCCGTATTAGTTTTGCAGGGATACCAAATTCAGACATCGCGGCATAGAGGCAGCTCCCTTTCGTGCTGTCGAAAGCAGCTTTGAAATCGACGAAGAGGTGGTGTGTGTCGATTCTCCTTTCACGGGTCTTTTCCAAGATTTGGCGCATGGTGAATACCTGGTCGGTTGTTGATTTGTCAGGTTTAAATCCACACTGATAAGGTCCAACCAGCAATGCGTTGGCCCCTGCCGCTTTGTTGTTCTTCAGGCGGGCAATTGCTATTCGAACCTCTGCATGGTTGGGCAATGGAACGTCTGCTTCATCGTCATCGATTGGGGAATCGGGTTCGCCTTCTCCTGGTGTTGTGCGTTCGCTGCCATTCAGCAGGCTGGAGAAGTGTTCCCTCCATAATTTAAGTATGTTCTGGGCATCGGTGACTAGATCACCTTTGGGGGTCTACAAGCGTATGCTCCGGTCTTTAAACCTTCTGTAAGTCGCCGAATTTTTTCGTAGAATTTTCGAGCATTATCCCTGTCGGCCAGCTTATCAAGCTTTTCATACTCACGCATTTCGGCCTCTTTCTTTTTCTTTCTGCAAATGCGTCTCGCTTCCCTCTTCAACTCTCGGTATCTATCCCATCCCGCACGTGTTGTGGTCGATCGTAACGTTGCGAGGTAGACAGCCTGTTTTCTCTCCCCTGCGACGCGGCAATCCTCGTCGTCCCAGCTGTTCTTTTGCACTTTCCGAACACCAATGGTTTCGGTTGCAGCTGTACGTAAGGAGTTTGAAATGCCGTCCCACAGTTCCCTTATACCGAGTTGTTGACGAGTGCTCTCAGAGAGCAGGAGTGCAAGCCGAGTAGAAAATCGTTCGGCTGTCTGTTGTGATTGCAGCTTATCAAAGTCGAACCTTCCTTGTGTTTGTTGATGTGCGTTTTTTGCTGTACAGAGGCGTGTGCGAATCTTGGCTGCATCAAGATAGGGATCCGAGTCGATGTTAGGACCTCGGAGCATACGCACGTCTAGAACGCTGGAGAAGTGTCTTCCATCTATCACAACATGATCGATCTGGTTGGTGGCTTTTCGATCCGGAGACAGCCAGGTAGGTTGATGTATTTTTTTGTGCTAGAATCTAGTATCACAGATAACCATATTTTGGGCCCCGGCGAAGTCGATCAGCCTCAACCCATTTGGGGATGTTTCCTCCTGGAGGCTGAATTTACCGACCGTCGTACCAAAGATACCTTCTTTGCCTACCCTGGCGTTAAAGTCGCAAAGCATGATTTTGACATCGTGGCGGGGGCTGCTCTCATAAGTGCGCTCCAAGCGCTCATAAAAGGCATCTTTGGTCACATCGTCTTTCTCTTCCGTCGGGGCGTGGGCGCAAATCAGCGATATGTTAAAGAACCTCGCTTTGATGCTGATTGTAGCTAGATGTACATTCTTCGGAGTGAATGATAGTACTCGGCGACGGAGTCTCTCTTCCACCACGAATCCCATACCAAACTTGCGCTCCTTTATATGGCCACTGCAGTAAATGCCACAAGGACCTACTCTTCTCTGTCTTTGTCCTATCCATCGCATTTCTTGGACGGCAGTGATGTCAGCCTTTATTTTTACGAGGACATCAATCAGATGGGCAGCGGCACCTTCCCAATTAAGGGACCGGACATTCCAGGGGCATGCCCTCAAATCGTAGTCCTTATTTCGTTTGCCATGATCGTCATCAAAAGTGGAGTCTCTCATCCGAGGCTGTTGTTTATTTTTTATTGGGGGTGTTTTTTACGTGGCGGGTCCCGAACCCAACGCACAACCCTATGCATGGGGTGTTTCGCCTTCCCACTTTAGCTCGCCTTTAAACGGATGTTCTTAGGCTACCCAGAGGATACTTGGTCAAAGACCGGAAGTCGTGAGCTGCTTGAGTCATATGTAAAAGAATCGTTTCTGGCCACTCCCAAGTGAATGGCGATCAGAGAACTTTCCCCACTTGCGTGAACTTCTACACATGACTCCATCCTCCGTTTTCCGATTTATACTGATGAAATAATGTCTCCAGCGGCAAAATGGCAATAAGTGATCGACCAAAATGATACATATTTGTTCATTTTTTTATTACTATAAATAGAAAAAAATAAGTTGGAAGTTTGATTAGATATACGAAAATACTATTTCGACTGCCCAATATATAGTAAAATAACTTGCTTGAAGATAAGAGCTGCAAATTTAACTTGGCTTTTAAACAAAAACTAAACTTAGCCTAGACAATAAAGTGCTTTTATATAATACAGTCATAAAGCTTATTTGGATGTATGGCATTCAAATGTGCAACTCATATTGCTATAATACAAAGGTTGTAATCGAAAATGCTTAGAACAATCAATTGATAAAGATCTGAAGATCTGAAATACATTGGATAATGCTTTCGTATATTCCTGCGATCAAACACGCCTAAAAAGAAGAGATATGCCTGCGTACTAAAAAACAACGTATCACCAAAACATCACAATCACTTGCTTGAGGTTGTCTAGTTTTTAAATGGATTTAAGATTTTATAAGTTAATGACAGGTTGCTAAAACAAAAAGCGGATCCAGTAAACAAATAAATTTTGCAAAAAAAATATTATGGTAAATAATTTGGTTATTTCTATGATTATCTGTAAGTAGGGATGGTCACAGCAAGCACCAAATTGACTCTGAAACCTCGTTTGGTTTCGAACAACTCGGAGAATTCCTCCCCCATCTTGACAGAGTCTTTGGTATCAGTTATCACAGTAGCGTTAATTTTGCTGGGTTACCAAATTCAGACACAGCGGCTTAAAGACAGCTCCTTTTCGTACAAGTACTCTTGTAGGACCCTCAAAGGTGATTTACTGACCGATGACCAGAGCATATCAAAATTATAGAGGGAACATATCTCCAACCTGCTGAATGGCAGCGAAAGTACAACGACAGGAGAAAGCGAACCCGATTCCCCAATCGATGACGATGGAGCAGACGTTCCATTGCCCACCGTGAAGAAGTTCGAATAGCAATTACCCGTCTGAAGAACGACAAAGCAGCGGGGCCGATGAATTGCCGGCAGAGCTATTCAAACACGGCGGCGAAGAACTGATAAGGGGCATGCATCAGCTTCTTTGTAAAATATGGTGGGGCGAAAGCATGCCCAACGATTGGAATTTAAATGTGCTACGCTCAATCCACAAAAAAGGATATTAAAGACTATCGTCAACAAACTGATTGGACTTTACCATTGTGACTTCACACCTGGAAAATCAGCAAGACATATTATATTACTTATATATATTCGCCATGCGCCAAATCTTTGAAAACATCTTCAGGATTCACACGCACCACCTATTCGTCGGTTTTAAAGCTGCTTTTGATATGTAGCACGAAAAGGAGCTGTCTTTAAGCCGCTGTGTCTGAATTTGGTAACCCAGCAAAATTAACGCTACTGTGCTACTGTGATAACTGATACCAAAGACTCCGTCAGGATGGGAGAGGAATTCTCCGAATTGTTCCAAAACTACTCTTGGAGAAAAAAATTAAAGTTACAGATTTGAATAGAGCAGGTACAGTATTCTTCAAGAGTGTAAAAATTTTGAAGTACGCCGGTGATATTGATATCCTTGGCCTCAACAACCGCCCTGTTAGTTCTGTTTTCTCCAGACTGACTAAGGAAGCGAAGCAAATAAGTCTGGTAGTTCAATTCCCACGACAGCTGGTTCTACGCGCCGGAATTGACTCGGATTTCATCCGACCGAGGGCTGTTTTTTCGGCGATCTAACCCCGTTTGGATCGGTGAGTAGTAATTTGTGTTTGTCGTCATTGGAGCAATGCCTTGCAGCAGGGTTGCTCCGTATCCTCCTGACTCGTGCTGGCATTGAGTCCAACCCGGGCCCGGAAGAAATTTTCTGCTGCGTATGCGCAAAAAGACTCCATAAAAACTCCACCTCGATCAGGTGTAATACAATGCAATGAATGGAACAATCTTAAGACCTGCTTAGGCCTTAAGACTCACAGGGAGTGGGCCTCGCGTTACGTGGCCTCATGTTGCGCTGAGCCGCCACTCAACCCGAGTGGCCAACCTTCATCCCAGTCCAATCTTCGTGCTAGAACCAATCACCAACTCTTGGTTCTTCGCACAGTCTGTTCCGTGTGTCTGACCGGCATACGTCGCAATGTTACATCAGTTAAGTGCAATTCCTGCACTGGCTGGTGTCACTTCTCGGCATCTTCTGGCCTGCGCATCACACATGAGTGGAGTGAATCGTATGTTGCAAATGTTGCAGGAGTCTGCCCCCGCAACTCACAACGGTGGCGTCTTCACCCAACACCCCAGCGCGACAACCGCCCTTGCGGGTTCTGCAGCTGCAACAAACACCACCTACATGTCACTCCCTCACCCCCAGGATCACCGACGGACACCCGCGACAAACTCGAATACTTCAAATTAAATGCAGCGGACTTCAGAGCAAGATCGAGGAGATAGTTGCACTTATGAATCGGCAACACGTACCGATGCTTCGGTCCAAGAAACCGCTAAGATCTTTGTTGTGGCGGTTTCAACGTATTATGTAAAGATCGCGAGCGAGATAATGGTGGTGGCCCAGAATTCATATTGCGCAACATCGTGCAGTATCGTCTAATCGGTGAAGACATCGACCGCTGGGATACTACCCTAGAATGTCAGGGTATAGCCATCTATATTTAATATATACATCCCCCCAGTTACATGTTGCTCTACAGGATGTTACCCGAATATAGGTGCGGAACTGCGTGGTGAAAATCGTTTGGTACTAGGCGACTTTAACGCGCACCACGATCTTTGGTGTTCCTGCCTGTCAAATGATCGTAGGGGGATGGAGCTGGCGGAACAGATTGACGATTTGGCATTCTGCACAATGAATGACGAAGTCCCCATCAGAGTTATGGGCACCTGTAATAGCTCGCCTAATATTACCATTGTTAGTGGTGGTCTGATATATATCATAACTTGGCGATCTATGGTAACTTTCGCATCAGACCTTCAGGCCATAATCTGTGGACAGGTTTCAGGTTTCTGTGCAACCGTACCTTCATTAACCTTAACAAAGCTAATTGGTCGGCTTCGCAGAATTTACTGAGAGCACCTTCAACGCTCTATCTATTCCAACGGACGTATGCGTTGGCGAACGTCAATTCCGCAAGGTGATCGCATCAGTTGCCGCTCGCTTCATCCCGGCTGGAAGGACAGCAGCCGTTTTGCCAACGAGCGCGACACATTACGTCATGCCGAGCCGAAGATCTCCGAATAAGGGATCTTAATTTGGAGATTCGGCGTATGGTAAACCACCATAAGCGGACGAAATGGATAGAGTACCTGAAGTCCTACAACCTCTCCAACGGTGTGAGTAATCTTTGGGCTACTGTCAAAGCTTTGTCTAATCCGAAGAGACATGACGACCGAGTTGAAGTTCAATTCAATGGTCATGCCTCTTCGGACCTGAAGGAGTACGCGAGCTATTTTAGCCGGCGGCTTTCACTGCACCCTTCGGTAGACAAAGCTAAGAGATATGTTAACCGACCGCTGCGCAAAATGTCAAACGACTGCGCGCCGCTTACTTTCAGAATGTCACCAATAAAGCAAAATCCTCTTAAGCCATTGGCCCTGTTGATATTAACATGCTAATGCTAAAGCATCTAAGCTCGACGGTAGTAAGTTATCTCACCAAGGTCCTCAACCTCTCACTGACCACTCTTCAAATACCCGATGTAAGAAAATCAGAAGAGTGGTCCCAATATTGAAGCCTGGGAAACCCGCCAACAAAGGGGAATCTTATCGCCCGATAACTCTCCTCTCCCCAGTAGTGAAGACACTTGAGGCTTCAAAAGCTTTTGACACAGTCAACCACACAACGCTACTGCAGGACATTGAAAAAACTACGTTTCCTCCAGGGATAAAGAGGTGGACCATGAACTAACTGAACGGTCTTCAGTCATCCGTACTATTTCGAGGGGAAATATCTAAACCGAGAAGAATTAAACAGAGGGTTCCGCAGGGTGGTGTCCTCTTTCCGTTACTGTTTAACTTGTACATCTCGAGGTTTCCATAACCTCGTATGTAGATGATTGCAATGAAATTGATGGCATCGACTTTTCTCGTTCCTCACTGTACAGAACCTCACACTTTCCCCCACCAAATCCACAGCGACCATTTTTACGAACCGGACGAAGGAGTATAGACTTGAAAATAATATTGCAGCAGATGGCGTCGAAATTCCTACTGTCAATAACCCAAAGATTTTAGGTGTAACCTTCAAAAGTCTATGGTCTTTTTCCATACGATCGCGATTATCGCCAAGATACAGAGGCAAAGGGGAAACGACAAAGAAACGTTGTTGGCAACTTACAAGGAAATCGGCCGGCCGGTCTTTAACTACGCACCATTAATATGACAGCACCAACCAGACATGCCAAAATACTGCACTCCGGATCACGAAGGGATGCCTTTTGATGTCTCCCATCGAACACCTTCATAGTAAGACGCTTATGCTCCCAGTAAAGGAGCATAATGAACTCCTCTCCAAGCAGTTCCTGCTGGGATATTTTCGTAGAAATCACCCTTGCAGCCATCTGCTTGGAGCGGAATCGCCTCCTAGGAGCATCACGAGGTCTTTCCTTCACGACGTCGTACAGTACGCCGACCAGACTTCGGACGCAACTGACTTTCGATAGGTACTGACCGCCATTCACAGTAGAGCCATCAGAAGAGGTCCAGTTGCCGCGAGATATTGTAGCAGGTTAAACTCCTACTTATCCAGAATAGACAGAATAATAGAAATTACAAATAACCCTTACCATCCTAACGGGGATTAGATAACCGTTAAAACAACAACAGCCTGGTAGTGAACGAGGGCTAGACAAAATATTCCCTACCATCAAACAAGCAGTGATATTAATTGTGTTTCCAAAACCTCAATTGTATTTTTCCTGGTTACTAAAATTTTCGCCAACTCTTACGTATTTATATTAAAAGACGACTAGTGTTTTGAATATCCATAGCCACAGAATAAAATTTTGAATTTTTGGAGTAATGAGGGGCATGTAGGCCTTGTCGTTTGCCACCTTTAATCCTTGATATTACAATCCAATACGCTGCGCCCCACGGATTTTCGTGCACTTTTTGGCATAATTCTCTGAAACATGACATTTTGCTCTTTTTAATCGCCTTTTTTTAAGTCGTTAGGGTTTTGATACTTCACGTAGTCTGTCACATCCTAAGCTGTCTACTATCACTTCTCAGTGATTCGATTTCACGATTCCACCAGTAAGCTGGCTTTCTCTGTGCGGTTGTCTTCTTTTTATTCATAACGGCATCACAGGTTTTGCTAATGTGTTGTACAAACAAATTAGCCTGTTGTCCTATGTCAACATTCCGTTTTATTTCCATCAAGCATTAACTTAAAAAGTTCCTCATCTAAATTCTCCACCTCTTGGTCTGCACCTTTTGATGGCAGCTTTTGCTGATACTTATCATTATAGCCAGGTGATTACTCTGGGTATAAATATCGCACATCCACCAGTCTATGTATCAATACAGGACTCTGCTTATAAAAGATATATCAATAATGGAGTCACGACCATTTTTCTCTAAGGTGTTTTGTCTTCCTGTATTAAGCAGTACTACGTCTAGCACAGCAAATGTATATTAGGTGTAGTTGTCATCGCATCTTTTACCAAATCGTGAAGTATTTTTTCATATTCAGCATGTGGTATACTTGGCGGTATATAGAAGCTGTAGAAATAAATCCCCCATATTTTCGTTCTCGTACATGTACATATTCTAGACATATGAAACATTTCTTTAGTTGCGTTTTTTGCGGACTCTGCAGTTTGTCCACCCAATCTTACTCTTTTGTGCAGTCATAAAGTGCTTTACTTCCTGTGTATGAAGGCTTATGATTGCCTGCATATCCTAGTTCTTTTAATAGACTCTTTGCTGAAAAGATATCATCTGATATGGCACCATGCGACTTCTTCCTTTTCAGAAATTGAATTTGCCCATCAAAGGAAAGCGTTATGCAGACGTAGAGGATTGCACCGGCATACTGGCGGCCATGCCGGAAAACGAGCTAAAGCAGTAGTTCGAAATGCTCTTGGACCGTGCAGAAAGCTGTATTGAAGCGGAAGGAGACTATTTTGAATAAAATAAATTGATTTTGCCCAAAAAACCTTTTGATCTGCTTTTTTTTTAATCCTGTTTACTTTGGAAAGCACCTTGTAATTTCTTGTGTTAGCGATCTTATTTGTGCCTGATCTCCTAGAACCTCCTATCTCCTCTCTATATCCTTCCGTAATTCTGTGCTTTCTTTAGTTCTAACATTATCTTTCCTTTAGCTGTCTCTTTCAGCTGTCTCTTTTTCGTCAAATGTCTCCGGTTTTTACGATGACAATTGCTTTTGGTCGTAGGCGTGATACGGTGTTTTCCTTCCTGTTGTTATTTGTTTTTGAACCTTACGTGGTATCATGTTCCAAGTATCTTTCCATGTCGAGTCCTTTTCTCCTCCCTCGCGATTTAGACTTTCTCCTGCTTTCACAATTGGTTTATGGTGGGATGTTTTAGTCCTTGGTGGGGTCCTTTTTTTTTATCTGCTTGTCATCATGTGGTCTTTTTGGTGTAACTTCAACACTAGTTGGTTTGATAGCTACGGTTGATAGAGCGTTGTGGCGGACGCATCATATCCGTTAGCTTTTGGATAATTTTTCATAGTTTATACATAATCACGTTGAGACTGTGCTTCTTTCAATATCGGTGTGTTCTGCTGAAGCGTTGGTAGTGACGATTTCGACCTCTTAGGCCTCTGTACGGGGAGCACCTTCACTGGCGATCTAGCCAAACGCTAAGCTTTTTTAAAGGGGTCTACTTCTGAACTCAAACATTGACTGACAACACCGCTAAATTTGTTGCTGCTATTGTTGTTGTTGTGGAGTTTTTCATTAATTGTCTCCATTTATCAGTTTAACAGCGCATCGTGTGTAGAGGGCGGACCGAAACAGACAAGAACGGGTGTACCATCGGGAGCGATGCCCCTATTGAGGCCTGACCTATGCTTTAGCGGTTTCGGAAAACTCGGACGACCGGCGCTCGCCCGGAGGAATGCAGTCTACTAGTTCTGTGTCCAATGTACACTTTCTGAGCAGGGCCCGAACTAGCTGGTTACTGAACTCTCTCTCCACCACCAGTCATCGTCGGGTATTGGTTATTCGTTGTAACTTGTTTCGCGACTAACCAACTACTACAGACTGTCCGCGACTTGCGGAACCCCCCGGGAGCTTAGAGTTCACCTGAGATGCCTGATCGCGTAAGATCCAAGACCTCTTTTATGAGTGTTAGTGACAATCCGTTTGTATAGATATACGATCATTTACGCTCCTTTAGCACATGCGAAGGTTTTGCCAATTCCTGTTACAGAAATGGTTCATAGGTTATTTGGTTGGTTATCCATTGGCTACAGAAAACTGGTTCACCGGTTACCTCGTAACTTGCTTATGGTTATTTGGTTGGTTATTAACTGGTTTCCAATGACGAACGTATCGGTTACCTTTCAATCTATATTTTCCATCTTACAATAATTTTCTGTCTAACTTTGTCAAATACTATATAATCCAATGCTGCTGTCAAGTTTCAATAAAATGCGATAAGACGGCATGAGGTTTCCACATTTTTTCGACTTGACTCGGCTTCATGCCATTATTTCAAATTTGCAGTTGAATGGTATGAAAAGGAAAATATAGCTTATGTGCCAAGATATGCAAAACCACCTAACTTAACGTCGTTCACACCCATCGAAATATTTTGGGTGCTTTTAAAAAACGTTATGAAGAGCCAAAGGAGGTTGTGGACACCGCTAACAATTTTTTTGCAAAAATGGTTTTCATCAAGTAAACAAATTACAAAAGATACTTTTAAGAGGTTCATGGCTAAATGTCAAGATGAAATAAATTTCCGTTAAATCGCTGTTTTTTATTTTTATATGTATGTATAGTATGTATATTAGGGTGCTTAAAATTTTTTTTTTTAATTTTTGTTCAACTCTTACTTTAAAATTCAAATCACTATATTTAATCCTCTAATTGAGATAATCAAACTTTGTCGCAGAAATTCTTAAAGTTTGAAAAGCCAACTTCATGAACATGTGATGGATATTTCTGAAAATTCTTGTGCTAAATGTATGGGAACCTAAAATAAATATAGCGACCCCTTAGAGTTACAGGGTCTGGCTTGAATAAGGATTCTTTGTTTGTCAATCACCAACATTTGAGGGGATAAGAGTTAAAATAACTCAATTTTTTTTGAAGCACCTTAAAGTATACTTACTATGTTATCATTATTTGTTTGTTAAAAAGCTTATTTATATTTATGATTTAAATATACTCTATATTAATTTTTGTAATATGTACAATAGTTGTCACATTAATTTATAAGTGCTTAACATTCGCACATTATATAAATCTATATAAGTTAATTTAACAATAATATTTCAACTTACTGAATTTAGAGCATTAGCATTTAGCAATGAAAGTTTTGATAATTTAAAAACTAAGTGGTGAAGGAGAAACTTACCTCTGAAATTCGCAGATATCTAAAATGAATAGAAATATTTAATTTATTTATTTACTTCTTAATGTTTCGACTTTATACCTTACAAGACGGGTAAAAGTTAGGTAACAGGGAAAAAGTAGGTTAAATCTTTGGGTATTCATTGGTCATAGAAGACTGGTGCATCTGTTACCTCAACCCTAGCTATGTGTTATTTGTTCAGTTATTCCTTAGTTACCCCTGCCGTCCTAAAGGCAATACTAGAATTGTATTAACGAAAACATTTTCACATTCTTTTTCTCTGTTGTGAATTTAATGTCATTTATTTCTGAAGGTAATTCTTCCAAAGTTCCAAACCTTTTTTCTTCTTCTTAATTGGCGTTGGCACCGCTTACGCGATTATAGCCGAGTCAACAACTGCGCGCCAGTCGTTTCTTCTTTTCGCTACGTGGCGCCAATTGGATATCCCAAGCGAAGCCAGGTTCTTCTCCACTTGGTCCTTCGGAGTGGAGGTCTTCCTCTCCCTCTGTTTCCCCCGGCGGGTACAGCGTCGAATACTTTCAGAGCTGGAGTGTTTTCGTCCATCCGGACAACATGAACTAGCCAGGGTAGCCGCTGTTTTTTTAATTCTCTGAACTATGTCAATGTCGTCGTATATCTCGTACAGCTCATCGTTCCATCGAATGCGATATTCGCCGTGGCCAATGCGCAAAGGACCATAAATCTTTTGCTGAACCTTTCTCTCGACAGTGACGTGAAAGCCAAGTCGCGAGTGCGACGACTGTTTGTTTGATGGCAGGAGATATTTCGTCTTTCCCTCGTTCACTGCGAGACCTCTTTGTTTTGCTTCCTTGTCCAGTCTGGATATCAATATCATCGGCATACGCCAGCAGTTGTACACCTTCTCTATTTAGTTCTGCAGCTCGAACTATTTTCTCCAGAAAAAAATTAAAAAAATCGCACGATAGGGAATCGCCTTGTCTAAAACCTCGTTTGGTATCGAACGGCTCGGAGAGGTCCTTCCCGATCTTGACGGAGCTTTGAGTGTTGCTCAACGTCATCCAAATTCAGATATCGCGGCATAGAGGCAGCTCCTTTTCGTGCTGTCGAAAGCAGCTTTGAAATCGACGAAGAGGTGGTGTGTGTCGATTCTCCTTTCACGGATCTTTTCCAAGATTTGGCGCATGGTGAATATCTTGTCGGTTGTTGATTTTCCAGGTCTAAAGTTACACTGGTAAGGTCCAATCAGTTGGTTGACGGTGGGCTTTCAACTTTCACACAATACGCTCGATAGAACCTTATATGAGGAGGCTAATCTCACGGTAGTTGGTGCAGATTGTGGGGTCTCCTTTTTTATGAATTGGGCACAGCACACTTAAATTCCAATCGTTGGGTATGCTTTCGTCCGACCATATTTTGCAAAGAAGCTGATGCATGCTCCTTACCAGTTCTTCGTCGCCGTGTTTGAATAGCTCGGCCAGCAATCCGTCGGCCCCTGCCGCTTTGTTGTTCTTCAGGCAGGCAATTGCTATTCGAATCTTTTCATGGTCGGGCAATGGAACGTTTGCTCCATCGTCAACGATTGGGGAATCGGGTTCGCCTTCTTCTGGCGTTGTGCGTTCACTGCCATTCAGCAGGCTCGAGAAGTGTTCCCTCCATAATTTAAGTATGTTCTGGGCATCGGTGACTAGATCACCTTTTGGGGTTCTACAAAAGTATGCTCCGGTCTCGAAACCTTCTCTAAGCCGCCGCATTTTTTCGTAGAATTTTTGAGCATTACCCCTGTCGGCCAGCTTGTCAAGCTCTTCATACTCACGGATTTTGGCCTCTTTCTTTTCCTTTCTGCAAATGCGTCTCGTTTCCCTCATCAACTCTCGGTATCTATCCCATCCCATGTTGTGGTCGATCGTAACGTTGCGAGGTAGACAACCTGTTTTCTCTCCCCTGCGACACGGCAATCCTCGTCGTCCCAGCTGTTCTTTTGCACTTTCCGAACACCAATGGTTTCGGTTGCAGCTGTTCGTAAGGAGTTTGAAATGTCGTCCCACAGTTCCCTTATATCGAGCTGTTGACGAGTGGTCTCAGAGAGCAAGAGTGGAAGCCGAGTAGAAAATCGTTCGGCTGTCTGTTGTTATTGCAGCTTATCGTCGTCGAACCTTCCTTGTGTTTGTTGACGTACGTTTTTTGCTGCACAGAGGCGGGTGCGAATCTTGGCTGCAACAAGATAGTGGTCCGGGTCGATGTTAGGACCTTGGAGCGCACGCTCGTCTAGAACACTGGAGACGTGTCTTCGATCTATCACAACATGATCGATCTGGTTGCTGGCTTTTCGATCCGGAGACAGCCAGGTAGCTTGATGTATTTTTTGTACTGGAATCTAGTACCACAGATTTTACATTGGCGTTAAGTCATTTTTAAATTGGCATAATGTTCTAATCACAGAAGGAAGAGCACTTAGATTGCTGACATATTTGCCAGACGCAATCCACCCAAAAAAGGGTTTCTGCAGCGCTGGTTGATTAGGACCGCTTTTAATTTGACCAACCGCGATCATGGCGAAAAAGGTGCCCGAACTCAATAAAATGTCAATATTTTCTTATATATGGAATTCTTGATCTGCCAATTCAATATTACGCGAAATGTTCCAGCATTAATGTTATGGTCTGGATGATTAGCCCAAATACACCGAATTATTCAGAAATAGGCCGAAAATTCGTAATTATTTACACGCGACTTTAAAAGCGCTCTTAATTTAGTCCACATTTTCCAATTTCCCATCCGTTATACTCACTGTATGCATAGCACGAGTGGTGAATGGTTACGCATGAATTGCAGCTGGAAAGAAAACCGTATACAGAGGGCCGCTTACGCAAACCATTTATGCAAAACGGCACCAATTTCGCAAAATCGAACCTCTGCTGTACTGGATGCGCCTTGAAAGTAAGGCAGGCAGTTAAAGGGTGTTCCTTCGACTTGCACTTTTGACAGATTGACTGTTTTGTATAGTAGCGGAGTGCTGATAGCGTGGAAACTGTTTTTATTTATTCCCGCACTTTAGCTTTAGGCATAATTCCGATTTCTTTGGCGCCGCGATCTGAAGGTACCGTTGGAAAGAAAAAGTCCTCCTTATTAAAAAATAGATGGTGTTATAGGGTCCGCAAACGCTTAGTTTACTAGACATTCGACTTCAAAGTTCAAAAATTCACAAAAATCGAACATTTCAACAAGCTATTTCACCACATGAAACACATTTTTCGCACATTTTTAATTTCAAATTAATTAAATTAAACTATAAGCATTTAAATACATCCACATTTTTCACTTTTTGTAGGTTTTTTTACCTAAGAAATCTTTATTTTAAAAATTACTTTTTACAATCGTAGTGCGCATCATTTATGTGCTAACAATTATGAGGAAATGGACCGCTGCCATATGATAATAAACAAATATGAATTTCTCTATTTTCATATAATTCCTCTTTTTATATTTAGCAATCTTAGTTCTAATAAAAAGAAGTGTGTCTATAAATTTTATTTCAAATTAAAATGAGTATAAACAATCTTTTCAAGCATATAGATTTTTTCTTATTCAAATTTAATAAACAACCAGGTAATATTACGTATTAAAATAATAAAATACTTAGGTTACCCCGAGTATTGGCTCGATCAGGATTATCTTTTTAAAGGAGTACTACGCAAAAGTACTTCAGTTAACCCGGGTATTCGATCGACTAGGGTTATTTTTTTAGAGCGCGGAAAGGAGTACTACGCGAAAGTACTTCAGTCACCCCAATTTTTACTTAATTGTCTTTATTGAACATAAATCGAATATTATACATATACATATGTATGTATATGGAAAAAGTTTTCACAACTTAATATTATAACTTGAAAAATTTTGGAAAGTATTTTTTATTATAATTAATAAAGAAAAAAGAATAACGCAAAAAAGCAAACAAAGAAAAATCGTTAAGAATCCTACAAAATTTGGTGTTTAAGATGTGGCAACGCTCGTTTTCCTCATAATTGTAAACAATCTAACCTTTGCAACGATGAGTGTGATAAGTGATTTTTAAATTAATAAATTTAGGTAAAATATTACAAAATAAAAGTGAAGCGTGAACTTATTTAAATGTCTAAAGTGTGTATTTAAATATACCAAGTGAAAAATGCAAAATAAAATTGTGAAACTTAGAGAAATACCATGTGTTTTTAGTGCAAATTTTTCAGATTTTAATTGTGAATATTTTGAAAAATGTAAGTTATTTTAATAATATTTTTGGATAATCCTCCTCTGGAGAAGCTCCCCTATCCGCACATACCCCATTTATACAGAAATTCGCCTTCTTTACCTCTCTGCCAAAGTAATCGGAATCGTGCCTAGCTTTTACCTGTTCTTTTAATTTACGACAATTTAAAAAGTTTTCTTAAACGATTTTTCCAACCGGCTCTTTCAATACTGCAAGTTATTTTCTTGGTAGTACGTCTGTTTCACGAAATTTTCACACCCCATACTACGCATTTATGAGTATCTGTTTGTATATGCGAATTTCTAGCACACACTCCACGCTACTTCCATTTTTTTCCTTCTGCTATTACAGCCTTAAGGTCAGTATCCGCTGTCAACTAATTGCTCAAGAAAAAAAAAATTACATTATGGGGATTCTCTTGCTCTTGCAAGATTGCAGATTATCTATACCGAAATATACAAGAGCACAAGTAGAATCTAGTGACATAAGAATGGCTGATTCGGTCAATTTATTGTAAATGACTATTGTGCATGGATTGGAGGATGGAGCCATGTGTAGAAGTTCACGCAAGTGAGGAAAGCTCTCTGATCGCCATTCACTTGGAAGTGGCTATAAACGATTCTTTTACATATGACTCAAGCAGCTCACGACTTCCGGTCTTTGACCAAATATCCTCTGGGTAGCTTAAGAACATTCGTTTGAAGGCGAGCTAAAGTGAGAAGGCGAAACATTCCTCCCGCAGGGTTGTGCGCTGGGTTTGGGACCGCCTCGAAAAAAAACACCCCCAATGAAAAGAAGCAATCAACCTCGGATGAGAGACTCCACTTTTGATGACGATCATGGCAAACGAAATAAGGACTACGAATTAAGGGCATGCACCTGGAATGTCCGGTCCATTAATTGGGAAGGTGCCGCTGCCCATCTGATTGATGTCCTCGTAAAAATAAAGGCTGACATCACCGCCGTCCAAGAAATGCGATGGATAGGACAAGGACAGAGACGAGTAGGTCCTTGTGGCATTTACTGCAGTGGCCATATAAAGGAGCGGAAGTTTGGTGTGGGATTCGTGGTGGGAGAGAGACTCCGCCGCCGAGTACTATTATTCACTCCGATGAATGAACGTCTAGCCACAATCAGCATCAAAGCGAGGTTCTTCAACATATCGCTGATTTGCGCCCACGCCCCGACGGAAGAGAAAGAAGATGTGACGAAAGATGCTTTTATGAGCGCTTGGAGCGCACTTATGAGAGCTGCCCCTGCCACGATGTCAAAATCGTGCCTTGCGACTTTAACGCCAGGATGGGTAAAGAAAGTATCTTTGACACTAAGGTTGGTAAATTCAGCCTCCACGACGAAACATCCCCAAATGGGTTGAGGCTGATCGACTTCGCCGGGGCCCGAAATATGGTTATCTGTGGTACTAGATTCGAGCCCAAGAAAATAGATCAAGCTACCTGGCTGTCTCCGGATCGAAAAGCCACCAACCAGATCGATCATGTTGTGATAGACGGAAAACACGCTTCCAGTGTTCTAGACGTGTGTACGCTCCAAGGTCCTAACATCGACTCGGACCACTAACTTGTTGCAGCCAAGATTCGCACCCGCCTCTGTGCAGCAAAAAACGCACATCAAGAAACACAAGGAAGGTTCGACGTCGAGAAGCTGCAATCACAACAGACTGTCGAACGATTTTCTACTCGGCTTGCACTCCTGCTCACTGAGACCACTCGTCAAAAACTCGGTATAAGGGAACTGTGGGACGGCATTTCAGACTCCTTACGTATAGCTGCAACCGTAACTATTGGTTTTCGGAAAATGCAAGAGAACAGCTGGTACGACGAGGAATGTCGTGTCACGGCGGAGAAAAAACAGACTGCCTATCTCGCAACGTTACGATCGGTCACAACACGTGCGGGATGGGAAAGATACCGAGAGTTGATGAGGGAAGCGAGACGCATTTGCAGAAAGGAAAAGAAAGGGACCGAAATGCGTGAGTATGAAGAGCTTGACAAGCTGGCCGACAGGGGTAATGCTCAAAAATTCTACGAAAAAATGCGGCGGCTTAGAGAAGGTTACGAGACCTGGAGCACACTTTTGTAGAACCCCAAAAGGTGATCTGGTCACCGATGCCCAGAACATACATAAATTATGGAGGGAACGCTTCTCCAGCCTGCTGAATGGCAGTGAACGCACAACGCCAGAAGAAGGCGAACCCGATTCCCCAATCGAAGGCGATGGAGCAGACGTTCCATTGCCCACCATGAAGAAGTCCGAATACCAATTACCCGCCCGAAGAACAACAAAGCGGCGGGGGCCGACGGATAGCCGGCCGAGCTATTCAAACACGGCGGCGAAGAACTGGTAAGGAGCATTCAGCTTCTTTGTAAAGTAATGAGACCCCACAATCTGCGCCAACTAGCGTGGGATTAAAGCCCAGCCGTCAACAAACTGATTGGATCTTATCAGTGTGGCCTTAGACCTGGCAAATCCACAACCGACCAGATATTCACCATGCGCCAAATCTTGGAAAAGATCCGTGAAAGGAGAATCGACACACATCACCTCTTCGTCGACTTCTAAGCTGCTTTCGACAGCACGAAAAGAAGCTGCCTTTATTCCGCGATGTCTGAATTTGGTATCCCCGCAAAACCAATACGGCTGTTTAAACTGACGTTGAGCAGCACCAAAAGCTCCGTCAGAATCGGGAAGGACCTTTCCGAGCCGTTCGATACAAAACGTGGTTTCAGACAGGGTACCGTGCCACTTCTTCAATCTGCTGCTGGAGAAAATAGTTCGAGCTGCAGAACTTAATCGAGCGGGTACAATCTTTTATAAGAGTGTATAACTGCTGGCGTATGACGATGATATTGATATCATCGGCCATTAGTTCTGCTTTCTCCAGCCTGAACAAGGAAGCAAAGCAAATGGGTCTGGCAGTGAACGAGGGCAAGACGAAATATCTCCTGTCATCAAACAAACAGTCGTCGCACTCGCGCCTTGGCTCTCACGTCACTGTTGACAGTAATAACTTTGAAGTTGTGGATGATTTCGTCTATTTAGGAACCAATATTAACACCACCAACAATGTAAGCCTGGAAATCCAACGCAGGATTACTCTTGCCAACAGCTACGACTTCGGACTGAGTAGGCAATTGAAAACTAAAGTCCTCTCTCGACGAACAAAATCCAAACTCTATAAGTCGCACATAATTCCCGTCCTGCTATATAGTGCAGAGGCTTGGACGATGACAACAACCGATGAGTCGACGTTGCGAGTTTGCGAGAGAATAGTTCTGCGAAAGATGTATGGTCCTTTGCGCATTGGCCACGGCAAATATCGCATTCGACGAAACGATGAGCTGTACGAGATATACGACGACATTGACATAATTCAGAGAATTAAAAGACAGCGGCTACCCTGGCTAGTTCATGTTGTCCGGATGGACGAGAACACTCCAGCTCATAAAGTATTCGACGCTGTACCCGCCGGGGGAAGCAGAGGGGGAGGATGACCTCCACTCCGTTGGAAGGACCTAGCTTCGCTTGGGATATCCAATTGGCGCCACGTAGCGGAAAGAAGAAACGACTGGCGCGCTGTTGTCAACTCGGCCATAATCGCGTAAGCGGTGTCTACGCCTATTAAGAAGAAGAATACTATTGTGTATGGCTATTGTGAATTGGCGCAACTTCTGCATTCATTCTTCAAAAAAAGAAAAAAAAACTGTAAAAAATCTTTATAATTTAAATTGAGATTATAAAATCTATTTAAAATTTACCCACCTCTTCAATTTAACGTCAAAATTTGTATTTAAGTAAAATGAAAGCAAGCATGGGGTTGCAATTATTTTTTTACGTTTTTACTGAACTGAAACGGGAACGCCACACCACATCAGTACCCACCTAAAGTAAGATTGTGAAATACCGCAAGCCAATTGCATTCAACCATGGAATCACTTACAGCTGTGGAATTTTTAATAAACTCTTTGTTGCCTGTACTGAAAAGCAAGTCGCAGATATACTGCACCTTATACCATAATTTAATAAATGATTTTATTATTCAATTGTAGGAAAGTACCGTATACAAGTTCACATGACTTGTGCTGTTTGCGGCTTATAAAACAAAAATTTACTTAAATATTTTTTATTGTTTGTTGCAGCAAATGTTGTTGTAAATTTTATTAATTTTGACTCGTTGTTGAATCATATATCTTTCCATGACGAAGTCGCAAACCTTACCTTGACGTCGTATGCTGTCCTTATCGATCTACTTTTGTATAGTGTTTATTGCAAAACCCGGTATATGGGTATGTGCTTAGCACATATTGTTATTATTTTGTGTATTTCACTTGTGATTATTTTTGTTGGGTATCATTGCACACTTCTATTTTACTGATATTTTATATGTATTTTTTTCTTATTTATTGGCGTAGACACCGCTGAAGCTGTTATAGTCGAGTTTACAACCACGTGCCATTTATTTTCGCTGCTTGACGCTAATCACAGATTCTGAGGGAAGCCAGGTCCTTCTCCACCCGTTCTTTTCAAAAGAAAGTTATGTAAATAGTAATAAATTAGTTATGCAAATAATCATTTCGGCCCGTCCATCCGTCTGTGCGATCGATGATTTGAAAAAAAATTAAGATATCTTGATGAGACTCTTAACAAGTGTTTTTTGTCAAAGAATTGGGAAGTCCATAACCACTGAAGCTACAGTAACGGTCAGTGTCAAAATAGAAGAAACCGGATGAAACCCCGCTATCTCCTCTAATAACGGTAGTGTTAAAATCTACTATAAACGCTATAAATCAATAACTAAATACGCCAGAGACATTAAATTTTAGTTTACGTCTGGTTGGAAATCGCGAGGCAAATACCACAAAAAGAATTTAAAAATATGTTAGTTGGAGTTCGCAATAGCAAATATGCTTACCCGCCAGTAATTGATCAATCCTTTGCAGCAGCGGATATTGATTTGCATAAGGAGGTCATGCTTGTGCAGCTGCGTAGTCTATACGATGATGTGGCCGCTAAACCACCGATAAGGTCCAATCAGTTTGTTGACACACAATACGCTCGATAGAACCTTACACGCGATGTTGAGGAGACTTATCCCACGGTAGTGGGCGCAGATTGTGGGCTCTCCCTTTTTATGGATTGGGCAGAGCACACTTAAAGTCCGACCATATTTTACAAAGAAGCTGATGCATATACCGGCAATCCATCGGTCCCCGCCGCTTTCTTCAGACGGGTAATTGCTATTCGAACCACCAAGAAAGTACTCAAAAATTGGGTGGATCGGATAAGCTACTATAAACTTAGCCGTGGTGGTCATTTGTCCGAAATTGTTTTCCACAAATAAATTTCATAAAACAACCTTTTAAACATATCAAACCGTTTTTTTACTGACTTTTTTAATTTAAAATTGTATATGGCCTACCCTTTACCTGCATGAGCATACATGCTGCACATATTAACATATTTCATCATCGTTATCTACTGACACATTCCTCCTAGTGCTGAAATTGTTTATATCACGACGAGGAGATTCAGGGCAACCACTTTGACAACGAGACTAAGTCAAGTCGTATTCTAGCAGATGAAATCGAGAAGACATTATCTGTCACACCAATGGAAAAATACCCTCAAGCCATACCCTGAAGCAATAAGTTCGCGAGTCGGCTAATAAGACTCGCAAAATTATTCTTAAGAACACCACAACTCATCGCTCCAAAAGAAGTTGTAATAATTGTTGATGACAACACAAAAAGGACCACCTAGTCAAAGGGAATGGTTCTGGATGTTATAAGTGGTCAAATAAGAAGCGCTGTAATCAAAACGGCTTTATTACCCGGACTGTAGTGAAATATGCGCTCTGAAATTGAATCCCTCGTCAGAGACTAAGGCTCACAGAAGGTGGTATGTTAGCACGCAACAACCTATACTTTGAGTATTGTAACGCTAATCACATCGTCCATCATTTAACTTGTCACCAAACGCGTACCGTTACATAATTATGTTTGGTTTATGTTTCGAAGCATTACTACTATGGAAGCAACGCTTAGCGGTAAATTGTGCGTTGAAAAGCCATTATCATCCAAATAATTTAAATATTCAATTGATTAGTTAGTAGCTTCATCTTCATTCATTACTTAACCAATAGATTTTAATTCATACATTGGTCCGATGTCTTCATTCCGTATTCGTAGGTTAGGTCTTCTAACTTAACAATTCATTACCTTTGTGGTTAGTTAGTTATATTAGTTCGTCTTTCGATGAGACAAAAATACAGAAATTATTGGGGAAATGAAATCAATCCGCTTCATCAACATGTCCAACTATTACCGATAGTCAACAATTGCTCAAAGAAATCTTAAGCAAGGCAGTCATTCATTTCACAATTTGGCGCTGGCGTTTCTAACCTGACAAATAAACTATTGCACATGACATAACACATGTCTTCGATCAAGAGTAAAGCCCTATTATATATCTCTTTATTCATCTCAAGATCATAATTTCTGAAGAGGATACGGATTTGATGCAAATATCTTCGGAAGCCGAATTATACTGACATTTAACATAAAAGGATACAAAGTACCTTATGTCCGTCCCCTGGCTCCCCTGGCTCTCAGCCTGTTCAGTCGTTCTTGAATTATAAATGGTGTAACTATATACGTATAGTCTTATATATACATATATAGACATATGGTTTTTTTATTGTTATTTTTTTGAAATATTCAAATCATTCTTACAAACATAAATTTTTAACAAATATATAACATACATATATAATTTTTGTATTTATGAATTGTAATGAATTGTAAAAGTATCCTATGTCCTTACCCTGGTTCTAAGCTGCCTCTCCATCACATTTCAGTCAAATCGATTCAGCCGTTCTTGAGTTATACAAGTTTTTTTAATAATGATTTCTACTTAAATTATAAAGATTTATTACAGTTATTTTTATTAAGAATGAATGCATAAGATGCGCCAATTCACAATAGTCATTCCCTATAAATTGACCGAATCAGCCGTTCATATATCACCAGATTCTGCTATGGGTGCTCTCTTTTCCTTTGCATATTTCGATATAGGATTTTTGCATTTTGTGTCATCGTGTAATCTTGCAGGGGAAGAGATTCCCCTATAGTATATAAATATGTGGTTTCTTTCAAATAATTGTTACTTTTTTGGAAGAAATGAAATGTTCAAATCATTCCTACACACCTTTTTAACAAATTCTTATGATTTAAAATGTAATTTTTGTATTTAAGAGTTTTATTGAATATTAACATAAAAAAATAAGTACCCTCTGTCCTTGCTGGTTCTAAGCTACCTCCCCACCAAATCTCTGCCAAATCGGTTCAGCCGATGGTGTAACTAACACGACTTTCTTATATATATATATATATAGATTTAAATTCTTTAAGTACAGTAAAATGCAACACCATGGATTTATTAAATTTTAATTGTACATAAATATACAATCATATAGATATGTGTATGTCCCACTATTTGTCTGTGCTAGCTCACCTTACCCTTTTGCGTTGACTAGTTTTCCTAAGATCTGCTGGCGGAATGGTACATACCTACAAGAAGCACAATTATTTTAGCGAAAGATTGTCTAATAAGCTTAATTACTGAAGTAAAATAAAGTACGAATCGCCTTAAAGTAAATCTAGCTTCGGATAGAAGAATTTGGAATTGTCAATGCACTGGATCGATTTTGTGCATATTTAGATGGAGCTCCATTTGTACTTGTTACTGACTGCAACTCTTTGGTACTGGTGCTGGAGAAGAGATGGTAAATCCTCACAATCCCCCAATGACTACTGGAAACTTCAGGCGATTCAACTCGCAAATGGTCCCTGACAGCTACCTAGTAAGTACCTGTCGCTGGAGACTTATTTCAGTAGCTCCATGGAAAGACAATTTTTCCACGATCGATCTCACTCACGCGAATTATCAGATTCCAGTGGCTCCAAAAGACGTCGAGAAGAAAGTGGTTTTAAAACTCTACGGCTCTTTCTAATTCCTGGACCGCGCAATACAATACAGACCTTTCAACGTCACATGGACATCATTTTGAAAGGCTTGTACTTCTTTGGCTGTTTCATTGATGACCCCATAATTACCAGTAAGTACGTTTTACGTAAAGAGGAGGGGACATACCTAGGTTGAACGATCAACAAGGATGGAATGGATTCTGACTGAGCACGTTTAAGCCATCTTGCCAATTCTAAGCCTGAGACCATCACTGATCTCCGTAAATGTCTGGGGAAAATCGATCACTACCCCAAGTGTATTCCCAATGCTTCACAGTTACAGGCACCTCTGAAATCTTTCAGGAAAAAATGAAAAGAAAAACGTGAAATGCAAAGTGTCTTGGAGGCCTGAAGATGGAAAAGCTCTCATCTACCGCCACTTCCCACACATCGTTTCAATCAATGGATTTACTGAAAAAACACTTCGGTGAGCAAATAATTTCACGTTTTGGGCCGGTCGACTGGTCACCAAGACCTTGTGATATCACACCGTTAGACTTTTACCTGTGGTAATATGTAATATTAAGGGCACGCACTTGGAATGTCTGGTCCCTTAATTGGGAAGGTGCCGCTGCCCAGCTGGTTGAAGTCCTCAATAAAATAAAGGCTGACATCACGGCCGTCCAAGAACTGCGTTGGACGGGAGAGGACAGAGACGAGTAGGTCCTTGTGGCATTTATTACAGTAGCCATATAAAGGAGCGCAAGTTTGGTGTGGAA
This sequence comes from Bactrocera correcta, assembly GCA_027475135.1. Classification (NCBI taxonomy): domain Eukaryota; kingdom Metazoa; phylum Arthropoda; class Insecta; order Diptera; family Tephritidae; genus Bactrocera; species Bactrocera correcta. Next base: position 53,027,113 of record CM050326.1, read on the forward strand.
TTCGTGGTGGGAGAGAGTACTATCGTTCACTCCGTTGAATGAACGTCTAGTCACAATCTGCATCAAAGCGAGGTTCTTCAACATATCGCAGATTTACGCCCACGCCTCGACGGAAGAGAAGGACAATGTGACCAAAGATGCCTTCTATGAGCGCTTGGAGCGCACTTATGAGAGCTGCCCGGCCACGATGTCAAAATCGGGCTTGACGACTTTATCGCCAGGGTAGGCAAAGGAAGTATCTTTGGCAGTATGGTCGGTAAATTCAGCCTCCACGACGAAACATCCCCAAATGGGTTGAGGTTGATCGACTTCTACGGGGCCCGAAATATGGTTATCTGTGGTACTAGATTCCAGCAAAAGAAAATAGATCAAGCTACCTGGCTGTCTCCGGATCGAAAAACCACCAACCAGATCGATCATGTTGTGATGGACGGAAGACACGTCTCCAGTGTTCTAGATGTGCGTACGCACCGAGGTCCTAATATCGACTCAGACCACTATCTTGTTGCAGCCAAGATTCGCACCCGCCTCTGTGCAGCAACAAACACAAGGAAGGTTCGACGTCGAGAAGCTGCAATCATAACAGACCGAAAGATTTTCTACTCGGCTTGCACTCCTGCTCTCTGAGAGCACTCGTCAACATCTCGGTATAAGGGAACTGTGGGACGGCATTTCAAACTCCTTACGTAAGGTAGCAACCGAAACCATTGGTTTTCGGAAAATGCAAGAGAACAGCTGGTACGACGAGGAATGTCGTGTCGTAGCGGAGAGAAAACAGGCTGCCTATCTCGCAACGTTACGATCGACCACAACACGTACGGGGTGGGATAGATACCGAGAGTTGAAGAGGAAAGCGAGACGCATTTGCAGAAAGAAAAAGAAAGAGGCCGAAATGCGTGAGTATAAAGAGCTTGACAAGCTGGCCGACAGGGGTAATGCTCGAAAATTCTACGAAAAAATGCGGCGGCTTATAGAAGGTTTCAAGACCGTACTTTTGTAGAACCCCCAAAGGTGATCTAGTCACCGATTCCCAGAGCATACATAAATTATGGAGGGAACACTACTCCAGCCTGCTGCATGACAGTGAACGTACAACGCCAGAAGAAAGAGAATGCGTCTCGCCAATCGATGACGATGGAGGAGACGTTCCATTGCCCGACCATGAAGAAGTTCGAATAGCAATTGCCCGTTTGAAATACAACAAAGCGGCGGGGGCCGATGGATTGCCGGCCGAGCTATTCAAACACGGCGGCGAAGAACTGATAAGGAGCATGCATCAACTTCTTTGTAAAATATGGTCAGACGAAAGCATGCCCAACGATTGGAATTTAAGTGTGCTATACCCAATCCATAAAAAAGGAGACCCATCACTCTGCGCCAACTACCGTGGGATTAGTCTCCTCAACATCGCGTATAAGATTCTATCGAGCGTATTGTGTGAAAGATTAAAGCCCACCGTCAGCAAACTGATTGGACCTTATCAGTGTGGCTTTATACCTGGTAAATCAACAACCAACCAGATATTCTCCATGCGCCAAATCTTGGAAAAGATCCGTGAAAGGAGAATCGACACGCACCACCTCTTCGTCGATTTCAAAGCTGCTTTCGACAGCTGCCTTTATGCCGCTATGTGTGAATTTGGTATCCCCGCAAAACTAATAAGGCTGAGTCAACTGGCGTTGAGCAGTACCAAAAGCTCCGTCAGGATCGGGAAGGACCTATCCGCGCCCGCGTTAGTTCTGCTTTCTCCAGGCTGGACAAGGAGGCACTCGCTCTCACGTCGCTTTTGACAGTCATTACTTTGAAGTTGTAGATAATTTCGTCTATTTAGAAACCAGTATTAACTTCACCAACAATGTCAGCCTGGAAATCCAACGCAAGATTAGTCTTGCCAACAGGTGCTACTTCGGACTAAGTAGGCAATTGAAAAGTAAAGTCCTCTTTCGATGAACAAAAGCCATACTCTATAAGTCGTTCATAATTCCCGTCCTGCTATATGGTGCAGATGCTTGGACGATGACAACAACCGATGAGTCGACCTTGCGAGTTTTCGAGAGAAAAGTTCTGCGAAAGATTTATGGTCCTTTGCGCATAGGCCGCGGCGAATATCGCATTCGATGGAACGATAAGCTGTACGAGATATATGACGATATTGACATAGTTCAGCGAATTAAAAGACAGGCTACGCTGGCTAGGTCATGTTGTCCGGATGGACGAAACCCGCCGGGGGAAGCAGAAGAAGAGGAAGACCTCCACTCCGGCGGAAGGACCAAGTGGAGAAGGACCTGGCTTCGTTTGGAATATCCAATTGGCGCCACGTAGCGAAAAGAAGAAACGACTGGCGCGCTGATGTTAACTCGGCTATAATCGCGTAAGCGGTGTCTACACCAGTAAAGAAGAAGAAAAATCTTCAAAAACTGAATGTCTAAGAATGTTATTTCGATTGATAATAAACATTTTCCATTAAATTTGAAGTTTATATGGTTTTTCATAAAAAAGTAGTGAGCATCGGAATGGATCACCCTTTATAGCTTCTTTAATTATTTTTAACTTGTAATTTAACTGAAAGAATTATTCTGTTTCCATTTTTTTTTTTTGTTATTTTACTAATTTCTATTGTGAGTTTTAATTAGTACTTCGTTATTATTATTTTGCAAGACATTATTTAATTTATATGAAATTATTGCGATCCATTTCCATGAACGAGTTATATATTGATCTTTTTCCTTTTGATACATACTCTTGCAACCAGTTAATAGAGAGTATTATAGTTTTGTTCCCTTAACGATTATACGTATCATCTAAAACTAATCGAGATAGATGTAGGATTTTATAAATATAGATGATCAGGATGGTGACAAGAGTTTAAATTCGGTTGATGTCTGTCTGTTTTTCCGACCGTAAAAATTGAGATATCTCGATGAAACTTGGTATACAAGTTCCTTAAAAAGTACCATAACTAAGCACTAAATTAAGGTATATAGCTGTAATTTGGTACAGAGGATCCCAGTAGCAAGGGCACCTGTGAGCAAAATTTTTTGAAAAAGTGGGCGTGGCTCTGACCTATAAAAAGTTTAATATACGTATCTCTAATACAAAAAAAAAATGTACTGAGTACAGATTTTATAAGAACTTCTACCGATAGTGTGAAAGAGATGAAATTGGGAATAACCCCGCTCACTCCTCATATAACGGTATTATTTTATAAGCAAAAAACTGTTGTTAAAAAGAGTTGCTTACTTTAATGTAGCATTTTGTTACTTAACCCGTTTACGTTAAAGATGCTTCACATCGATTGCGAATTGATATTATAAGACTCTGACAACGCACCACTAGTGTTGCTTGCCATGCCGTCCTAATTTCAGCGAAAAGGACATCCATATTTGTGACATTTTTGGTACCTACTGCTTTTTATACATCAACCTAGATGTGTTCTCTTCAGGCCACTCCAAAACATTCATGGAATTTTCAACAAAAAACTTTTGCGTCAACTTTCCCGTATGCTTTCGATTGTTATTTTGTTGGAATTTCCATATACAGGCAAATTGTCCTTAGTCCATGGCAGAAAGACATTTTTTAGAATGTCGACGTGTTTCTCCTTTTTTAAAATTATATCAATCGTATGGAGCGAACCTACACCATTCCAGGAAAAATATTCCCACACCATGATTGATCCTCCACCATGCTTCACTACGCGTGATATATTGGTCGACGAACATACCTTCGACCATCGATCTATGCGATAAACTTTTGTTACATCGCTCCAAACAACATACTGCCATTGTTTGTTGTGCAAGATCAATAGGAGTTGGAAAAGTCAACGCATTTTTTACTTTGAATTTTAGTCAGAAGTGGTGTGCTGCGTGCTTCCAAATTCGATCAAGCGCCGGGAAATTGTTTTGTTGGATACTTGGACATTATATTCGTCCTCAGTTTTATGTGGAATGTCAGTGGAACTATATTTTGGGTCTATTCGGGCGATGTTAGTAATTCAGCGGTCTATTTCTGTTGAAGGTTTTTTCTTTGCGTGTAACATAATAAATAGTTTAAAATTCTGTATATCGATGGCTTAATATAGAAAAGGCGTATCTACACTTTTCGTTACTTTTCAGGAGAAGGAAAAAACTGAATAAAACCTTAAAAACTTAAGATGCAAAAAACATGTCTATTGCAGTTTATATTCAAAACAGGTAACAAATTCAATTGTGGTATAATTTTGTTATTATTTTTAATTTCTTTGAAGTTATTTGAGATAGGGCTTTATGTTATTATTTTTCTTGAAAATAAATTTAAGTTGGGGCTTTTTGTCGTAAGTTAAAATTAGGACAAACTTATATAATAATTCATTTTTGAAGTAAAATAAATAAATAATTAAAACTAAAATATATATTTCAAGGCAGATGTTATTATACTGAAAACAAATTAGGTTTTTTTTAGATATGGCTATTTTCTCTTTATAAAGACAATCGGGGGACACATTTTCAATCGGAAACCTCGATCTCTGTGGGAGTAACTGATATTCATCTGTTACATTTGTTTTAAAATAAATTGATCCTGACGAGTCATACGCCAAGGCTGGAAGCATGCTTACTGTATGATCTCCAATGCCCCTGCCTATAATTTAAGAAAAGCTTAAGTATATATATCTAAAGAGTTGTTTCAGTGTGCAATATTCACCTGAACGTATTGATGTATATATCTTTGAAATATTTTCGAAATTTAAAAAATAATCATTACGAAAATGGTGTAGAGGTGATCTTTTCTTGGCTTAAAAATAGAATAATTAAATTCCTTTATTAATTGCGTAAATATTGGGTACAACAATTTTAGGCGTCCATTTTCTTTTTCGGATTCGGGACTGCTTTGAGTGCCGTGTTTACCGGCGCTGCTAATCCAATTTCGAACCATCTTTTCCTTTACTCCTAGTGTTGAATAAAACATTTCACGGCACACTTGTAATCGCTTTGAATTATGACTCAAGAAATATGATATGGACTGATTCCGTCTCGAATTTTCAGAGGTTTACCTTTTTGTTTCAGAAAAGCTTGTAAGACCTGCAACATACTGCCTCTTTTGCTCCCAGGACATCTCCCAAAACAAACTAAAAATTTCTTTTCGCGTGGACTCATTAAACGTCGAACACTTTCTCACCGCACTTTTTACACAAAATCGTGATGAACATGGCTCTCCTAATTGCCTAGAAGGTTTTTGTCAAAGATCTTTTTTTGATATACCCAAATATTCCACGCCTTCCATTCTTATTCTTTTTCTTTTATTTACATTTTGTAAAATATGCTTGTGCTAGACAAACTTGGGGAAATCCCGTTTTCTTTTAAAGTAAATACAAAAGCAAAACAATAAGAATAAGAATAGATACAAAATGTAGTGCAATTTCTGTTGTGGCTTTGATTGTATGTCTATTTTAAGTTCAACTTTAAATGACTTAGGGCTTTTCTCTTTCAAAAAAAACTTCGAATGATTTATGGCTTTTTTTTATATGGCTATAAATCCGTTATTTACGATCATAGTCCACTATTTTTTTAAGGAGAGGAGAATTTGACAGTGGTCTACCAGAATACATTACAAACGCGATTTCGAAAAAAATGTAGATACGCCTTTTCTATATTAAGCCAACGATATGCTTAAGGGCATTGAATAAAATTTCTTTTTACGTTTTTCCAGACTGACGAAGGTCAAAAATTTAACCTACTTTAGGTGTACAGCTGCAGTTTTTTCTCATCAAAAACTTGAATAATACATTTTAATATATTTTAAAACACAACTTTGAAACATATCCTTACCAGAAATCAATAATTGTATTAATAAAAATTAGCATCAGAAGGAATTTTAATTATTTAAACAACTATTTCTAATTAGCTGTCGCACTTAATTCACCTTCCATATCGTAACGCATTTACCATTTGGGAGAAAATTAACTGAATTTCAACTGTGCAACTACAAAACTAAGCGAAATTAATACATTGTAATCATCAGCACCTTACAAAAAGGAAGCGCTTCTAATTAGCTCTCAACAGCTGTATATATATATATATATATATATTTTTTTTTTTGATGAGAAAAAACTGCAGCTGTACACCTAAAGTAGGTTAAATTTTTGACCTTCGTCAGTCTGGAAAAACGTAAAAAGAAATTTTAAATCATTTTATTCAATGCCCTTAAGCATATCGTTGGCTTAATATAGAAAAGGCGTATCTACATTATATATATATATATATATACTATGTATGTATATATATAGTTACGCATCCTACTTTTATGAATTATTTGCCCCTTTTCGGTTAACACTGTACTGTTTCTATATTCTTAATTCTTAATTTCTTATTTTTTTTAACAAAAATTACTTGTCGTGGTGGATATGCTTTATTTCTTGCTTATTCTTATTATGGTTTTTAAAATCCTTTCATTATTTTTGAGCTAATCTAGGTTACTTTGACTAGTTATTTCGGGGTAAATGTAACATTTCTATAAAAAATAGGGTTAATGGTCTTTTGAATGCTATAGAATGAACTGAATGCTTATACTCAGACAATGCTCTTTCTAAAAGTTCTTCCAAATTTTTGTGTTCACCGTTTTCTTTTATGCAAGGCATTATTTCGATTAATGTAGAGTGGAATCTATCACCATTAATTTTAATGAAGCTGAATTTAAAGATGGCTCATTGTCTTTAACTATTAATTTTTGTACTCCGAAGAAAAATATATCTTTTATGGGTCTTCAACCTTTTCTATCGCTTGCTATTTGGTTTTTGTCGCTGCGTATTTTATAAATTTATCTAAAGCGGTCACAACTATTTTTCCTTCTGTTAAAAATATATTTCTACTTATTTCGGTTAATTGGGATGTCCCCCGTGCAGTTGGCTATTATTCCTTCTATTTATTTTACATACCGGGAAAATATTTTTTATATTCAGGCGCTTTCCTATGTGCTTTTAGATATTTCTTTAGTATGAGGTTCTCCTGTTCTTTCCGTTAGTAATATTATCAATATGAATAGGAAGAGAATAGATATTTTGTATCATTCTCATTATCCTTTCTTCTGTATGAATTCTATTTACAACAGAAGATATCGTTAAATAAAAGAAATCAGTAATTGCTCGTTGTACCTTGATTCCTTATATGCCTATGAACAGTTGGAAAAACTATATGCCTATGAACAGTTGGAAAAATATCTTAAATTGATTGGAAAAAATTGGTTTTTGAAAACATTAATTGGAACTTCTGTACAAGGGAGTTCTCGAAAAGAAAGTTATTGGTTTACCGCCTGGAGATAGGACGGCGCCTAATTCAAAACCGGAGGTGTCTTTCTCAAAAAATATCTTTTGATACCAAAGTTTTTTTTTATTTTATTGAACGCTTCTAAGGCTTCTCCGGCTGATTTTAATTTTTTTTTTGGCGTTTTGTTTGGATAAATTACGTCTTAGGAGTATTATTATTGGTTCAGTTATTTTCGAATAATCCTTGAATAATCGTCGGAAGGAAGCTGACGTACCTAGAAGGAATCTTAGTTCCTTGAGAGTTTGTGGGTATGGGAATTTAGCTACTGCATCGACTTTTTTGGGATTAGTTTTTATCCCTTTTGTGTTGATTACGTATACTATAAACTCTACTTGTTACTTTACAAAGGTACATTTGTTCTGTTGACGAATAGTTGTTTGCATTTTTTAGAGTTCGAAATACTATTTCTATTTTTTTAATGTGTACCTCTTCGTTTTTGCCATATATTATTGCATCATCGATGTAAACATAGTCTTCCTATACAAGTATGTCGAAAGAATATCATCTAGCGCACTTTGGAATGTGGCTGACCATTTATAGGATCGAAAGGTAATCGGAGAAACTCATACTTTCCATTTGTTTGACTTATAATATAAAAATATTTGATTTGTTAAAACTTAAATAAGATTCTTTTAGATCCTTACCACTAGGGGGGGGGGGGGGGGGGGAAAAAAAGACCTTATTCAAGCTGAGAAATCTTTCATTCTAATATTATTTTCAAATTTGTATATTATTCATTTTATGTTGTTGTCTTACTTATTTAATTAAATATAAGTGTACGTACGGCACACCCCTTGGGGTCCCTGCCAGCCACGGCTAACCACTTTTCTCAAATATTTCAATACATTTACATTTTTTTCTCTATTCACCAACAACAACGCACATGTTCGGATTATTTTTTTGTTTACGTATATGTAATGATCTTGATTCTTAATTTATTTGAATGAGTGCGAATGAGAAAACATAATTGTCAATAGTGCCAAAAAAAATCCCAAAAAGGATAATAAAAAACGATTGAAAGAAGCATGTCATTCGTGCTCGCACAACAAGAAGGTAAGTGAATGGATTTTATGTGATTTTTTTTAATGATTTGCAAATAATTACTTCACTTGTTTTATCACATTGAAAATCAGGAGAACAGAATTAGAAATAGCAGCAGCAGCAAATAAAAATTGTTAAGTATGTAAGTATGGCCTGCAAAGTCCAATATAATTCGCCAAAATAAATACATATGTATGTACATATGCCTTTTATGCGTTTAAGGCAGCGTTCACAGTCCAATGTATTTAAAATGTAAAATCAAATGTTTGTTTTATATATTAAATGATCAGATAATATTAATATAAAATTTTTATTTAAATAATCTTTTCTTTATGATATTATTATCACTTTATATAATTAATCTTTCTTTTTCTTTTAGATATTAAGAAATCAATTAAATTATTCTTTATTTTCATTTATTAATAATGTTTTTCCTTAATAAATCTTTTTTCAGATGTTAATTAAATTTTTAAATTAAATATATTTAACACAATGTTAGCGTTAATAATAAAATTAATAATTTCAATATTAAAAAGTTTTGGTTTGAAACTTTAAGAAATTTTAAAAGAAGAATTCAAAAAATGCATCCCTACATCAGCTGACGATTAGGATAATTAGAGCAGATCAGCTATATTTTTACATAAATAATTTATATGACACTGCTGAATGAGCGCAACAAAGATGTATGATCGCACGCATACGTACGTGTGAGAGGAAAAGTTTCAAAACCTACTGTTTCACTATTTTTTTCACCACTTTCGGCTGGCAGGGGTCCCTACAAGAATTGAATGATAGAAACTAACAGAATAGAAATTTTCTCACTAACACAAATGCATAGAACTGGAGAGTCCTTTTTTTTCTTTTGAAAGACAATTAGCAAAATGTCTTCATTTCATTTCACTTATTTTTTTAATGCTTTAAAATAGATTCCACTTTGAAATTTTTAAATTTAAAAATTTTATTTCACTTGCTTGCTCTTATTTACACTTGTTTGCGCTTTTTTTCTTCTTCTTCCACTATATTTTCGCGTTTAATAAGAATAAGAATAACGGTTGATATACAAACAGTGTATGTACGCATGTATGTCCAGAGAACATATGTTTTTAGTTTCTCTGACTCTACACTGTGTGTATATCAGCTATTTCAGTTTTGCACGTGTAATCATAGCCCGAAAGAAAATAATCTGAATCGTCTCTTTCTTACTTGTGGATAGGTATACAATAATTTCTGAAGTCTATGCATTTGTGTTAGTGAGAAAATTGCTATTGTGTTAGTTTCTATCATTCAATTCTTGTAGGGTACGAGCTTCATATATGTATCTGTGTAGCATATTAACGCATATATTTTTATGTGCTTATTTATGTACGTTTTGTATTGTCTCTGCCTTAGCTAATATATGTGAACGTTATAATTTATTACAATAGCTAGAATATTTATTATCTTATTTAACATTTCTAAAGAATATAAAAAGTTTAAATGCATATAATGTTGTTGTCCGTCCTTTGGTAGTAACGAATATGTTCAAGTTTGAACATTCTCTCGGACGACAAAAGTAGCTACAGTTTGTGATCGTGTCATGTTCGTCAACTAAGTGACGTTCACGATGACTATGCGCCTGTCTGTGTAGAATTACTACAAATATGTTCTGTCAACTTTTCCTCTTTCACATCGGACGACGTTATACCTTTGATGTGACGTTTCTTTTTTTGCACTTTAGTATTCTCCTCTGCGCTGTGTTATGTTGTAAACATCCCATCCGTTTCTTCTTCTTGGCTTTCGGATTCAGTACTGCACCTTCCGCTGTCATACCTTCATCTTCAGCAATTTCAATTGTCATGTCTCATTTCGCTTTTCATGGGGGGGGGGGGATCCAAGAACCAATGTTGTATTATAACCAGCCTCCCTCTTTCCGAAGTGAGGACTCTTCCGGGGAATAAAACGACTCTTAAAGTCTTCTCTTTTTTTATTATTATTATATTTTATTTTATTTATATTTTAGCACTTCAAGAATAATTTTGTTCTTTTGTTTTCTTCGTTTCTGCCAGAAAGTCGTAGTTTTCCGTTGTGTCATCAAGACAATGCTTTTCGAAACGTATATCTTTTAAGCACAGCTTGACTTTCTTCAATATGTCATCAACACAATGCTTCTCGAAACGTATATCTTCTAGGCGCAGCTTACCAAAGGTAATATCTTCAAGCATAGCTAATCTTTTCTATTTTTAAATTGCTTTTTTGTTTTTTTAATCTTTTCATAATATGAGTGGTATCACAAGATCTTCTATCTCAACATTAAAATATGAATTGTTGTAATAGAGTGTCAATTCGTGAATATTTCTATCCATGTTGCTCCATAAATTCTTGAGACGGTCTTCGTAAAATTCGATTTCAGTTTCGTCACCAGTATTTATATTTATTTTTGTCTCTGCAATTGTAGATCGAATTCTTTCCGCTCTTTTCTCTATTGCACGCCTTATGAGGTCTATCATTTTATTGGCATCTAGTTCCTTTTTGAGCTCCTGGACTCGCTTCCTATTATCCTCGGCTCTCATCCATATATATTCTAGACTTATTTCCTCAAATTTAATGTCTTTTACACGCTGCTTCTTCTCAAAAGTGATCCCTTCTACGCGCAGATCGCCTTTCTTTTTCCAGTGTTCTACATTTTTAATTACTTTTTTTAATAAACTGTTTTTATTCTTACAAAAAATAGTTGGAGGTAATTGCTTTGGTCGTCTGGTTGACCTTGCTGTGTCTCGATTTACAGCCGCAGAAATTTTTTTAAATAACAGTGTTCACACAGCGTTTAGTTTCGCACTAAAACGGTTTATATGATCAAATGAATACGCGGAAACATGCACCCGTCTTACAGTTTCCTTAATAACTTACCTGTGTACGTAACAGGGATTTTATATTGACTATATACATTAGGGTGTGCCATTTTGAGGCAACCTTTTTTTTTCAACTGAAAAACAGGCTCAAAACTTTCGAAATGTGTAAAATAAAAGTCACTCAAAAGATGAGCTCTTAATATTAATATTAAGAGGTGCCTCTTTCAAATTTTCTGTTTTCCATATAAATAACATGAAAAAAAATCATTTTTTTTGTGGGGGTTATTGTGCGGAGGTTTTATATGTGCACGCGATGGCTGCCAGTAGGGATAGAAAACTCGATTCCGATTCTACTCGAGAATCGAGTTTTCTCGTAAAATAATCGATTTTTCGAATGTCAAGAACCGATTCTTAATCGTCTTCGACTATTAAAGATCGATTTTGAAAAATCAATTATTTAACGAGAAAAATCGATTCTCGTGTAGAATCGGAATCGAGTTTACCATCCCTGCTGGCAACCATGGCGTGCACATATAAAACCTCCGCACAATAACCACCACAAAGAAAAATGATTTTTTTTCCATGTTATTTATATGGAAAACAGAAAATTTGAAAGGCACCTCTTAATATTAATATTAAGAGCTCATCTTTTGAGTGACTTTTATTTTACACATTTCGAAAGTTTTGAGCCTGTTTTTCAGTTGAAAAAAAAGGTTGCCTCAAAATGGCACACCCTAATATACATACATATATAATAGGACTTTTACATATGTATATTGCCTGTATTTTATTCACACAGGTCTTACAATTTTTGCTCGAGCTACTTATCCTGCTCGAAGGACCAAATATTTGACTTGTAATATTTGTAATATCAAACTGCTTAATTTGTATGATCAAACGTTAAAACTTAAATAAAATTCTTTTACAGTCATCGACTGATACTCGACGTGTATGGTTGTGCTTAAAGTGCTTAGAGTGACTTCTTACGTTCTTCTCTCACCTAGTGTTATTCGCAAAGTTGTTTTTTTTTCTCATAAGACAGTGATATTTGCTATACATACTAGTTAAAGATTGATAACAAGAATGCCCCCAAATGATCCTCGCTTGGGGATAATAGGTTTGCCCTGTTAACCCCAAGTCCTAAAGCTAAAAGGAAAAAAACCTAGCTTAACTAATGATTTTCCTACGCTACCGACAGTCAAAAAAGAAAATCCAAAATACTTGGTGGTAAGTGCAATAAACGCTGAAAAACCCCTTAATAAGTACTCGTGCTTTGCTGTGCACAAAGCCCTCAAAAACGTCAGCTCTGAAATTATAAATATTTCTGAACTGAGGGATGGCAAATTACTATTGTTGGTAAAAAGCAACCACATTGCCAAAAAATTTCTATCCACAAAAACTTTGTACGGAGTATGTGATGTAAAAATTGAATTACACAACAACCTTAATTACTCTAAAGGTACAATTTTCGCACCATGTCTCAATGAAGTGTCAGAAAACGAGATCGTAGAAAATTTGAAAGAACAGGGTGTCGTATCAATTTTTAAATTTCCAAAATATGTCAACAATCATCCAGTCCCAAGTGGAGTTGTGCTTCTCACGTTTGACATGTATCATTTACCAGAAAAAGTTGATATTTCGTGGTACACCACTAAGGTAAGACCGTACTATGCCAACCCATGAGATGCAAAAGCTGTCAGCTTCTTGGTCACACGACAAAGCGATGCAATAAAGCCCCACATGTGCCCTTCCACCTCACACTTCATTGCCTTGTTCTCGTTCTTTATGCATTAATTGTTCAGGTAGTCACCCAGCTTCTAGCAAATCATGTCCCAAATTTGTACAAATGAAAGAAATAATAAAAATAAAAACAGATAACAAATGCTCCATGCGTGAGGCAATAAGAATCCAAAAAATGCAAATACCTACCACCTTCAATGAGAGTTCCACTCCATATGCTGATATAGCAAAAAATTATAGCAACAATATACAAGTACAAGAAAACAACAATGATACGCAACTTACTTTTGCCGAAAAAACCGGCACCCCAATATATACAATACAACAGAAAATGAAACAAAAGATAACAAAACCACTTCACATATATCAAATACAACAACTACTACATCAGTCGATGACTCATCAGCACACAATATGCTTTCCTCCTTGCTTTCCCATCTCTCTTCCTCTGCATTAACCCAGCCCCTCTTCCCACCTTTCACAAACCCACAAATACCAGAGTAAATGATGGGAATTTTGCAATGGAATATGAACGGTCTTTTGAATAATTATCCAGATTTAAACATACTAATCAATGAATTTTCGCCGGATATTATATCCATACAAGAAACACATATCCCATTCAATAAAAAACTACACGCACCTAATAAATAGGATAGTTATTTTTATAATAGCACTCAGAACACTTCCTGCAAGCAAGGGATTGCTGTCTTCATTAGAAAGAGCTTAAACCACAAAGAAATACCAGTTTCCCCCAATATCTCTTGTTTAGCAATCGAAGTAGACATTGGCTTCAAAATTACAATCATCAACTGCTACATACCCCCACATCAAAGCTTTAACGTTAGAGATATATCGGATGTTCTCAATTATTTTGCTACCCCCATCATCATTATGGGCGATCTTAATGCATGGAGCCCATTATGGGGTTCCACGGCTACAATTTTATCTCATGACCTTATCGTTCTTAACGACGGCTCACCCACACACTTTTCAACACATGGAACATTTACCCATCCCGATGTTATTCTTGCTTCCGCTACTCTAGCTCCCAAACTTACCTCCCTTACCCTTGATGATCTCCACAACAGCGACCACTTCCCCATCATCACTTCCCTTTCCACTCCCAAGTCCTACAACGTGAAGCCCAGGTCGAAGTTCTTGACAGAAAAGGCAGATTGGCCAAAGTTTTGCTCGCTTGCCATATCTCTCTCCAACAATAAACCAACCTGTCATAATATAAATGCCGAAACTACTGCAATAAAATCAATTATCCGTTCTGCCGCTTATTTAACCATTCCCCAATCCAGCACTAAAAAATTTACAGCGAAATTGCCTTATTGGTCAAACTTACTCGCTATCCTTAGAAATAATAAAAAACGCTTGAGGACGAAATTCAAACGAAATAGAACCGATAACAACCTTATAGAATATAAAAAAGCCAACGCCGTGTTTAAGAAGGAGCTAAAGTCGGCCAAAAGAATATCACTAGAAAATATTACATCTAACATAAACCCATCTTCTAGCCCCAAACAAATTTGGTCGGATATAAAATCTCTTACAGGATGTAATAAACGTTTTGGTTTATCGCATATCCACACTGACCAAGGTCCTTTATACTCCCCCCAAGATATCGCAGAAAAATTTGCACAAACATGGTCATCTCTTTCCGAAAATTCCTTTTTCCATACCAGTTTCAACTTACTAAAAAATCAAGTCATTACTGAACCCTATAATAACCCTTCACCCTCCCCAAAAGCTCTCTCGATTGAGGCAGATATTACCACAAGCGAATATGACATCACGATTTCGGCACTAGCAGGAAAAACACCAGGCGCTGACAAAATATCCTACCCCATCCTAAAAAACATACCTAACCCCATTAAAACTAGACTCGTTAACCTCTACAATAAAATTCTCAACTCCGGAATATATCCCCAACAGTGGAAAATAGCCACAATCTTACCCGTCCCAAAGCCTAACAAACCCACTTCCCACATAGAAAATTATAGACCCATATCCCTCCTCCCCTGCATGTCCAAAGTTTTAGAAAAAATAATTTCTACACGAATCATGTGGTATGCTAGAGCTGATGACCTTATAAGCCCCAACCAATTTGGATTTCAAAAAGGATTAGGAGTTATTGATCCACTCCTATTCTTCGAGCATTTTGCCTCTACGGCCTTAGCAACTCGAAACCATGTTTCCATATTAAGCTTGGACTTTGAGAAGGCTTTCGATAGGGTTGGAGCACATATAGTGCTCAACGAATTAAAGCGTTGGAAAATTGGCACCAAAATTTACAATATTGTAAAATCATTTTTATGTAATCGCAAGTCTGTTGTCTGCGCCAACAGACACCAATCTCAAATATATAATCTCTACAACGGCATACCCCAAGGTTCCCCCCTTTCAGTAATTCTTTTCATCATAGCGTTTAACAAAGTTAGTTCTATAATCTCCTCAAATCCAAGGGTCGAACATTTCGCTTATGCAGACGATGTTGTAATTTTCACAAAAATCAAAGATCTGCAACAAGTTAAGCATATTTTTTTTTAAATTCTAAATGATATTAATAAATGGTCAGAAAGGTCTGGTGCCAATATTTCAGCAAGCAAATCCTCCAGCTTTCATATCTGCAGAAAGCACAATTGCTCCTTTCCCTCCCTTTACATGTTTAACATCCAAATCCCACACACTAATACGTTAAAAATACTAGGCCTAATATTTGATAAGACTTTGTCATACAAAGAACATTGTAAGTCTGTTAGATTACGCTTATTATCTAGGCTTAATATCATAAAATTTTTGTCTTCTAAATATAGCTTATGTCACTCAAACACAATTGTTAATGTAACAAAAGTCTTATTGTTATCTAAGATTGACCATCAACTGTCGATATACGGGCACTGTGCTAAAACCCATATCAAACTTATTTTCCCACCATACCACGCGGCAGCTAGAAGGAGTATTCGAGCCTTTCCTACTTCGCCAATAAAAGCCATCTTACCGGAAGCTGGACTACCAAATATTGCGAAAAGAACCGCACGTAACACAATGGTGCTCATTCCAAAGATATTTCAGGCCAGAAACGAATTGCTGCTTACACAGGTTAGAACAGCTTTAAAACACACTAATGTAAGCCGCAAGCCATCTACGATATCACGTTGCCTACCTATTGCGAAACAACTTAACATCGTCGCAACTCCATCTTTGGTTGAAACAGCAATATCCCCAACCTATTCTTCACTTACAACATCACTTATTACCACTCCACAACAACACCGCAAACAGTCTACAAGCAACAACGAATACCAACAACTACATAACAAAGCCTTAGAGCTTTACAACAAAACTTGGGAAGTTGTATAGACAGACGGATCTAAATCCGACACAGGTACTGCGTTTGCTGTGACAAATAAGCTAGGTTCCACCATTGCTGTATATTCTCTGCCACCGTACTGCTCGGTATTCACAGCCGAAGCAGCTGCAATACTTGAAGCGGTACTTTTTGCCCCCCGCAATGGAAAGAAAACGGTCATTTGTACCGATAGCAAATCCGCCATCGATGCTATTTTTAACCAATCAAATTGCATACCAATGATCCAAAAAATCCGTAACATTATTATGCAGCATAGCAATGTAATCAAAATAATGTGGGTACCTGCCCACATAGGGATCCGTGGAAATGAAACTGCAGATAGAAGAGCGAAGGCAACCTGTTGCGAGCCTCTGTACTTCACCGACAAAGACATACGTAAGCTTGTAAAAAATCTATTAGTATCACCTTTTTAAGTGAGTGGAGAGATTACAAACACCATTACAAAGACGGTACGATATTACGGCACTACCTGTCCTACTAGGTATATAGCAACATTTACCCGCCTGCGAATTGGTCACACACTTGCAACACATGCTCATCTCTTGAATGGCACTACCAAACCAAACTGCCCGCATTGTGGATCCTCCGATTTTAACGTGATGCACATCCTCGACAACTGCCCAGACCTGCAACAGATACGTCTTTCTTTGTTCAATAACACTAAACCATCTGACAAATGACCGTAGTATTAACCTAATTGCAAAATTTGTAGCACTCTCTAAATTAAATATATAAAAATACATAAGTGTAATCACTATCCTTAAGATCTTAAAAATAGATATCCAAAAATTGAATATAGAGTTTATATCATTATTTCTTCTTCTTTAACGACCATGTTCTCATATACTGTCATAACCACCTAGAACTTAATGTATACTTAAGCCGAAGTCCCTGGCAGCCAGTGCTTTAGCTCGTAAGTGAGGTAATTATTTATAATTGTTTCTCTTTTAAATAAATAAAAATAAAAATTCTTTTAGATTCTTACCACTGGTGTCGGGAAAGTAAAGACCTTATTCAAGCTGAGGAATCTTTCATTCTAATTTTATTTTTAAATTTGTAAGCTATATACTATTTTTGAAGTCTTACTTATCTAATTAAATATGTATATGTGTATGTACCGGACACCACATGGGGCTGTTTTCAAGTGCACCTGTGCATTTGTAATCAATTGCCCGAACCTAAATAAATATGTTTATATTATTGTATATTTGAGTGCATGCGTAATGCATATGGATGCATATGTTTTTATGTGTCTATTTATGTACGATTTGTATTGTCTCTGCCTTATCCAATATACAGGGTAGGCCATTTAAAGTTGACCCATTTGTTTCTAAAAAAAAAGAACAAAAGAAAACAATGTTTTTTGTTCATTTCAAAAATAATTTATTTTGGTCCAAGGGGATTTGTTTCAGCTAATATTTAAAAATTAGATCGCGTAAATGGGCACCTTTAGCTTTGACAGCTAAATGCACTCTTTTTTCGACATTTTCCATGACTTTGGCCAATGTTTCGGATGATATGGCGGCTGTTTCACGTCGAATGTTGGCTTTCAGTTGAACTAAGGTCTTTTGCTTATTAGCGTATATCTTGGATTTCAAATAACCCCACAAATAAAAGTCTGGTGGCGTCAAATCTGGTGATCTCGGCGGCCAGTCAACATCACCATTTTTCGATATCAATCGCCCGGGGAAAAATGGTCGCAATAAATTGATTGTTGGTCGAGCTGTATGGCACGTAGCCCCGTCCTGTTGAAACCAGAAGTTATCCATGTCATTTTCGCGAATAATGGGTATCACAAAATCCGTTATCATGGCTCGATAACGCTCACCATTGACTGTTGTCGTGACTCCATCATCGTCTTCGAAAAAATACGGTCCGATGATCATATTCGCGCAAACACCGCACCAAACTGTTACTTTTTGGTTGTAAAGAGGCTGTTCTTCAATTAATTGAGGATTTTCGGTGGCATAAAATCGGCAATTTTGCTTGTTTACGCCTCCATTCAACGAGAAATGTGCCTCGTCTGACATGATGAGTTTTCGCCAAAAGTCAAGTTCGTTTTCAGCCATTTCGATGGCCCATTTGCCAAAATTAAGGCGTCGCGGATAATCAGCTGGGTTTAGTTTTTGTGCCATTTGAATTTTATATGGAAACATCTTCAAATCTTTATGAATTATGCGTCGGAGAGTGGCGCGAGAGATGTCTAATTCCTGAGAGCGGCGATAACTCGATGTCGATGGAGTCTCCTCAATACTGGCTCGTACAGCTTCGATATTTTCATCAGAACGTCTTGTGCGTTGTCTGGATGCATGACTGGCATTACTGAGATTACCGGTGTTCACAAATTTTGCGTATAAACACTTAATTGTGTTCTTAACTGGAGCACTTTTCACTTTATTTTTTTTGCGAAACGCACGTTGAGTTAACACAATTGAAAAGTTATTTTGAATATAAAGCTGAACAATTTCAGCGCGTTCTTTTGGAGTGTACTGTTCCATGGTATAAATTGTCTTCGAATGACGCTTCTAACGGGGTATGACATTAGCCGATTTGTCAGCGCTGTTAAAAGTTACAGCGTTGCCAGATGGGTCAACTTTAAATGGCCTACCCTGTATGTGGACTCTATAATTTATAACAATAGCTAGAATATTTATTATCTTATTTAACATTTGTAAAGAATATAAAAAGTTTAAATATAATGTTGTTGTCCGTCCTTTGGTAGCAACGAATATGTTTAATTTTGAACTCCATTGTTTACGGAAAATTCAGTCTTTTCTCTATCTGACTCATGACGTGGAATTCGATGAAATCCACTTGTTAATGTTTAACGCGGATTGAAATAAAAGCGACAGCTTGATCACGCAGCTCTCCTTCGAATGTCTTCAAATTTAAAACTCGAACTTGGCCGTCCCTGGAGAAGTGCCAAGAACACGGCTAAGCTTTCTTTTAGTGATGGACGCGTTGCCTTCATGTATAATGACGATGCCATCTTTCTGCAAATTCGGCGTTGAACGTATCCATTTCGAGCGACGTTGAAGGCTGACAAGATACTCGTCTCGCCATCGATTCCAGAAGTACAGAAGGGTTGGGAAGTGACCAAGCGTGAGGACTTCAAAGTCGTTCACATTTGTAGGAATAAAGCAAATATGACGCGAATTTACACATGCTTCAAATTCAGTTAGTACTGAAAATTAGAAGTAAAGTATCTGGGACCCGTATATGATACGTTTTATACTAGCCTTCCAAAACCCACCCATGTGAGGGGCGTTTGGAGGGTTAAAATGCCAAAATATTTGGATGTTTGCGAAATATGATGAGACTTTTTCATTGCGACTGCAGCGTTCATAGACTAATCGTTATTTCCTTTTAGCACCTACGAAGTTAGTGCCATTGTCAGAGTAAATGTGCTGATAGTACCCTCTCTGGTTATTAAAACATGCAAATTAATGAGCATATGTAGGTCTTTGTAGATTTTGCACCTCTTCCATGGGTAAACCTCGGGGCGAAAGGTACTTGCGCTTTGTAAAAACATCTGGTTGGAGTGACGTGACTTGGAGGCAGATCAGCCATGAGTTGCTGCAATAGCTGACAACTCAGTAGTCTGCAACGAATGCATTTTCGATGTATACCACGGACGAGGTTACGAATGCCTGGCACCCAAAATCGCCGTTGAAGCGCGGCTTGCATTATCTGAGTCCCCCAATGTAATGTTAAAAGATGTACTTCAGCTGCAATTAATTTAGCGAGCGGTGATTTTTTCGCCATTATTTAACATATCCCGAAAGCCGTGCGTTTTTGTTGCGGCCTCCTACTCGTAGGATACCACTTGAGTTTTAAAAATGTTGTATGTGTTGGCTTATTTTCTTATTATATCAATTAGAAATTTCCTGGTTAAAAACAATAGACTTTGAGTTGTAGATGAAGCGTAATAAATAAGCGGTGATGCATTTAAGTTTGCTGAATGAAAGATACTTTGTCAAAAAATTCCACATTAGTGGTTTGCGTGAGCAGTTTTACTAGATTTTAGCTGGAGATCTTTAGTGTATGATTCAGCAGAGATCGGGCAATTGCTGTTGCTCTCAAGTAACCATTGTGGATCATGCCACCAAAATTGATGTACGAGAAGTTGCGATGGTAATATGCTCCTTGAAACACAAACAGCGGGATTGTGCTCTGGGGCAACGTCATTCCAGTGCGTTTATGCATATAATTTTGAGAAAGCGTAGTTCAGATTTGATCGAACTTTCTTCACTAGCTTTGCTGCTGCTTTGAGCTGCACAAAGCTCGAGTCGTGGTAGCGAGATAGTTTTCGTTGCTATTAGTACGACCTTAAGCGTCGTGTTTAGATGCGTGCGGTATGAGATCTCTAAGCATTTGAGAACTTGTTTCCCAATTGCGTATGAGCACCAGATAGTAAGTCATCCATATAAAAGTCTGACCTTGTAACTTCTATGACTTCCTTGCCTGCGTTTGACGCGATGAGTGTGGCTCGATGTAGTAACTTTACAGCAAGATGCGATGCTGAAGCAACTTCACAGCAATCACAAACTGTATCTGCTCAATTCGAATGCCACTTTAGCGATATAAACTTGCAGGTATATCCTTTCGATATCGGCTATGATTACGAAACTAACCTAAATAGAAAATAGATCTTGCTGTAGCTGTGGGCCTACCATGAGGGCATCATTTAAAGAATTCCAGAGGTTGACTTCATAGATGTGTTGGAAACGACTCGTAGTTTCGTTGTTTGATTTATGGCCTTTATCACCGCATGATGTGGTATATGTTCCATAGAGGTGTGTTCATTCTTTTTGCGAAGTTGATCGTTAGCAGCAAATCCTCTTACCATGCGGAGTAATGCTTAAATAACTGCTTCTCTTTATTTTCTTATCCATACGTCTTTTTTCAAAGGTAAACGCACGATCCGAATACAGTATTTTGTGCCATTGGCGTACCAGTTACCCTTACGGAGTCCGTGTAGTAAAAATTTGTCCATTTCATCCATTCCAATTAAAATGTCTATTGGACTGCGCTATAATGCTGATCGGCTATTGACAAATCCGTAAGATGCGGCCAAGAAGTCGTCGCAAAACGGAGGTTGGAAGATCGTTAGTAATTTTCGGTAAGATGAGCGTACTTAGTTGATTTAGTATCAAGAGTTCAGGTTGTCATCGAGATTTTTACTCCTCCCTTTGTATTGACCCAATCGCTGTGTCGTGAACGGGTGACAGCGTTCTGGGAAGTTGAAGACGTTGGACACACGCCTCGTTGACGAAAGAGGCATGCGAACCGGTAGAATTTTATACCATAACTTTAGCGGTTGTTAGTAGAATGACGCGATCAGCGTCGGCGTAGTGCGCGGTTACATTTGAAGAAGCTTTGCGGATTGATTGATAAAGTTTTCGTGAAGTAAGGTATGATGACGTAATTAGCATATGCGACACGATGGTGTGCTATGACAACTAGTAAGGATATGCCGATTGCTGAGACAATTTATACACGCATTTAACTTTTTAATAGCAGTTAGTCTACCCTTGGAGTCGAGTTGGCTGAACTGTGAGCAAATGTAGATTGTATGCTTATCATTGCAATAAGAACAATGCGACCCCTTAGTAGCGGTTGATGCAGCGTTATGTACTTCTGGCTTTGTAAATGACGTATGGAAGACATTCTTTGTTGTTGTTGTTATCTTTGCGGTACTGTTGAGTCGCGAATTTTAGCCGAATACATGTTTAATATTAAAAATGCGAAAAAGTGCGGTTTGCGGAATAACATTAATATGCGATGATAGTCGGACCGTTATGTTACCGTTATGTTACTGTTTAATACCGATCGCGGATGATAAATAATATTAACGCGGATTCAAACAAAAAGCGTGCTATGCGGTCGTTTTCCTTTATTGAATAGAGATATAAAACGGAAGCTGGTTTGAGAGCAAACACATAAGTGCTGCCCATGAAGCTCCAAACATATGTTTAGAAAGGTGATGCCAGATGGGCGCGAAATCCCCACTCCTTACATCGATGACAGTAAATTATTTACCATTTTTAAGATTTGCGAGGACCTCGCTAATTTCTGGAATAGGATATTTATTGGACATCGTAACTGTATTGAGATTGCGATAATCTGCGACCAATCGATACTTCTTTTCACAGGAGGCATCTGATTCTTTTTAACGATTCATATTGGGGAGTTATGCGGAGATTTTGATCTGTTTATTATTCCGTTATCAAAAAGTTCTTCGACTTAGCGTTCGACTTCTTCTTTTAATGTGATAAGATGCAGGACCCAATGACCCCATACATTCTAGTAAATAGTAGTTTCCGTTGTTGTCCGGATTTTATTTTTTACGAGAGTGGTGAAGGTGAGCTTTTCGTCAGAGTCGTGTGTCGTTGCCTACTAATAGGTCTACAAATGGGGTGTATTCGTTACGAAATTATGGTATTGCCTTTGATGAGAAAGCATTACGTTCTACGCGAAAATTTGGCAACACTTCAAAGTCACACTTTCCATCGATAAATTGGTGCGCATTTTCAATGCGCGATTAAATTGAGGAAGAATCGCAACTGGAATTGTGTATTAAATATTAATCTTATGTTCGATATAATGCATTAATGTAATAAAAGATGTTTTCAGGATCTAATTCGATACTTTAAAAAAAAATCTTTTATTTTTATTTAAACTTTAAACAGTTTTTTTAGTTTTCATAAAATTCTCGGCATTTCAAAAATTTTGTCAGCAATTTTACACATTAAAATTTCCATATTTCTAAGCAACTCGTTCTGCGCGAAACAATTAATGCCATATTGCAGCAAAGCATCATCAGAGTATCAGCTGAGATTCGGCAACAGAGTATCAAATTAGTAACAAGGTTGCAGTTTTGCTGTAATTATTAAGCAGCTCGAACACAGCCTATTATACTATATACACAAACAAATACGTTTCATTAACTTTCGATAATCATTTCTATTTTGTATATAGATGAAAATGTGTAATTAAAACCATGACTGCTCCATTTGAACTTCTTGTTAGAAACAATAAAAAAAAGAAATAATAGTAAAATATATTAGGCTAGTTATGCGAAAACAACACAACTTTGACCCCTGGAAAAATGTTAATAAGAATATGAACTATTGTTGAAGCTATATTCAGAATATTATATTTTTGAAACATTTGCTCTAGAACACATACATATATACGTACATATGTAAACAATAAATTAAACAAAGAATACAGACACTAAATGTCAAGCGCAATGAAGAACCTGCATCCTGTTCACTTATTAATTAACATTGCGCTGATAATTTATCAGAGTTGTATTGTAATGTCATATAATAGTAAACACTTAACATATCTATTAGACATTGACAAAATAGCAAAAATTTTACAGCTTTTAAGTTTTTATATATTAAGTTCATATATTTAATACTTTTACATACAGGCTCGTAATGTTTCTGTTTCTAAAAAAAATAACACTTATACAGTACACATTTCATACATTTTCACTACTCTAAATTAATTCTTTATATTTGTTTTGCCTTTGTGCGAACCTACCACAACATATCCCAACAGCTACAAGCGTAACAAATATTCCCAATATGAATTTTTCTAAGAATTTATATTTCTTCTACAACTCATTCATAGTTAAACAGTCATGCGAAACAGCCGTCATCAAGAAAAACACTACATAGTCACAACAATTTTTAAAACTTCAATTTAATACCATTGTCAGACCGACACTTAATCACACGATTTCGGCTGTTGAATGGATTATCCCACTAATCTTAAAAATTTATCAAGATTTCGCCATACAAAATTGACAGTTCCAAATCACTTCATTGAAATGATTTGAAACTGATCCACGCTAAATCTCTGATTTTGCGCAATATTCTTGTCAGCACTGGAAATCTGTTACATTATCCCAGTTGATTTAGACACTAGAAAGGGAAAAAAATGTAAACAAACAAATTTTTTTTAAAGCAATGAATCTAATTTCACCTGAAAATCGACTTAAAAAATAAGAAAATGCATCGATTATTTCTTTTATACGAACAATATTAGAAAAAGACGGCTTTTTAAAATACTATATGAAAAACTTTTATTTTAATAAATATTAAGCGATGCGAATCCTTGAATGACAATAACAGCTGTTTTTTGATCTTTCTAATGGCAGTGAGAACACTGTTGGGTTATGAAATGCTTAAATGTAATCTAATGTTTTAAATTTTCGGTCTGAACATGGTACAAGCTTTATGTTTTAATTATAATAAAAGTTTATAACAAAACTGAATTAAATAGAAATATGTGGTAACACAGTTCCTACATGCAAATAGCCAGAATGATAGAGAAAGAGATTACGCAATGCGCTTGTTTTCTTTCAGTCAGCTGTTCTTGCTGATGTCACGGTTGACTTATTATTCGCCCGCGCTTTTGAAAGTGAATTGGAATTGTGTTTTCAAATGTTGTATTAATTGTGAAATTTTATATTTTTTAAAATGCGTTGCACAGTGTTCGGATGCAATAATAATGATGGTAAAAATTGTGCTACGAAATGGAGATTTTTCTATTTCCCTAAAGTGAGGGAACTCTTGCACGCCTACGGTTTCGCTTTGAAAAAGCCAAATAATGTACTGGAAGATGGTTTCATCAATGAGAATCATTGGTAAAAATAGTTTGCTTCCATTCCAAAAAGGTAATACTTAAGCTATATATTTAGATAAGTTGATTTTCTACAGTTATTGAGTTTACTTATGATTTACAGGAATACTCCAAAGCAATAATAGCCCTGACAGACGACAGCGCTAATACGCATTAGCGGGCTTAATTTACATTTATTTGCGCATTTGACCCATGTCAATGCAAGTTTGTAGTGCACAAGAATTTCGCGCATTTACCAAATTTTAGTAGGCAACATTGGTTAAAAATGACCGATTTTTGCTATTGTGAATGGTGATTGACAGAAGGAAGAAGATTAAAAACAGAAAAAGATTCAAAGAAAGCGTTAGAGATTCTTACATACATATATTAAAGATTCAAAGAAAGCCTTAGATTTTTATATTAAAGATTCAAAGAAAGCGTTAGATTTTTATAATAAGGATTCAAAGAAAGCTTTATAAAAAGCTTTATTTTTATATTTATTATTGATATTAATAAAATATTATTAAAACGTTAAAGGTAAGCTGTTTTGTTCCAGTATATTCATAAAAACTAATTTTAATATTTTTAGATGGAGGTGAACAAACACAGAACAATGTGGAGAAATACCGACGAAGTTGTTCTAATAGATTTGTGGCGGGAATGAGCCGGAGACTTGCGGCGTGCCAAACGTAATTCACACATCTATGCCGACATATCCGTGCAAATGGCACATAAATTTACACCAAAAGAAGTGCATATTAAAATACGCAACCTTACACAAAAATAGGTAGGTAGTAATAGGTATACTTTCTAACCACATAACCTTGTTAACATTATTAACTTTTGTTAAATTGCAGAGAGGAAAGGAAAAAAATTGGACCCTCGGGGGGCAGCCCATCGCTGTGGAAACATTTTGATGCGGTCCTGAAGTATATGGGCAAATCCTGCGTTACGAACGCCACATTCGTATGCGTTTTCGGATTGAAATATAACAATTTTTTGGTCTTTCAAAGGACATACCTTCAAGTTAGACACAGTGTTTAGTGGGATTTGAGTGTACTTTCGAATGCCATCAAAATATTTTTTGTAACAGGTTTAAGCTGCGAAAAATTTGATCTCAAAGTATTGTTACGCACGCTACAAAAAATGGAAGTAGCTTTAAAGGTTGAGGTATGTTTTCGTAATGTTTAGCAAATTTTATATAATTAAGCACACCAAATGAAATACCTTAAAGAAAGATGAATATAAGAGAATTCTAAAATAACTTACTTGCAGCCAAAAAATTTTGTAGTTTTTTATCAATGGCCGTGAACCCAACGTTACGCACGCTACGTTACGCACGCTATATTTTTTCCAGAAGTATATAAATAAAAACAATTGTATTTATTTTAACAAAACAATTTATACTCTTTTTTTAATAAGATTATTTAATTCATATTTTATGTTTATAAATTAATTTATAAATGTATATATGTTTACAAATAAATTTTATGTTTTGCTGAATCTGCCGTTAGTGCTATTTCGAGCTCATTTTCATTAAGAAATGAAAAATAATGGTTGCTTTTTATTGCGGGAATGCTCTTAACGTTAGCCCATCTCTCCGAAAGAAATGCAGTTGTATTTTTTATATATGTACTGCTTACATATAAAATAAAAATACCATTTATATTAATTTTTGCCAATTTAAAAAAATCATGGGCGTTATTAAGAACAATATTCTGAGCTTTCACCATTTGTCAAATTTTTCTCTTTATGACAGCTCCAATTCCGTCTACTGCACCCTTTCCGTGAGCAGTTGCGAAAAAATTCCACTCAAAGTTGGTCAAATCTAATTTTTCTTTAAAAAACGGTATAATACTCAAAATGAACTTGTTTTTAAATTGACTTGCACAGCCATTAGAAAATAAAAATGACTTCGAAATAGCGTTTTGTTCTTTAAGTTTCTTTAAAATTAACTGGAGAAAGCAATAAACATCATATTTATTGTGTGACAGTTAACCGCTCGTAATAGCAAATGATCTTGTGCAATTGTGCAACCAGGCAACACAAGTAAAAATGGTAACTTGGGAGTAACTAAAATGTGCAGACTGAATTTCATTTTGATTGAGGAGCCTATAGTTTTCCGCAAAATCGACTTGCAGAACAGCTTCATCTTGTTTAATATATATTTTTCGGTCTTAAAAGTATTTTTGTTGAGTCCTTTTAACGTAAGTATGCAGTTTAAAGGAAGGTAACTGAGATTCCAATTCATTAATCAAATCAGTTATTGGTCCTTTCGTATAACTAATGATGATGCGTTTATCAACGATTCTCCAATGCTTCCATTCAGTAAGCTCTTCGAGTTGATTAATGTAAGTCAAAGGGACGAAAGCGTCTGTAATGTCTTTAATGCACTTGTTGCATTCATTCCTCATACAAACTTCATTGGTTTCGTCACAACACACTTTTCTTAAAAAATTGCCGAAGTTAGATGGGAACATACGAAAAATGCCAAACATAGCTTCCAATAAAAATGAAAAATTGGCGTGGTACTGGCAAACACAAATGTTATGTGGAAGCTTACTAGACAATTCCACGTGTTTTGGTCGGTTGTTATGAAATTTAGTACGTGAAATATTTGTTCCAGGAAACGTTGTTTTAAACTATTCATATGCTTCTTTAATTGTCATAATCATGAATCTTTTAGATATTGTAAGGTTATTTGATTTTGATATAAGTGTGGACTTTCTTCCGGCAGTTTCCGTAGAGATGTCATCATTAGTGTAAAACTCATAAATCATTTTAACATTTTCGTCAACCGTATTTTTTGTTTGAGCTTCTTCTTCCTCTTTCAAGTATTTTTCTGCAAGCATTCTAAGAATTTCTTTTTTTGTTAATGTCTTTTGGTAACCCTAGTTCCACTGTTTTTGAAAGCCTCGTAAAGGGCATTTTTGCACTTATATGCACCATCCAACGATATTATTGGTTGCTCTTGTTGTTTTTGATCCTTTATTTTCTTTCTATAAATTTGCATACGGTTTCGGTGGTCAGCCTTTACTTTTTTTGATAATGAATCATCATTTTTAAGCTTTTCTTTAAGATTTTTTTTATAAATTTTCATTCTTTTCGCATTTTTTAAACGTTCTATTTGTGTTAAGTTTTGACTGGATTGTATTTTTTTGCGATATTTTCGAATACGCTCTGCACCCGCTTTCATTTTTTCAACTGTTATTATTACATATTATACTGCAAACAAACAATTTTCTGTGGTACCAATATGCCGGTAATCTAAAATGACACTAATTGCAAATGGTTCAAACGCAACCAAAGCCGAGACAACGTGCAATTTACCGTTTAAAAAAATAATCGCTAATCGGTACAATTACAGTAGACTAAGAATAGTAGGCGAAGAATAGATTTAAGAAGCTAAGTGAAAATAAAACAATGAAAATTGCAAAGGTTTCTATTGCAATTTTTGTGAGAACTCAAATCGTTACGCACGCTACAGAAATGAATAAGCTGTAATTTTTTGGTTTTTAATTGTAGATTGAAAATTTTTTTTTCTTAAAAGCAGGATATTTATTTAAATTAAAATTATAAATGATTTGTAAAAAAAAAAAATTTTTCTACTCACAATATAGGTTAGGTTAGGTTAGGTTAGGTTAGATGGCTGATCAGAGATCGCACATGGACTGATAAGTAGTCCTTTGTGAGTCCTTTGAGAAAATCGAACTCCCGTGTTCGGACTCAGATATCGGCAAACCGTTTAGTATCCAATACAAATTTGCAGAGGCGCTTAATTTCCATGCCCGCCAGGTCGGCGGGTAGTCTGAAGCTATGTGCACCCAGGTGTCTAAGTCTTGATCTCCCAAAAGCAGGGCAGTCAAGAAGGAAGTGCTGGCTAGTTTCTACTGCATCTTCTTCTAAGCAGCTTCTGCATGCGGCGTCCGGTAAGATTCCCAGTCTTACCGCATGTATGCCAATAGGGCAGTGCCTCGTCAAGAGCCCCATCATTAATGAGAGGCTAGCCTTACTGAGGGCAAAGAGATCACTAGATCTTCTGCGATCTATCTTGGGCCAAAAGGCCCTTGCAACCGCGCAGGTGCCAATGCTGGACCATCGCCGACCGAGCAGCCGCGAGGCCCAGCTATCCAGTAGTAGAGAACAGGAGGATGCAGGAGCACCTACCCGTTCCCATTCTACCGACAGCGATTCCAGGGTACCTTTTCTAGCTAGCTCATCAGCCTTGCAGTTACCTGGAATTCCGCTGTGGCCCGGCACCCACACAAGTCTTATAGTAAAAGCTCCCGACGCCAGAGACAGTGACGCCAGACACTCTTCGACCGGCCCTGAACGCACCGTGAATGAGTTCAGGGCTAGTATCGCCGCTCTGCTGTCTGAGTGAATGGTCACTTCCCTGAAGGTAGAAACTCTCTTGAGCAGCATATCTGCTGCTACCTTGATGGCTGCAACCTCGGCCTGGAAAACACTGCAATAGTCGGGAAGTCTGAAGCTGGATTTTATGGAGAGCTCCCGACAGTAGACCCCTCCACCAACCTTCCCCCCAAGCTTCGACCCATCCGTAAAGAAGCTTACTGCCCCCCTCCTCCAACGACTTCTTCCCTGCCAAACCTCCCTCGTCGGTATATGTACAGAGAAGGAGCCACCGGAGTTCGATAAGGCGACTCCATGATCCAGATGTTCCGGTATGCAGTCAAAGCTTGTGACGATATCCGAGTGCTCAGATGCACGTCCCTTTAGGAACCCAGACTCCCTGAGCCTAATAGCCACCTTTGCGGCCATACACCTTCCGGCAATATCCACCGGCGTTATGTTCAGGATTGCATTAAGTGCGATGGTTGGGGTAGACCTTAATGCACCGCACATGCTGATGAGCGCAGCTCGTTGAACGCTCTCAAGTTTCTTTGCAAGTGTGGTCTTCTGCAAAACTCTCCACCACATGAAGACTCCATAGAACATTATGGGCTTGACTATGGTGTCATAGAGCCAGAGTACCACCTTCGGTGAGAGGCCCCACCTTTTGCCAATACCTCCTCTACAGCAATATAAGGCAATCGATGCCTTTTTAGCTCTCTCCTCGATATTCGGTTTCCATGAAAGCTTCTTATCCAGGATGAGCCCTAAATACTTAACTGTATCCGCCGGTTGCAAGCGAATACCTCCCAATAGCGGTAACGGCGCCTCCGGGATCTAAATACTTAACTGTATCCGCCGGTTGCAAGCGAATACCTCCCAATAGCGGTAACGGCGCCTCCGGGATCTTGTATCTTCTGCTAAATAAAACCATTTTTGTTTTATTTGGATTGATGGCGAGTCCACTTTCGACCGCCCATTTTGCTACAACGCTGAGATATCCCTGCGTCAACTCATACACGGTGCTTAGAAACTTTTCTTTCACCATGAGTGCTACATCGTCTGCGTAGGCAATCACCTGACAGCCAAGATCCACTGACCGTCCTTTACGATACGCATGTTGCGCTCCTGATAGATAGTCCCTCGGAATGCGCCCTCTTAGATACCAGTCCAGCAGCCTCTCCAGGGTTTTCAGTAAAAACGAGGAGAGACTGATGGGCCTGAAATCCTTGGCCGTGACGTGGGAGCCCCTGCCAGCCTTCGGGATGAACGTAACCCTGACTCGTCTCCAGGCTCCCGGGATGTAACCTAATCTGATGCAGTTCGCATAGATCGTTGCCAACCAGCCACATGATACCTTAACAGCCTGCTGCAGCTGCGCTGGTATGATGCCGTCCGGTCCCGGGGACTTGAACGGTTTGAACGAATTGATCGCCCAGGTCAGGTGACGCTCATCGAGAAGACCGACAAAGGCCGTGTGGTCAGCATGCAACGCTCCGAGAGAAATTTCCGTGGGGGACGTGTTACTAGGGAAGTGAGCATCAAGGAGCATCTGTAGTGTTTCTTCACTGCTTAGCGCCCACCTCCCATTTACATCCTTAAGGTACCCCAGAGACACGGGGTTTTTCGCGAGAATTCGCCTGAATCTAGAGGACTCATGAAAGCCCTCCACTTTTTCGCAGAAGCTCTTCCACGAGATCCTCTTAGCCCTCCTTAGCTCGGACTTGTATATCGAAAGCCCTGTTTTATACAGGACCCAATCCTCGGGTAGCCCACTCCCACGAGCCTTGTTGAATAAGCGTCTGCAGGACGCCCTGATTTCCGAGAGCTCCAAAGTCCACCATTGAGGTTTTCCCCTGCCCTTCGGTGTTTTCAATGGACAGGAGCTCTCCAGTGCAGTGTTGCACGCCGAGCTGAAGGCTTCGACCCACCCATCCACCACATCGGCGGTGGCCAGCGCACCCAACTCCGGTGCGCGTGGGAGAGTTTGCCGAAGCCTTCTGCGGTAACCTTCCCAGTCCGTGTTTCGGGGATTTCTGAAGGATTTTCTGGGAGGACTTTCTCCGTCAAGACTAAACGCGATATATTTATGATCAGAAAAGGAGTGGTCATCGAGAACCCTCCAGTTCGAGATCAGCGGGGCAATCTTGTGTGAGGCTAGGGTGAGGTCGAGAACCTCCTCCCTGCCTGCAGTCACAAACGTGGAAGATTTTCCCCTGTTGCAGATACAAAGATTTTCACTGACAATAAAATCGAAAAGCGACTCACCTCTAGCGACATCGGCACCATTCCGGGAGGCTTCAGCCAAGGTCCTTCTTAGCAGTGTGGGAGGCGGCTCCACCTCATCGTCATGGGGCATGTATGCCGCGACCAGCCAGATATTCCCGGTGTCGCACTCTAGTTTTGCTGTAACTACGTCAGCGTTGCTAAAATTAGGTAAAAGAAATACCGTTAGTTCGTTTCTGACCAGCATACAGGCTCTATTTCTACCTGCATCCATGGCCGCCAGCAGCTTATGGCTTTTCGTCCTTAGTCCGGATATTCCGTTGCCAGTTAGCCACGGTTCCTGGATCAGGACCACATCGGCTTCGTCTTGCTCTAGACGAAGCAGTAGATTGGCGGAGGCCGCCTTTGCGTGGTGGAGGTTAATCTGGAGGAATCTCATCCTTCAGACCATCCTCTAGGAGCGCCAGTTCAGCGCTTAGGTCATGATCGACCCTCACCTCCTCGAACAATTGTTCGAGGCTGAAGACGGAATCGCCGATTGACGAGCCGCCTCCAGTACTCGCCACGTCCGAGAGGTTTGGGTCGTTTTCCGTGGTCGCTTGACCATCGCTAACGCCTTCTCCCTTCTCCCCCGCATCTGCAGCTTGAGTACCATCAGCCCTGGCATCCGTTGGGAGTACCTTCAGTACTACCATTTCGAACCCATAGCTGATGGCTCCCTTGGTTTTACTGAGAGGACCGATGGACTCCGCGTTAAGCATTATCAGCGCCTGCCGATATGGTTCATCGGTCCTCTCCAGCCTTATTACCCTCCAGTCATGCGTGGGAAGTGAGGGGTTACAGTACCTGAGGATTTCCTCAATCTTTGTCGCAGTGGACGGTTCGGCCGGCAACCAGACGCGAGCCATAGGGCGAAGAGGAAGATCCTCTTTGTCCACGGCCTCCAGTCTGGCCCCCTTCCAAACCTCCCCCACCAGAGAGACTGCCTTCTTGTATAAGATGGCCGATCTTTCATCGGCGCATCTGGTCAGCTTGTGCAGCCCATGGTGCCTACCGGCACTAACACATTTTCGGGGTGGCCCCGGGTTTTCCTTGACCACCCTGAGGAAGACCGAAGAGATAGCCGTTGCTACCCTCTTCCACTCTTCATGGGAGATAGCCCCGTCCTCCCTGCTGCGGTCGAGCACGCCGAGTATCTTTGCACCAGCACCTTTAGCAATCTCGCTGAAGGTTGGCGCCGCTCACAATATAAAAAAAAACTGATTTTCCGTTATGCACGCTACAACACATTTACCTGGCATTTCATACCAAATTTTAATGTTTCCAGAAAAGTAAACGAATTTTTTTTTTACAAATTTTAAGGAGAATTGAGTGAATAATAATATGGCTTCCGATTGGACCGTCTATGTTAATACTAAAGCAATGATGAACTTGTAAAAAATTTCACTTTTTTTGTATAACACCTGAAAAGACATGAGGTAGGGTAGGATTTGGTAATAATTTTTGTATTAATCATCATCGAAATAATTTTTTTTTAATAAATTTATAAAATTGGATATCTATTCTAATGCTCCATTAAAACAAAAATTAGGTTGGATTAAGTTCAAATATTTTTGGTTGGTAGACAGTTTCTGGGATATAATGAGTCATTTTATTAAAATAATTTGAAACATATTGTTACAAAAAGTAGTATTAAGTTGTATTTGTATTGCTATATGCAAACCTTATTATGAACAATAGCTGTAGGTATATGGAATAGCATTTGTCTTGTTGTAGACATCTGGCGCCGCGGCTGTCTGCTTGCGTCTGGCGCCGTATAGCATTATGTTCTGGTAATTTCCAGACGCGATATTCTAGAAGGACACGTCGGCATCAGCGAGAAGTGCGTGGCTATATAAGCCGTGGCAGCGCGAACGTAATCGATCAGTGCTAAGAGTAAACTGCTATAGTGTAGACGAGTTGTGAAATAAAGAGTAGTTGAATTAAATTAAACAGTTGTAGTTTTATTTGTCAATCCAGAGATACGAACCTAAAAAAGTGAACTTGCAAGCTGTAAAATCGTAACAATTGGTGTCAGAAGTGGGATTGTCAAATAATCCAAATTCAAGATGGTTAAATTCGGAGAATTGAGAATTCAGCAATTAAAAAAGGAACTGGAGGAGCGTAATTTACCGATAAGCGGGCAAAAGGCGGATCTGCAGGCACGATTACGTGAAGCAATGGAAGCGGATGGAATTAATGTGGACGAGTTCGAATTTGTTGGGGCAGAAACTTCTACAAAGGTAGAAGAGAAAGTAGAAGAACAACGAACATCATCAAGTGTAGACATGAACACGTTGTTAGTGGCTATTAAGCAAATGGCAGAAAATGCAGTGCAAACAGAAAACCGTCTGGCACAGCAAATAGCTGAAAATACATCGCAGTTAAAGTCTTGCCTTACACAACAAATGACTGAAAATAATACGCAGTTAGAAAAGCGTTTGGTACAACAGATTACAGAAAATAATACACAAGTGCAAGAGAAATTTTCAAAATTTGAAGACGAATTAAGCACAATAAAAAATGACGAAGAAAATTTAAGATCAGAATTTCTTCAACTGAGTAATCGTGTGCGAGAACTGCAACTACATGGCCCTGCACCATCAACAAATAATCAAAGATTGAAGGCACCCACATTCGATGGAAGTATTCCATTTCAAATTTTCAAACTTCAGTTTGAAAAGACAGCAATGGCCAATAATTGGAATGCACCGGACAAGGTGGCGTCCTTGTTTGTATCATTGAAAGAACCTGCGGCAGAAATCCTTCAGACTATTCCAGACTGTGAACGGGGCAACTATGAGGCATTGATGAGTGCGATAGAAAGACGATATGGTAGTGAGGACCGGAAACAAATATACCAGATCGAACTGCAAAATAGGGGTCAGAAAATGAACGAGTCATTGCAAGAGTTCGCAACTGAAATAGAACGACTGGCTCATTTGGCAAATGCAGATGCACCAGTGGATTACATTGAGAGGGTAAAAATTCAATGTTTCATAAATGGAATTCGTGATGTGGACACCAAACGCGCCACATATGCATTGCCAAAAAGAACGTTTGCTGAAACGGTTTCGCACGCCCTCACACAGGAAACAGCTTCCCTACTAAGTAAACCAGCACACAAGGTACAAAGGGTTGAAATGGAACAACCGGCGCTGATGGAAGAAATATTGAAGACTCTGAAGACAATTGCTGCACCGCGAGTAAATACAACAGGCAGATGTTTCAACTGTGGATGCATTATCACGTCGCCCTTGTCCACTGGAATGTAAACATTGCTCCAAATCAGAGGGAAAAGAAGGTATAATCGACGTGCGATTACTGAATATAGAACCTGAAGATGATTGGACTCCTCATCGCATCAGAATCAATCAGCTGGAGGACCCTGATCTTGCAAAGCTGGTAATGGCCAAAGAAAATGGGGTACGACCACCAAAGGAACAAATAAGTAACGAGAGTCCAACGGCAAAAGCATATTGGGCCCAATGGAACAGCATAAACCTCGTTAATGGATACCTTCATCGTACCTGGGAAAGCGAAGATGGCAAACAGTCTCGTCTGCTGATCATAGTACCGAAGTCCATGATCCCGAAAGTATTGAAAGAATATCACAATGGACCTAGTGGAGGGCACCTTGGGATTACAAAAACTATTGAAAAGATTAAACAACGGTTCTACTGGATCGGTTGTCGAGATTCCATAGCAGAATGGATAAGTAATTGCGTAGAGTGCATGGCAGCTAAAGGTCCTAAAGCCAAGAGTCACGGTAGGCTACAACAGTACAACGTGGGATCACCATTTGAACGAGTCGCAATGGATGTTGCAGGTCCGTTCCCAACCAGTACGGCCAGAAACAAATATCTACTGGTTGTCATGGACTATTTCAGTAAATGGCCAGAAGTATATGCCTTACCAAACCAAGAAGCGAAGACAATAGCCGAAGCGTTTGTAGAAAATTGGATAACAAGGTTCGGAGTGCCCGTCGAATTACACTCAGATCAAGGCAGGAATTTCGAATCTTCCATTTTCCAAGAAGTCTGTACATTATTGGGCATCCACAAGACACGGACAACAGCGTTACATCCACAATCAGATGGAATGGTGGAGAGATTCAACCGAACGCTCGAAGAACATCTGCGGAAAATCGTTGATAAAGATCAACGGAATTGGGACAAGTGCATCCAGATGTTCCTGCTGGCGTATCGTTCAGCGAAGCACGAGACAACTGGTTATACGCCAGCAAAGATTATTTTCGGATCTGATCTGCGACTCCCTGCTGATCTTAAGTTTGGAACGAATCCTACAGCTGTAAGAAATGATGGAGATTATTGTTCTGCCTTAAAGGAAGAAATGAATGAATTGCATCTAATGGTAAGACAGCACACGCATCTGATGAGCAATAAGATGAAGGACCGGTTCGATCAAGCGGCAAATTCAAAAGGTTTTGAAGAAGGTGATCTGGTCCTGTTGCACAATCCACTTCGAAAGAAAGGCTTGTCCCCGAAATTGCAGACAGCCTGGGAAGGACCCTATATGGTGATGAAACGACTTAATGACGTGGTATACCGCATACAAAGAAATGGGAAAGCACGATGTAAAATGAAAGTAGTGCATTTGGAGAGGCTCGCCCCATTTGGTTCAAGAGGATTTGTGCCTAATCGGGACGATTAGGCTTTAGTGGAGGGCAGTGTTACAAAAAGTAGTATTAAGTTGTATTTGTATTGCTATATGCAAACCTTATTATGAACAATAGCTGTAGGTATATGGAATAGCATTTGTCTTGTTGTAGACATCTGGCGCCGCGGCTGTCTGCTTGTGTCTGGCGCCGTATAGCATTATGTTCTGGTAATTTCCAGACGCGATATTCTAGAAGGACACGTCGGCATCAGCGAGAAGTGCGTGGCTATATAAGCCGTGGCAGCGCGAACGTAATCGATCAGTGCTAAGAGTAAACTGCTATAGTGTAGACGAGTTGTGAAATAAAGAGTAGTTGAATTAAATTAAACAGTTGTAGTTTTATTTGTCAATCCAGAGATACGAACCTAACAAAGTGAACTAGCAAGCAGTAAAATCGTAACAATATATATGAAATAATTTAAAACATATCGAATTCAATATTACTTTCGTTCCAGTCATCTATGGCTATAGGATCACCAGAAGCAATGTCGCCAGAGCCAGAACCAATGTCGCCTGAACCGGTATGTACGCCAGTAATGACATTGACGAACTCGCCATCAATGTCGCCACTAGGCAGCTCGACATCAGCAGCGGGGACATCTGGAAGTAAAAAGAGAAACTACATGGGTGAACTAGTAAAAGTGGCAAAAGGGCAAAACGAATTGCTGAAGACAGTGGTGGAGGACGGAAAAATAATGACTGAGAGAGTTATTACTGCAATCGAAGAACAAAGTAGTAACACAAAAGAGTTTATAGGAATAATGAAAAATATTTTAGAAAAAATGTAAATAATGTGGTTATGTTAAAAAATAATTTACACTGAATTATATTTTTAGAAAAAATGTGAAAATGATAAAAATGAATTTGAACTGAATATTAATTATAGAAAAAATGTAAAAATAAAATGGATTCAAACTAAATATAAATTTTGGAAATGTATTGTAATACAAATAGCTACTGCGGTAAGTAAAGTGTTTTGTACCGTTTTGGAAACTCATTGCGATGGCATTCCTAATTGCTGTCGCTGATGAATCATTTTCTCCTAATCTTGTATGATTGGGTTGATGTCTTGATGCATCTTCTGCTGCGTCTTGAATCCAAGCTGAACAAACTTCATGGTTCTCAATCTTCAGAAAATTGTGTAAAATGCCACACGCTCTAATTATAGTATTAACATTTTTAGGAGATTCTTGCAAGCCTCTTCCAATTTTACGGAAGCGCGCTTTAAGCTGACCAAAAGCATTCTCGATCACTCGGCGACATTTGGACAGTCGATAGGTATAGAGCTTTTCTACTGGAGATTGATTAGCCACATATGGGTATGGTTTCATCATATGACGTGATAAACGAAAGGCTGAATCGCCAATAAGAAGCACCGGTACATTGATGCCTTCAATTGCTTGGTGATTTTGTTCAAAAATACCAGCGTGCTCATGGAAATGTTTAAAATATATAAGAATCATTCTTTCGTCCTGTGGATCCTAAGTTTATGTACGTAAACTTTGATCTGCAAGTAATAAAAAATGTAAACACATTTATATGAAAATTAATGTAGTCACAAATTTACCTGTAATCGCAACCAACAAAATGACCGAATACCATCCTTTATAGTTATAATAATCACGGCTTCGTCTTTTTTGGGCTGGACTTCGATATGGCAACCATCTACAGCACCAAAACATTGTGGAAATCCCATAATTTTGAACCCTTCTACAATTATTTTTAGTTCTTGTGGATGTGGGGGATATGCATTAATGCAATCCGCAAGAATATCGCAAACTGCATGGCAAAATTCCAATACAATTTCGCTAGCAGTGCTGCGCCCAATGCCAAACAAACTAGCAACGGTTCTATACTCTGCTGCCGAACCCAATGAAAAGAGTGCAATAGCTACTCTTTTTTCAAGGTGGATACAGCGCCGCATGTTGCTATCCATTTTACTGATATTTTTTACTTTTTCGCACAATTTTTTGAAAGCGCTTCTATCTACGCGAAAGTTTTCCTTGAACCTTGCTTCATCCATTGCAGGAATATCGTGCTCCCAAAATTTACAACTTCGGTACTTAAAATACAAATTTTTTTATTTCAATCCCAAATTAAAATATTTATTTACTTACGAATTTCCAAACATTTCGTATGTGTTGCTGAGAGATTTTAATCGCAGCTCTTAAGCTTGCGTTACAATCAAGAATTGCTTTTACTTTCACTCTATTTTCTTTTAACTCGTTTAGTAATAAACAGATTTTTTCGTTATGCTCTTTTTGATCTTCTAAGAATAACAAAATTGCTATTAATAATCTTCTCCTATCCATTTTTATTTCACTTTTGTTAATAAATAAACAAATTTCACAATCAGCTGTCTAAATGCGCAAGTTTGCCGTCTGTCACCATAAAATTTAATACGCATTTGTGTTGCTTAAGGCGCATTAATTTTGCTCGTCTGTCAGGGCTATAATAAGACAGCAGTAGAAAATTGATTACGTTTTGACCTATCAATTAAATCAGAACGTTTTGGAAATTTTTTTTGGCGTAATCAGGTCAAAAGGCGGTCTTCACGATCAGACTGACAGGCAGGAGTCGAAATGTAGGCTGTGTCCTATATACTTGGTCACAACGAAGGAACGATTACAGATGAAGGAAATGTTGAAGGCGACAACACACTAGATTTGGAAGGGAATTACTTATCTCTAACCGGAAATTATCAAAATATCAAACGTACATAGTATTATAAACCTAAAAATAATGAAAATATTCTTATATAAAAATGCATTGATATTAACAAATGCAAATATATACATACATACAAACTAAGTTTTTGCATACTAACCACTGTTTCTTGTCCTAATTATAATAATAATAATAACTAACAATTTATTCCATTTATTTATATGCATGCATGTATGTTTATTATATTTTTGCACGTGGATCACCTTTCTGAAAGAGGACTCTCAAAACCAACAGATATGTTGATGGAGCATATGAGAGCCTTCAAGCAGTATTTGACGACGTAAATGGTACTGATTGGCATATATGTACAAATTACGTCCAGAAGCACTTAGGTTTAAGTAATTTTGTAAATTGTAGCTCGAAAGTAAAAGAATTGTTTTTTAGAGCTAGAATGTATTTTAGGATTGGTTCCATAAATAAAAACTTAATTGAACATATGTATAGCAAAAAAAATAAAATTAAATAAGACAATAAATTGGTACTTGGTTGCAAAATATTCATTTTTTTTATTTACATAAATGTATTATATATGGTTGAAACAAACACTGCAAAGAGACAAAATGAAATAATACAATGAAAATTCAATTAAATGAATATGTAGGTAAATGTTTAAATTAAAATATTCCCTTATATTGATATCTTTTATTAATACTCACTTATATTGATGTTAACTTTAGATGATATTCGTGTTTTTGTATGCCTGCAATACAAAATTGCTTCTTATTGCAAAGAAAAACAAACTGAAAATCAGCTGATTGTACGTTTGTCAACCGTGACGTAGATGTGCAGAACGAACAAGATTTGAACTCGTCATTGCGTAATCTTTGTTTTTATCATTCTTGTGTAAATAGTGACCCACTCAACAGCAAAAACCAATCATTTATATCAGTATTCTGCTTGAGACAATTGTCTCATGTCTCTAATTGTCACAACCTTAATTTAGTGACTCCCTTAGTCAGGAGTCTCATTTTGGTATTCTGGCAGATACAGTATACTACTATATAGACTCTTGACTAACAGAGTCACTAAATTACTATTGTGACAATTAGAGACATGAGACAATCGTCTCAAGCAGAATACCGATATTAGACTACCGAAGCCAACGACGGCTTCTCAAATATCAGTGGCGAAACTTCAGTCCTCCGGCTAGTGATGGGCGATGTTGTGACTTTTAATACCATGTTCAGACCGACACTTAATCACACGATTTCGGCTGTTGAATGGATTATCCCACTAATCTTAAAAATTTATCAAGATTTCGCCATACAAAAATGACAGTTCCTGTTCATAAAGATTTGAACATGAAAGTTTTGTAACCTTAAGATAGAATTATAACGGGTGATTTTTTTGAGGTTAGGATTTTCATGCAGTAGTATTTGACAGATCACGTGGGATGTCAGACATGGTGTCAAAGAGAAAGATGCTCAGTATGCTTTGACATTTCATCATGAATAGACTTACTAACGAGCAACGCTTGCAAATCATTGAATTTTATTACCAAAATCAGTGTTCGGTTCGAAATGTGTTTCGCGTCCGTGTCCGATGAGCGATGAGGCTCATTTCTGGTTGAATGGCTACGTAAATAAGCAAAATTGCCGCATTTGGGGTGAAGAGCAACCAGAAGCCGTTCAAGAACTGCCCATGCATCCCGAAAAATGCACTGTTTGGTGTGGTTTGTACGCTGGTGGAATCATTGGACCGTATTTTTTCAAAGATGCTGTTGGACGCAACGTTACGGTGAATGGCGATCGCTATCGTTCGATGCTAACAAACTTTTTGTTGCCAAAAATGGAAGAACTGAACTTGGTTGACATGTGGTTTCAACAAGATGGCGCTACATGCCACACAGCTCGCGATTCTATGGCCATTTTGAGGGAAAAACTTCGGACAACAATTCATCTCAAGAAATGGACCCGTAAGTTGGCCACCAAGATCATGCGATTTAACGCCTTTAGACTATTTTTTGTGGGGCTACGTCAAGTCTAAAGTCTACAGAAATAAGCCAGCAACTATTCCAGCTTTGGAAGACAACATTTCCGAAGAAATTCGGGCTATTCCGGCCGAAATGCTCGAAAAAGTTGCCCAAAATTGGACTTTCCGAATGGACCACCTAAGACGCAGCCGCGGTCAACATTTAAATGAAATTATCTTCAAAAAGTAAATGTCATGAACCAATCTAACGTTTCAAATAAAGAACCGATGAGATTTTGCAAATTTTATGCGTTCTTTTTTTTAAAAAAGTTATCAAGCTCTTAAAAAATCACCCGTTATATACAAAATTATATTTTTAACACAACTACATTAATATATAAAAATATACATGTAAACAATAAATTAAATAAAAAGTATATACAGTCCACTAAATGTCAAGTGCAATGGTAAGCAACAAAATTGTAATATAAGATTTGCTCATAAAAATGTGAAAATCATTGCACATAAAAGAAAACTCATAAATTAGAGTATACATAATACTAATATTAAAATACAAAATGGGTGTTTCCATAGTTACGCACGCGACATTTGTACACGTTTAATTGCGTTTGAATGCTGTAAAAATAGAAATTAAATGGGAAAAAGTCATATATTTTAGGATCGCTGCATTGTATGTGATGAGTTCTTTCTAAAAAGTATTATTATTGGAAAATTGAGCAATGGGTACCCAAGTTCCAGACAATCAAAGTTGACTTACACACGTGACAAAAATGGAAATCGCTTTCAGATCCGTAAGAAAAAATGCGAAAGTAAGCGAATTGTAGGAGATTTTTATCCAGGAAAATTTTTTTTTATAAAGGTTAATAATAGAGCTTCATAATTCATGCTTGCTTCTAAAACAACTGAGCATGGTTTGGCTAAGACAAAAAAATAAATTTATTACTCACGTGACATTACGTACGTGACACTTTTTACCTTCATACAACTTTAGTAATTTTACATATATTTTTAGAAATTTTGACAAAAAACTTAAACTTTTATTCAAAAATGAAAAATAAAAATTCAAAATAAGAATACTATAAAATTATTCTAACTTAATTTTTTCCTTAAGTGAGTATCCTGTTCGAGCAACATTTATATATTCGTTATCTTGGTAGGAAAAGCAATGCATTTTTTGTATTTCTGGAATGCCGCGGACAATTCCCCATTTTTCAATTAATGGTGGAGAAAAGTCTTCAATCTCTTTTGATGAGATATGTATATAACAGACAAACTCCTTCGATGATTTTGCCAACACATTCATAAAATGCAAAGGCATCCGGTAAAATAATATTATTTGCCTTAACCGCTTCACCACTCTAAATGCTTTAAGCCAAATTCGCTAACAAACGAAGGAATGCTGGTGAGAATATACT
Organism: Bactrocera correcta; assembly: GCA_027475135.1. Lineage (NCBI taxonomy): Eukaryota > Metazoa > Arthropoda > Insecta > Diptera > Tephritidae > Bactrocera > Bactrocera correcta. The sequence goes on from CM050326.1 coordinate 53,069,408, forward strand.
TATTTTTGAATTGACTGGTGCTGCCATCACAGAATATAAAAACCGTAGAAATTTCGTCGAATTGACTTTGAATTTTGTGTAAAATTTTTGTAAGGAAACAATAGACGTCAAATTTGTTGTGGGTAAGTTTGTCACTAATGACAGCGAAAGATTCAGTTTGATCTCGCATCCATGCAACGCAAGTGAAAATAGTAACTTGTTGGTAGCTAAAGTGAGCTTCTTGGACCTCATTCTGATTGATCAATCGGTAGTTTTCTGCAAAATCGATTTGCAAAATTAATTCATCATCACATAAATTATTCTTTTTGTCCTTTAAATATCTTTGCTGAGCGCTCTTTATAAAATAATGAAGTTTAAAAGCTGGCAGCTGATATTCCAGTTCATGTAACAAATCCGATAATGGCGCTATGGTATAGCTTAATGTTAAGCGATCATTAACTTTCCTCCAATAGCTCCAATTAACATTTTCTTCCATTTTGGATAGAAAATATATAGGCACCAAATCATGTTTTAGATCCCGTATACATTTATCACAGTCACTAATCATGCACTTTTCGTTCAATACATTGCAGCATGTTAATTTCAAAAAAGATTCAAAATGAGATGGAAACTGAGGCATAGCTTTATGACATCCCTCTAGCAAAAATGCGAAGTTCGCATGATATTTACATACACACGTATTATTCGGAAGTTTCTCCATTAATTTAACGTTTTTGGGTCGATGGTGAAAAAATTGGGATTTACAAAGATATTCTGAAGTGACCTCGCTTCTGTACGGTTGATAAGCTTCTGATACAGATACAATCATAAAACGCTTTGCAACTACTAGCTTATTGCAGATTAAAGTATCCTTCCGGCCGGCAGCTTGAACACTTATGTCATCTCGGATATAAAACTCGTGGACTGCTTTAATGTTTTCCGGCATATTATCATTTGAAAATATTGGTGTCTCAGTTTCATTATTCGAGAGCTTGGGATACTTTTTATATAAAGCTTGTATAACTTCATCTCTCTTTATTGTGTTCATTGGTAACGCCCTCTCTACCTTCTTTATAGCTTTGGCTAGTGTTTGTTTACACTTGTAACCACTTTTGAATTGGGTATTTGAATTTTTTTTCATTGCTCTACACTTTTGTTGTCGAACGCGATCTCTATTTCTTTTTTCTTTCAATATTTTTGAATTATTTTTGGCCTCGCATGCCTTTCTCTTCCGATATTCACGCAGTCTTTCAGCTTGTTTTTCTCTATGTTCCTTAAGCTTATTTCCATCTTGCTTAATCCTCTCCCTCCACCGATTTTGATGTTTAGCATTCCGTGACATCTAGGTGTAATATGTATTGTAAAAGTAAAATAATATTTATCAAATGAACCTTAATTAAAAGCATTAAATTTTTCGCACTTACCATTACGCACGTGACAAACTTCAAAAGTTAAGAAAAAAAATTAATTTTTGTAGAACGCTATTTGTATTAATAAATTTTTTTAGCAAATACTAAACTTGCTTTACAAACTAAATAAAAAGACACTTAAAATGATAGTGCGCGAATAATGGCACCATGTGGTCCTATTGCATCACGCAAGTGACATACGAATGTTGCCGAAATAGAACTGAAAAAAATACCGTTATCGATGTGCAGTTTGATCTTTTCTCTCATTTTTATATACATTTGGAGTTGTATCAATTACTTATGTATATACCAAATTGCGATATTACATATATATTTCATTCGTCAGCAGCGATTAAAAGTAATACATTCTACACCTTTTAAAGTGAATAAAAGAATCATAAGTTTTGCATACAATTTCTTTTATTTTAAAATTATAATGAGCTGAAATTTTTTTTGCATAGTAAAATATGAATAGTTTTCTTCCATTTTCTGTGTCTAAAAAAATTCTGCGAGCGTTTTGATTTTTTAAGTCACGGTGGACCATTTCATGGAAACACCCAAATATACATACTCGAAATATTAATGCACACAAGCAACAGATAAGAAAGTATCAAGCGTGTGTACGTATGTGTATAAGTGCTGATTCACTAATCTAAACAACTATAAAATATCAATGCGTTGGTATCTGTAAAAATGCAATAGAAATATAATACATATTTACACATGTGTATGCACACTAAGCATACACACATATACATATATACATAGTTAAGAAATTAGAATTAAGAAATGTATTGAGAGAAGAAATTTTAATAAAGAAAATCAGAGTCAAAAGTGAACTCTCACAGTACAGACTTAAGCAAAGACTGTTTTTTTCTGTACATTTGGTCCTTCGATCCTCTTTTTGAAAAAGAATCGAGCAAGTGCAAGTACTAGAAGCCTCTTAAAAGAAAAAGAGCATTACTTAGCCAAGTAAAAATAAATGTAAGCCGGAATAGCAAGGACTACCCGCATTTATAAAAATTACTTTTAGTAAAAGTTAAAAAAAAAAAATTTTAAAAGCGTCCTTGGTGCTATAACAACAAGAACAGTGCAAAAAAAAAATATATATATATATACAAAACCATCTATAAAGAAGCAAATATGAAGAATTTGCTAACACGACAGAAGGAGTTGGGAGATCTAGCTGCGTTGGAGGAGCAGAAAATCCTGAGCGGAAAAATAAGAAAGGCTTCATGTCTGGAATATATGGATCATATTCAGACTGTTATGAAAGAGTTTACTGCAAATCATAATAAAATAATGGCTAAGAAGAGTCAAGAAGCTGAGGAATACATTGCGAAGAACTACTTCGAGCATGTAATGCAAACAATGGAGAATTCTATTCAGAATTTAAGAATTCAAAGTACTGCCGAAGGTGTTTCAGCAGTGAGCAGCATGTGGAAAATAGAATCTACGCCACAAACTATTCAGGTCGCATCACCTGAAGCCGCGTCTGGCGTTGAAAGAAAATATCAACGTCGAGCAAAAATGCTCAAAAGCACGATGGATGAAATACGAAGAAATGCATTGGATTCTCTCGAGCAAATGAGAGAATTCAAAACCAAGCTTCAAATACAATTTGAAAATGTTGAAGAATCATATTTTGAAACTCAAAATATCAAATTAGTTGAAACAACTGAAGAATCTATTGAGGAACAAATAGATGTATTTCGTCAAGAATACAAAATCATCATCGAAAGGATAACGGAGAAATTAATTAATTATAATTCACCACAAACAATGTATTCCAATATAAAACTGCAGGAAATTAAAATTCCGATGTTTTACGGTGAAATGAAACAATGGTCGTCATTCCACGATCTTTTTAAAAGTTTGGTGCATGATTCGAAGCACTTTACAGAAGTGGAAAAGATGTTCCGATTGAAGACATCATTAGGTGGAGAAGCTGGTAGATTAATTCAACATCTACCAGTAACAGCAACAAATTATGAAGCAGCTTGGCAAATTCTCAAGGAAAGGATGAGAATAGAAGGCTACAATTTACAGCACAAGTAGACAGACTACTTGATCAACCGACTGCAAATGGAGAAAGTGCACAAAGCATGAAGCAGCTGTTAGATACCACCAAAGAATGCATTTATGCATTAAAAGGGCTAAATCTAAATTTAAATGACGAACAAGCCATCATAGCTCGGATAGTGGTTCGAAAACTAGACAAAGAAAGTCTACGCTTATACGAGCAAAACGTAAAAAAAAGTAGAGGTATACAAAGCCTAGATGACGTCTTCAGTTTTCTGGAACACCAATATCAAGCTCTAGAAGCAATACCCGACAGAAAACCAACTAAATGGAACAATCAAAAGCAGCCACAGCGAACACCTACATTTTATACAGCGGCACAAAATAATTGTGTATACTGCAAGGTTCCTGGGCATCAAATTGGTGAATGCAGAAAGTTTCAGGCATTGACTACGATGAATCGAAGAAGATTCATAACAAACAACAAGTTATGCTACATTTGCCTTGATCACGTATATGAAGGAAAATGTAATAATAAAAAGAAGTGCAATAAGTGTGAAAGAAATTATCATAATTTATTGCACTTCAATGAATTCCAAAAAGGAAAAGGAGAAAGTGAAGAAAATATCACAAAAACATCTTCCACAATGATGACGAAACATTCGGAAATGGCGATACTCCTAGCAACAGCACAGATAAGGGTGAAGGCAGCAAATGGAGAGTATGTGACATTGCGAGCTCTAATCGATCAAGGATCCCAAAAAACTACTATTTCCGAAGAAGCATCTCAAATACTTCATTTACCAAGAAGAAGAGAAGTAACTGAACTACAAGGTTTAGGAAATACCACAGTGGGAGTGTCTAAATTTAAAATCAGCATTAAAATCAAGCCGAGATTCCTAAGCAACGAGGCGTACAATGTCGAAGCACTAATTTTGCCGAAATTAGCAAGTGCTCAACCAGACAAAACGTTTAAATGGGATGTAGAACAATTGAAAAACTACACTTTAGCTGATCCCAATTTTAATAAATCAGATCGAATCGATATTGTCATTGGAAGTGACATATATGCCGATATACTAGAAGAAGGTATATTTAAAAAGGATCGAATACTAGGTCAAGCTACGAAATTGGGCTGGATATTGTCGGGAGTTTTACAACAACCGAGAAAAAACAATACAATTTTAGCAGCGGTTACTACAACATTGGAGAAGTTTTGGGAAATAGAAGACACTACAACTCCAGCAGATACAGCAGATGATGATGAATGCCTAAGAATTTTTGAAAAAACAACAGTAAGAAATGGAAATAATCGATTTGTCGTCAATCTACCTTTTAAACAAGAAAAAGAATTGGGCGATTCTCGCAAACAAGCTATGGTGAGGTTTCTTAATCTAGTGAAAATAAATGCGGAAAATACTATTTGCCACATCAAGCAGTGATTCGAGAAGACAGTAGAACGACTAAACTACGAGTAGTTTTCGATGCGTCTGCAAAAACTACAAATGGAAGAAGTTTAAATGACATCCTCTTCATAGGACCGAGACTTCAAAAGAGATATATTTGACATTATAATCAAATGGAGACTTTGACAATATGTATTAACTAGTGATATTGAAAAGATGTTTCGACAAATTAAAATAACAGTGGCTAAATGAGCCTTAGTCGCCTGCCCCACACCACACCTACACCCACCATTAACACGCACACTCACCACACTCACCTCGACATCACCACACTCCACATCAACACCACCCACACGCGCGAGCGCAGGATCCACACACTGAAACACACACCACATCACTCCATTAAAAAAGGGTCCGCTTTACACAGTTCAGTGCTTATTCGATCGCTTTCGAAACCACATCGCTTTCCGCCACCGCTACGCAGCAAATCGAGTGTAAATACAATTTGAAATCAAATATCAGTTTATTGTAAAAAACCAAATCGAGTGTAAATACAATTTAACATCAAATACCAGCCAGTGGTCGATCATATTGTTCCAGCCGAATCCCGAGTTTTTTTTTTTATTTAAAATACCTAAGGCTAACAAGTGGTAAGTGAAGCAGGCAAGCATTACAACATTGGTCCTTCGAGCCGCAAAGAACGGCACTATTAAAAAAAAAAAAATAAAACTTGCAAAATTCGTGCAGTGAAGTGACATATACATACATACGTACAAATACAAAATATAGTGCAATATACACTATTAACAAAAAAAAGTATTGCAAGTGAAATCAAAGTGCAGTGGCAAATACATACATACATACAAAAAAAAAACAGTTCAAAACGGATAACACGAAACGGTTCCGTAGTGTTACATCATAAATCAAAAAAAAAAAAAAAATTTTGTATCAAAATCAAAAAATATTTATATGCTAATTCAAAATTTTGAATCGCGGGTGAAACACAAATATAGCGTGTGAAATACATAAATACACATAAAATATTTTAAAAATTGTGCAAAAAACCCATAACGAGGAATTGCCAAACAAACAAAACTAAACAAAAAAAAAAATCCTCAAAAACCAGGCGCGAAAAATAAAAGTGGCACAAATATCAAGACGCGCGCGTTTAATGATAGTGCAATAATCGGGCGCGAAAACAATAAAAAATTAATTTAAACAAAAGAAACAACATTTAATAATGAATAATAAATAAATAACATAAAAAAGAAACCATCATCGGCAGCAACACAACAAGAAGCAGTTTGGAAACCAAAAACCATAAACAACGGAAGGAAACGGAGCACAGGCATCGGCATATACCCTCCACTTTATATGCAGCAACATCCCTTAGCCCCTTGAAGCGGCTCAAAGTGAGTTGTATCGACTCCACTTTTTATTTAAAAATTATATTTCATATTTGTATGTTGGTATTCAAGTCGGTTAACATTTCAAAAGAACGGTTGCTACCAAACTGTTTCAACTTACGGTTAATTTCCGGGAAACCGAAGAAGAGTTTGGTACGCTATATATATTTGTACATCCACATATATGTATGAACAGTATATACTATGATATAATTATATATATACTGGCATATACATATCTAATACAAAAAGGTCCTATTTACGCTTACCCTTGTGTATCCAAACACACAAATTTAAAAAAAAAAAATTTCAAGTATACACTTGACCCCGTTTCCGGCAATACCCCTTATACTCTAAAAGTATAAGCAGGATTGCGCAAATAGTAAGCTTGGACAAATTCGATCCGTAAAAGAAAAAATAAAAATAATAAAATACAACATACATACATATATGCAAATACTCATATTCATATTTTATATTTATTTATACATATATTGACATATAAGTACCAACCAAATTTGGAGAAAAACATACACACATATGTATGTATAAGTAATACAATAAATATCAATGTCTATAAAATTGCACAAATCCCAATGTGTACTTAGAGTGCATACCTGCATATCACCAATTTTCTTCTCCCGCGTCATTTGTATTGTAAAATCATACATACAGACATACGGCATACAACTGGCCTTTGACTGTATTTCCTACGTTTAAACTAAAACTATTTTCAACTTCCGGGAATTAATTTGAAAATTTAATAAAGTTAAATGGAGCGCTAATTGTAATTACAAATATTTCAATTTAACCTCAAGAAAATATACGGTCAAATCAAAAATAAAAAAATAATAATAATAAAAGACAAAACCAGCACATACTTTACATACGTTTGATATTTCTAATTGTTTTCACATACATACATATATCCAAAGGCCAAATCGGCATATTTCAAGCAATACCTCTTGTTCTTGCTAAAGCACAAGCAGGCAGGATTGCAAACGGAAAAAATCTTTATATACAAAGGTCATTAACCCTTTTCTCGTTCTTTATTATCGCTCATATACGCAAGTATAAACTAACGAGTGCGAATCAATAAATAAAGTAGAAAGAAAGCAAGAACAGACTAATAGCAACTATTAGGAGGACGAATAAATAAATAAAACAAAAAGAAAGCAAAACAAATTAATAGCAACTATTAGGAATAAGGAAAACGAAACACTCGTTCGTTGGTTCTTACCTTGCGTATACAACAAAAATATAAGATCATAATAAAGAAAACAAAATACGCGTTCGTTATTAGATACTGGTGTATACAACAAACATACAAACGGCGTATCTTAAAGATTCCAACGTATCTATTGCTACCATAATACACTGAGAGAAGTTTTTTCTGTCTCATATTTTCAATTTTTACCTATTATCTAAATGAACGGAGATTCTAAGGAATCTAAATCGATTCAATATCTAAAAGTACAAAAAATGATTTCTGAAGAAAAGAGCCCATGTACACCCGCTGAAGCTACACGCTCAAAGCAAGGTGCTACAAAGCAAAAAAAAATTAAAGACATTTCATATACTAAGTTTATTGCTGAGAGTGACAGTTTAATTCGATACTGCACTCGATTTTCATCTTCACCGATTCAGGACAATTCTGAATCGGTACTAGAAATCAAAAAAGAAAATCTAGGCAATTTCTGGACACGTCTCCAAGCTGCGTATGACGCAATTCTAGAATCTGACGAATCAGATCTTCCGGAAAATTTTAAATCCTCGGCTTGCTCCAAATACGAAAACTGCTTAGACCAGTACGAGGAAACAAGAGCTATGATCTCCGATCAATTGAGATTAATAAAATCAATTGCACCTACTCCACAACCGAGTAGAGCTGCCTCCAATTCAAAGCCAAGAGGCGAGTTCCGGCATTCACCTTAAAGTGCCAGCTTGTGAAACAGAAATATTTCACGGAGGTTATGAACAATGGCCGTCCTTCCGGGACATGTTTACGGCCGTGTACATAAACCATCCTAAATTATCACAAGCGCAAAAATTGCATCACCTCCGATATAAAACAAAAGGTCAAGCAGGCGGAATAGTCAAACAGTTCGCTCTTAATGACGAAAATTTCAATTATGCTTGGGAAGCTCTAAAAGCTCGTTACGAAAACGAAAGAATATTAGTCGACAAACAAGTCACAATATTAATGAATTTACCAAAGATTCAGAAAGAAACAAGTGAAGAATTTATAAAACTTCAATCCACTGTTTCAAATTGCTTGTCGGTTCTAGCGACACAGAATATTCCCACACACAATTGGGACCACATACTAGTAAATATATGCTCCGCGGCACTACCGGAAAAATCTTTGCTTCTGTGGGAGCAATCGCTCTCATCACGAAGAAAATGCCCAACGTGGCAACAAATGAAAGATTTCTTAACTGCCCAATATGAAATTGCGGAAAGGGTAGATAAAAAAATGGTCAGAACTAAAAACGTTCAACAAGACCTAAATCGAAGTTTTATTAGACCCCAAGCTAGTAACAACCACAATTTAAATAGAAGCTTCTTTAAAAATCAAACGTTCACATCCGAACAATATAAACAAACGTCATGCGAACTGTGTAAAGGAGGGCACAAGCTGAAAGCTTGCGAAAAGTTTAAAAAACTTAATATCAATGAAAGGAACAACTTTGTTAGAGCAAAAAGACTCTGTACAAACTGCTTGTCCCACTCACATAATCTCAATAATGGCGAAAGCAAATTCAATTGCGTATAATGCCACAAGAGGCATCATTCAATGTTGCATTTCAATAACTTTCCTAGCACACCCCAAAGTAGCGCTTTCTCCAGAAGAGCCACGGGTTTAGTTGCAACCGCAACTCCCGAAACACAAAATCCCGAAATTTGCCAAGAGACACCATGCTGCTCAAAGGCTTTAAAAACACAAACGCTTCATAGCGAGAATCAAAGTAGGGTACTACTACCCACAGCAGTTATCTCCATCGAACACCGAGGAGAACTTTTCAAATTGAGAGCCCTAATAGACCAAGGATCACAACGATCATTCATAGCGTCTAGGGCACAAAATAGGCTAAAACTGCCAACAAAACATGCCAATTATGAAATTACGGGAATGGGTGGAAGAGTAGTACAAAACTCAAATAAAATCTGCCCCATTACCCTAATTTCCCCCCAAGCGGATAAGAGCATTCAAGCAGAAGCTATAGTCTTACCGCAACTTACGAACATGCTGCCAAGCTATCATATAAATAGCAAGCAGTGGCAAAAGGTTACACACCTAAAGCTAGCAGATCCTAACTGCAACACTCCCGCTCAAATAGATCTTCTATTAGGCAGCGACCTTATTCCTCAAATTATTCTAGAAGGGGTTGAGAAAATTTCAAACACCCTTGTAGCACAAAATACTATATTCGGTTGGATACTAAGTGGACTAGTAACAGAACCAGTTACCGCCATGACAACTCAAGTGGAAGAGATATCCAATGAATTCCTTGATTCACAATTAAGGAAATTTTGGGAATTAGAAGAACTCCCCCCAATTACCATTACAACTCCGGAAGATCAGTATTGTGAAGACTTTTACAAAGCCACAACTACTAGATCAAGAAATGGTCGGTATGTCGTACGACTACCATTTAAACAACAATTTCCAGATACACTCCCCATAGGTCACTCTCGCACCTCTGCAATACAGCAGTTTCTAAGTATGGAAAAAACCTACTTAGAAAGGGTGAGCTCAAACAACATTATGATGGTGTCTTAGAAGAATACCTCCATTTAGATCACATGGAGGAAGTAAGCCCATGCGAAAAAATCATAAAAGGCAAATATCACTCATTCTACTTGCCACACCATGCAGTAGTAAACCCTGACAAAAAAACAACAAAAATTAGAGTTGTCTTTAATGCCTCCAGATGCACTAGCTCGGGGAATTCGCTCAACGATATTCTATTCACGGGCCCCACACTCCAACAAATACAAATATACAAATACGTTTTCAATGGGGATGTTGAAAAAATGTATCGACAAATAGTCGTACATAAAGATGATCAAGATTTTCAACGAATTATTTTCCGAAAAACTCCCAATAGTCCATTAAGCGATTTTAAATTAAAAACAGTTACCTTTGGCGTAAACTGTGCCCCATACCTCGCCATTCGTACACTCCACGAACTGGCAGAAGACACAAAGTCAGAGTTTCCTCTGGCAACACAAGTCTTAAAAACACATACGTATGTAGACGACATCCTGTCTGGGAGCCACAGCCTCTCACAAGCATACGAGTCCTTATCACAAGTGATAAAGGCCCTCAACACCGCAGCTTTTCCCCTAAAAAAGATCACGGCTAATCACCCAAGTATCTTAAAAAATATACCAAACGATAACAAATTGGATACCAATTTCCTTATATTTGAAAAGGAAAGTATAACAAAAACACTGGGGATCCAATGGAATGCGATATCGGACCAGTTCTCATACACGACAGAGTCCATAACCGCATTATCCGCCATAACAAAGAGGCAAATTTTATCCTCAATGGCAAAACTTTTTGACCCCGCAGGATGGCTTGCGCCAATTATGATACAAGCGAAAATCCTGATTCAAGAATTATGGCTAGACGGAACAGACTGGGACGAACAAGTGAAACCTCTTCGCTTAGAGTAGTGGTCCCGGTTTGCTAATAATCTAAAAGACATCTCGCAGATACAAAATCCACGGTGGGTAAATTATTCCCACGAATACAAAGTGGAACTACACGGCTTCTGCGATGCCTCTGAAAAGGCATATTGTGCCACGATCTATGTGCGCGCACAAAGCGACACCGTAACCACAAGCCACCTACGAGCTGCAAAAGCAAAAGTAGCACCTCTAAAAACGATAAGTCTACCACGACTTGAACTCTGTGGCGCTCTGCTACTAGCCAAGCTGGTTTCCATAGTGCAGACCCACATGAACATGACCAACTGCAAATTATATCTATGGTCCGATTCCGAAATCGTTCTAGCCTGGTTAGAAAAGCCACCACACTCGTGGAAAACATATATTTCTAATCGAACGTCTCAAATTCTTGATCTAGTAGGAGCAGCCACATGGCGACACGTAGCCAGTGCTGACAATCCTGCTGATCTAGGTACAAGAGGGTGCAAATCCCTGGATCTTGCCACCAACACGCTCTGGTGGAATGGCCCCCGATGGTTAACTGAATCCACAGAATCTTGGCCACAATCGACAATGCGCAACATAATCGCCCCAGAAAGTCGAAAAATCGACACCTATCATACAATAGTGGATGATAATGAAATCCTTGAACGATTTTCATCGTTCCTCCGAGCCCTCAGAGTAGTCGCATATATGCTTAAATTCATAGAGCAACTTAAACTTAAAGTTAAAGGAGTAACTTACACCCACTGCGATACATTAACGCACCAGGACTTACAAAAAGCAAAGGTCGCGCTTATCGCCTCAACCCAAACGCGCTACTTCCGTCGCGACATATCGTTACTAAGAGAATCGAAGCCAATTGACAAAAAGAGCTCACTTTTAGTACTAAACCCATTTTTAGACACGAAAGGTCTGCTTCGTGCCAATGGTCGGCTCGCTAATTCAAGCCTGACTTACAACGAACGCCACCCCATCATAATACCTGAGAAGTCTCCTTTTGGCACATTACTCCTGAATTACATCCATATATTAATGTTGCACGCCGAACAGCGCCTCATGCAACATATGGTACGCCAAGAGTATTATATTCCCCGTCTTAAGCCCCAGATCAAAAAATGCATTTTCATGTGCAAACTCTGCACTATGCATAAGCAAAAAATGCGAACTCAGATTATGGCAGCACTTCCACCTGAACGCTGCAATTTCGCTCCGCCTTTCACGACCACAGGTGTCGATTTTGCTGGGCCTTTTCAAATAAAGGCGTCCATGCTAAGATCTCCCACTCTCATGAAAGGCTATGTGGCTGTCTTTGTATGTTTCACGACAAAGGCAGTACACCTTGAGCTGTGTACTAATCTGACGACGGAGGCTTTTCTCGCGGTATTTGCTCGTTTCGTCGCTCGACGTGGCTTCCCCTCCAAAATCATGAGCGATAATGGCAAAACATTCATAGGAGCCCAACGAGCCACAGAAAAACAGTTTGTGGATTTCTTAAAACAAGTGTCCCCTGATATCGTACAAAAGTACGCCCCTCAAGGTATCAATTGGCAATTTATACCTCCAAGCGCTCCTCATATGGGTGGTTTATGGGAATCAGCTGTAAAGAGCTTCAAATCTCATTTCAAGAAGCTAGCCGGCAGCTATAAATTTAACTATGAAGAATTCACGACGTTATTAGCTAAAATTGAAGCCGTTCTCAACTCACGGCCGCTCACAGCATTATCGCAAGATCCCTCCGACTTCACAGCCCTAACTCCAGGGCATTTCTTAAAAGGAGCACCCATTCTGGCCACACCTGAGCCAGGCGTGGAGTCGCTTTCCTTATTAAATAGATGGGAAGATGGGAGAGGTACCGATGGAAAAATACAGAAAATGCACCAAAAGTTGGAGATTGTGTCCTGATTCACGACGATTGCCTGCCACCTACCGAATGGCGGCTGGGCCGCATAGAGAAGCTTTATCCAGGCTCCGACGGTCATGTTCGCGTAGTCGATCTCCGTACGCAATCCGGAAAGCTAACAAGACCGCTCGTCAAACTATGCTTCTTCCCGATCGCCGATAACCGCGAAACAAAAAAACCGATAAACCGCTAAATAAACCGAATATAAAAACAAATAAAATAAAAAAATTTATATAAATACGTATACACATATATATTTAAAATACCACACACATGTAGTCGATTAATCTAACGACCCACTCATGCCGCATAACGTGGCAGCCATGCTCATATATCCTATATGCAACCAAATTCTAATTGAAATAACACTCTTCCAAACAGATCAATATGGATGCAGACATGCCACCAGCCCCGACACCAACCACTCGTTCGGCTGTCAATGTGCCACGCCAAGCGGCCACCCCAGTTGCAGCGCCCCGAACAGCCACCCCAACGGTGCCTCGGAGTGGAACGGCCGCATTGCCGTCAACACCCGCGCTTGTCGTCGACCCACCACGCCGTAGATGTCCTCTATGTCGTCGACCCCACCGGCTGCCACAATGCGTCATTTTTAAGGGATTGCCACCTCAGCAACGCCAGTTGGTCGTGCAGGCGCACGGCCATTGTCTCAATTGCCTGACGGCTATCCACCAAACGCACGAGTGTACGTCGGGCAATCTGTGCCAAATTTGTATGCGCTCGCATCACACTATGTTGCACCGTACAACGCGGAGCGACACCAGCCAACCTCCTGCCGGCCGCAACCGCGGCGCAGTCCGACGACCTCCATTAAGCCGGGATGCACGGTCTCGACGAACCATAGGGCCATCATCATCCCGTGCCCAGCGGCCACATAGTGGGGCATCAACACGACGCCAGCAACAACGACCGCGTCCGCGCCGCACCTCAGGCCTCAGCAGCGTCGTGGCCACACTCCAGCAACTCCAGAGAATTCTAGGCTGAAATATTCGCCTAGGGGGGCCGGGATGGCTAAATGAGCCTTAGTCGCCTGCCCCACACCACACCTACACCCATCATTAACACGCACACTCACCACACTCACCTCGACATCACCACACTCCACATCAACACCACCCACACGCGCGAGCGCAGGATCCACACACTGAAACACACACCACATCACTCCATTAAAAAAGGGTCCGCTTTACACAGTTCAGTGCTTATTCGATCGCTTTCGAAACCACATCGCTTTCGAAACCACATCGCTTTCCGCCACCGCTACGCAGCAAATCGAGTGTAAACACAATTTGAAATCAAATATCAGTTTATTGTAAAAAACCAAATCGAGTGTAAAAACAATTTAACATCAAATACCAGCCAGTGGTCGATCATATTGTTCCAGCCGAATCCCGAGTTTTTTTTTTTATTTAAAGTACCTAAGGCTAACAAGTGGTAAGTGAAGCAGGCAAACATTACAACAAACAGATAGTGATCAAGATTACCAACGTATATTGTGGAGAGAAACAAAAGGAGAGCCGATAGAAGAATACAAACTACAAACAGTTGCATATTTTTTGGCAACGAGAACTTTACAAGAAATTGCCAAACTATGCGAGCCCCACAACTATTTGCTTTCAAACATCATTAAAAACGACTTCTACATGGACGATTTAATGACAGGAGCAGATTCAATAGATGAATGTAAGGCCATTCAGTATGAAATATCGAAACAACTACAAAAATATGGATTTCACTTAAGGAAGTGGATGTAAAACAACAGTGAAATCATAGCAACAATTCCGGTAAATAACGCGAATGAAGTAATAAAAATAGCAGAAGACGAAACAATAAAGACATTGGGTATTCAATGGGATCCTACCAAAGACATGTTTGGATTTAATACGAATCTTTCAACGCAAAAGCTGGTTACAAAAAGACAAGCTTTGTCTGATTTAGCGCGAACTTTCGACCCAATGGGATGGCTTTCACCAACAACCGTTATAGTAAAGTTATTTATACAGAAACTTTGGTTGATGAAACTCAACTGGGACGAGTTACTTGACGAGAATTTAACAAAAGAATGGCAAGAGTTTATGTAGCATATACCAGAGATAAAACGAATAAAAATTCCTAGATGGTTTGAAACTAAAAACAGCAGTTGTATATGCTAAAGTTAGATCAGTTATAACAATTGTTGCTGATAAAACTAAAGTGAATCCAATTAAAAATAAGAAAACGTTACCAAAACTGGAACTATGCGCGGCTCACCTACTTGCTAAATTGCTGCAAAAGATAAAAACAGTCATCAACAGAGAAATGAAAATATTTGCTTGGAGCGATTCAACTATAACGTTAGCATGGCATAATTGCCAAAGTAAAGACAGATTTATTAGAACACGAATAGAAGAAATCAAATTACTTGTTTCCAATGCGAAATGGCAACACGTTGGAACAAAGGCCAATCCAGTTGATGTAGCAACCTGAGGGGTACTGGCGAACAAACTAATAGAACACGATCTATGGTGGAAGAGACCAAAATGGTTGCGAGAAGAGGAACATCATTGGCCAATATAGAAGATTATTCAAATCGATGCAACGTATGTGACAACCTCAGAGGAATTACATTTCTTGGATAAGGTAATACTTAAATATTCTAGTTTAAGCAAATTAATAAGGGTAGTAGCTTATATTTTGCGATTTGTAAAAAGAATAAGAGGGAAAAAATGCCCTGAATACTTAGTTAAATCTGAAATGAAGGAAGCTGAAGAAATGTTAATAAGATATCAGCAAAAATTACAATTTAGAGAGGAAATTCAGAGTTTAGAAATAAAAAAAGAAATTAATCATAAAAGTAGCATTGCAAGCTTAAATCCAATTTTGGATAATAAGGGAATCCTTCGTGTAGGAGGTAGATTGGGTAATTCAAATCTTCAATTTAATCAAAAGCACCCAATATTAAATAAGTCACATTTGTCATCATTGATAATTGAAAATATTCATAAAATAACTTTACATGGAGGAAACAAGTTAATGGAATCAATGATTAGAAGGAATTACTGGATTGTTGGATTGAAGAATTCTATAAAAAAGACAATTCGAACTTGTAGTAGATGCGTACGTTACCGCAAAGAAGTATCAAAACAATTAATGGGAAATCTTCCAGAATTCCGAGTATCTATGTCAATTCCATTTACACACGTTGGTATAGACTATGCAGGACCGATTTATATGAAATGTTCAAAAGGACGAGGACAAAAAACATTTAAAGGATATATAGCTGTATTTGTTTGTATGGCAACAAAAGCTATTCATTTAGAAGCAGTAAGTGATTTAACAACCGAAGCGTTCCTAGCTGCTTTGAAAAGATTTTTTGCTAGAAGAGGTAAAAGTCAACATATATATTCGGACAATGGAACAAATTTTGTCGGAGCTTGTAGAAGATTAGACCGAGATTTTAAAATGGCAATCAAAAATAATTCAGCCGTAGCTCCCATATTGGGAGGCAGGAGTGAAGTCGGTGAAATATCATTTAAAAAGAGTGATAGGCGAAACTAAATTGACATTTGAAGAAATGATTACTTTGCTATCACAGATTGAAGCAGTACTGAATTCACGACCTTTATGTGCGATAGATAGTGAAAGCGATATAGACGTTTTAACGCCTGGCCATTTTTTAATAGGATATCCAATAATAGATTGTCTTGAAGCAATTAATGATAACCAAATAGGTTCATTAGATAGATGGAAATTAATACAAAAACTTAAAAAAGAATTTTGGAAACGATGGGAAAGCGAATATGTTGTAATGTTGCAACAACGCATGAAGTGGAAAACCAAACAAGCTAATCTCGTACAAGGACAAATAGTTGTAACCTTAAGATAGAATTATATATACAAAATTATATTTTTAACACAACTACATTATAAAAATATTAATAAAAATATACATGTAAACAATAAATTAAATAAAAAGTATATACAGTCCACTAAATGTCAAGTGCAATGGTAAGCAACAAAATTGTAATATGAGACTTGCTCATAAAAATGTGAAAATCATTGCACATAAAAGAAAACTCTTAAATTAGAGTATACATAATACTAATATTAAAATACAAAATATACATACTCGAAATATTATTGCACACAAGCAACAGATAAGAAAGTATCAAGCGTGTGTACGTATGTGTATAAGTGCGTTAGATGCACTAATCTAGAAAACTATAAAATATCAATGCGTTGGTATCTGTAAAAATGCAATAAAAATATAATACATATTTACACATGTGTATGCACACTAAGCATACACACATATACATATATACATAGTTAAGAAATTAGAATTAAGAAATGTATTGAGGGAAGAAATTTTAATAAAGAAAATCAGAGTCAAAAGTGAACTCTCACAGTACAGACTTAAACAAAGACTGTTTTTTTCTGTACAGTTCCAAATCACTTCATTGAAATGATTTGAAACTGATCCACGCTAAATCTCTCTGTGCGACTCTGATTTTGCGCAATCTTCTTGTCAGCACTGGAAATCTTTCATTATAACAGCTGATTTAGACACTACAAAGGGAAAATATGTAAAAAAAACACAATTTTTTTAAAGCAATGAATTTAATTTCACCTGAAAATCGACTTAACAAATGAAAAAATGCATCCATTATTTCTATTATATGGAAAGTATTAAAAAAAGACAGCTTTTATTTCAAAATACTATATGACAATCTTTTCTTTTGTTAAATATAAAGCGATGCGGATTCTTGAATGACAATAACAGCTGTTTTTTGATCTTTCTAACGGCAGTGAGAACACTGTTGGGTTATAAAATGCTTAAATGTAATATAACCTTTTAAATTTTCGGTCTGAACATGGTATAAGTTACACTGCTACTTGTGACTGTGATTTTGTAGTAGCAGTGATTTTAAACAGTGACTGTGACTGTAATAAAAATTGTAACAGACAAAGACCAATAAAGTAGAACAAAGTTGTTTCCTTTTTTCATTTAGGACAATGGACATATTTATTAGAATAAACAGAACTTAACAAAGTAAATTAATTTAAAAAAAAACCGCCAAATACAAAATATGTATATACATAAAAGATAAAATTAAATAGTGTTAAAAATATTTACATTAAATGGAAAAGAAGGCCAAAATGTTATGTTTATAAATATTTTCCATTTGTATTTAAAAACAACAATATTTCAGTATTTCTTTCGCTTAATCTTGACCGACGATCACATACAATTTGCCCCGCTTTGGAAAAAATTCTCTCGCAAGGAACGGAGGAGGCTAAAACACATAAATACTTGTTTGCTAATTCTGCCATTTTAGGGTCCCTGTATTTATTTTCAAGCCACCAATGAAATGGGTCGCAACTACGGGAAACCAGGCCATCTTCCAAATAGCGCTGAATTTCAATAATGGCTTTTGCTTCTACGCTACTATGTGGCTTATGTTCATTAGCGTATTTATCGAAAGAACTCCATATTGATACTGATTTTTAACATTTTCTTCTGTTCTTTCAGTCTGAAATTCTATTACTTCCCTTTGCATTTCTACTAGATAACGTTTTATAAGTTTTTGTGTGTTATGAGCTGTTTATTCATCAGTCAACGCCACTAATTTGAATCTGGGGTCAAGAAATGTAGCTACCGTAAGTGTATTGCTGTGTTGTAAACTGCTAAAATGTTCTCTTATTTCATTTAAAAAAATTTCAATCACTTTTTGTATGGTGTTTGAAAATATTTCAGTTCGCAAGTGTCTATACACATCTAATAGACCATTCGCGACTGGTATTACCAGCGAACATCTGCAATATGTTTCACCACTAATGCTTACTGTAGCGCTTCTAAATGCAAATTTTGCACAAAGCAGCAACAGTCGCCTACTCGTCGCTGGTTAATATAAGTAAATTTTTGTTTATAATTACCAAAGTACATTTCACCACTAATGCTTACTGTAGCGCTTCTAAATGCAAATTTTGCACAAAGCAGCAACAGTCGCCAACTCGTCGCTGGTTAATATAAGTAAATTTTTGTTTATAATTACCAAAGTACATTTCATCGCTTCCTTCAACTCCGAAAAACGCTCCAACATTGCCAGTGTGGAGTTCCACCTCGTTTCAACTTGTTGAATTAATTTTAGAGGTTCTTTCCCGCTATTGCGCTGGTAATTTTCAAACGCTTCATTCGCTGAAGTACTTTTCTTGAAGTGAGCAACTATTATTTTAACTTTATCAGTTACTTGTTCTACTTCAGGAATGCGCAATCCTTCTTTTACAAATAAATTAATTGTGTGAGCCATACATCCAAACTGCTTCCAGCCTAACTTATTAATTATAGCACTTTTTATGTTACTGTCATTATCTGAAACAGCTAGCAATATTTCATCGTTAATTTTCCAATCACTTATGACTTGTTGTATCGCCACACCTAAGTTTTCAGCTGTATGATTTTGCTTTAGTCGGGATGACGATAAAAGTACTGACGTTAGTTCAAAATTTTCGGAGACATAATGTGCCGTTATAGCAATGAAACTAGACGTGTTCCGCGATGTCCAACAATCAGTGGTGATGCAAAACTTTTTCCCGCTCCTAATTATTTCTCGCACCTTATGTTTACATTCCTCATACAATGCAGGAATCATTGATTTTGAAACCATACGTCTGCTAGGAATGTCATTAGATGGATTTAGGGCTTTGACAAATTTCCGAAAACCTTTGTCTTCAACTATAGAGAAAGGTTGCAAATCCACCGTAAAGAGTTGCAATAACTTGCTTGTTATTTTACTTTTTGATTTTAGCCGCGCGACATTTAAAATCTTAGTTTGTGTTAAAGGCTTTGGTAATGCAGTCGAAGTTGATGGAATATCATCTTCAAAAGTAACAGGCGCATTCTGCGGCGCTGGCGCAATTTCCGACTGCAAAAACATTTTCGCATTACCAATTTGATAATAACTTCAGAATTATATTAATATTTCCAATCGAATAGATGCCTCCGTTCCATATGTTTTTTTTTTTTTTTAAATTTGATGTTGACGTTTTATATGATATTTTGGTTTTACAAATATCACATTTTGCGAAAATAGCATCCACCTCTTAAAAAATTGCCACACGTAACTCGTTTTGGTTTTTTTTGACACAGACATCTTTAATTTTTATTAAGTATTATATAAGCAAACTGATTTGTAATCGTTCCGTACAAAAATTAATGTAAATGATCCATTATTTTTTAAGACGCACATTTTTAAAGTCACAATAAATATATTCTCTTAAGGTTTTTTTTCAATTTAAGTATACTCAATAGAAACTATTTAAAGTAAACGAAAACATACTTTTAAAAATATTTCGTTACTTATAAAATACTTCTTATAAGTTTTTTTTTAAATTACTATATAATTAATGCAATTTTAAGATTAAAAGTTTTATAATTGGCTTTACTACAGCATTGAGCTTTCCGTAATCAATTTAATTTGAACATAAGTATTACCCGTTTAAAGCTAAATTAACTTTTTATATGTTAACCAATTTTTACTTATCTAAAGCTTAGTATCCAGCTCTCAAGAAATGTAAAAACTTCATATAAAAAAACGCTTAAGAAACGGACGTTGAAACTTTCCTGCGATAAATGTACTTGTGCTAGTACGCAGCTCTAAAGTAATCTAGTACTAATTTTTAATAGCTTTAATGAATATGAATTCATCACAGCCGCAATTTTTTTATGTTACACGGTGAATGCTATTTTGTCACAGTCGCAATTTTTCATGTTTCCCTGTGAATGCTATTTTGCCACAGTCGCGATTTTTTACGTTCCACGGTGAATGCTATTTCGTCTAAGTCGCAATTTTTCATGTGATACTGTGACTTCTACTTTGTTTCCCATGTGTTCGTTAATTGCAGTCTCTGCTACTTTAGGATTGTAGTGCAGGTCGCCTTCACGCTGGTGCATCCTGGGCTGCACAAGCTGATCAGATGCGCCGATGAAAGATCGGCCATCTTATACAAGAAGGCAGTCTCTCTGGTGGGGGAAGTTTGGAAGGGGGCCAGACTGGAGGCCGTGGACAAAGAGGCTCTTCCTCTTCGCCCTAGGGCTCGCGTCTGGTTGCCGGCTGAACCGTCCCCTGCGAAGGAGATTGAGGAAATCCTCAGATATTGCAATCCCTCACTTCCCGCGCATGACTGGAGGGTAATAAGGCTGGAGAGAACCGATGAACCATATCGGCAGGCGCTGATAATGCTTAACGCGGATTCCATCGGTTCTCTCAGTAAAACCAAGAAAGCCATCAGCTATGGGTTCGAAATGGTAGTACTGAAGGTACTCCCAACGGATGCCAGGGCTGATGGCACTCAAGCTGCAGATGCGGGGGAGAAGGGAGACGGCGTTAGCGATGGTCAAGCGACCACGGAAAACGACCTAAACCTCTCGGACGTGGCGAGTACTGGAGGTGGCTCGTCGATCGGCGACTCCGTTTTCAGCCTCGAACTATTGTTCGAGGAGGTGAGGGTCGATCATGACCTAAGCGCTGAACTGGCGCTCCTAGAGGATGGTCTGAGGGATGAGATTCCTCCAGATTAACCTCCATCGCGAAAAGGCGGCCTCCGCCAATCTACTGCTTCGTCTAGAGCAAGACGAAGCCGATGTGGTTCTGATCCAGGAACCGTGGCTAAGTGGCAATGGAATATCTGGACTAAGGACGAAGAGCCATAAGCTGCTGGCGGCCAAGGATTCAGGTAGAAATAGAGCCTGTATGCTGGTCAGAAACGAACTAACGGCATTTCTTTTACCTAATTTCAGCAACGTTGACGTAGTTATAGCAAAGCTAGAGTGCGACAACGGGAATATCTGGTTAGTCGCAGCGTACATGCCCCATGACGATGAAGTGGAGCCGCCTCCCGCATTGCCAAGAAGGACCTTGGCTGAAGCGTCCCGGAATGGTGCTGATGTCATCATCGGCTTGGACGCCAACTCGCGACACTCGATCTGGGGGAGCTCGGATACCAACACTAGAGGTGAGTCGCTTTTTGATTTTAATGTTAGTGAAAATCTTTGCATCTGCAATAGGGAAAATTCTCCCACGTTTGTGACCGCAGGTAGGGAGGAGGTTCTCAACCTCACCCTAGCCTCACACAAAATCGCTCCGCTGATCTCGAACTGGAGGGTTCTCGATGACCACTCCTTTTCTGATCATAGATATATCGGGTTTAGTCTTGACGGAGAAGGTCCCCCTAGGAAATCCTTCAGAAATCCCCGAAACACGGACTGGGAAGGTTACCGCAGAAGGCTTCGGCAAACTCTCCCACGCGCACCGGAGGTGGGCGCGCTGGCCACCGCCGATGTGGTGGAAGGGTGGGTCGAAGCCTTCAGCTCGACGTGCAACACTGCACTGGAGAGCTCCTGTCTATTGAAAACACCGAAGTGTAGAGGGAAACCTCAATGGTGGACTTTGGAGCTCTCGGAAATTAGGGCGTCCTGTAGACGCTTATTCAACAAAGCTCGTAAGAGTGGGCTAAGAGGATATCGTGGAAGAGCTTCTGCGAAAAAGTGGAGGGCTTTCATGAGTCCTCTAGATTCAAGCGAATCCTCGCGAAAAACCCTGTGTCCCTGGGGTACCTTAAGGATGTGAATGGAAGGTGGGCGCTGAGCAGTGAAGAGACACCACAGATGCTCCTTGATGCTCACTTCCCTACAAACACGTCCTCTACGGAGGTATCTCTCGGAGCGTTGCATGCTGACCACATGGCCTTTTTGGACCTTCTGGATGAGCATCACCTGACCTGGGCGATCAATTCGTTCAAACCGTTCAAGTCCCCGGGACCGGACGGGACGGACGTGTTAAGGTATCATGTGGCTGGTTGGCACCGATCTATGCGAACTGCATTTGATTAGGTTGAGAACTTCGGAGAGACTGCTGGACTGGTATCTAAAAAGGCACATTCCGAGGAACTATCTATCAGGACCTCAACATGCGTATCGTAAAGGAAGGTCAGTGTACACTGCTTTGCACACTATCGTGTCGTGGCTTGAGGAAGCAATTGAGGCTAAGGCCTTCGCGGTTGGGACCTTTCTTGATATTGAGGGAGCTTTCAACAATGTCCTGCCAGCGGCAGTCGTAACTGCACTAGACGGTCTTGGAGTCGAAAAGAACCTCAAGCACCTCATTTTCAGTCTCCTGTGCGACAGAGTGGTCGAAACAGAATGGGACAGCGCGAACGCGCTGCGGAGTGTGAGCTGGGGAACCCCTCATTTTTTCTCCTCTTTTATGGATCCTAGCCGTTAATGCGGACGATGTAGCACTTACGGTGAAAGGAAAGTTTCTAAGCACCATGTATGAGTTGACGCAGGGATATCTCAGCGTTGTAACAAAATGGGCGATCGAAAGTGGACTCGCCATCAATCCAAATAAAACAGAAATGGTTTTATTTAGCAAAAGATACAAGATCCCGGAGGCGCCGTTACCGCTATTGGGAGGTATTCGCTTGCAACCGGTGGATACAGTTAAGTATTTAGGGCTCATCCTGGATGAGAAGCTTTCATGGAAGCCGAATATCGAGGAGAGAGCTAAAAAGGCATCGATTGCCTTATATTGCAGTTGAGGAGCTATTGGCAAGAGGTTGGGCCTCTCACCGAAGGTGGTACTCTGGCTCTATGACATCATAGTCAGGCATATAATGTTCTATGGAGTCTTCATGTGGTGGAGGGCTTTGCAGAAGACCACACTTGCAAAGAAACTTGAGAGCGTTCAACGAGCTGCGCTCATCAGCATGTGCGGTGCATTAAGTTCCACCCCAACCATCGCACTTAATGCAATCCTGAACATAACGCCGATGGACATTGCCGGAAGGTGTATGGCCGCAAAGGTGGCTATTAGGCAGGCTCAGGGTGTCTGGGTTCCTAAAGGGACGTGCATCTGAATACTCGGATATCCTCACAAACTTTGACTGTATACCGGATCATCTGGATCACGGAGTCGCCATATCGAACTCTGTTGGCTCCTTCTCTGTAAATATACCGACGAGGGAGGTTTGGCAGGGAAGAAGTCGTTGGAGGAAAGGGGCAGTAAGCTTCTTTACGGATGGGTCGAAGCTTGGGGGGAAGGTTGGTGGAGGGGTCTACTGTCGGGAGCTCTCCATAAAATCCAGCTTCAGACTTCCCGACTATTGCAGTGTTTTCCAGGCTGAGGTTGCAGCCATCAAGGTAGCAGCAGATATGCTGCTCAAAAGAGTGTCTACCTTCAGAGAAGTGACCATTCACTCAGACAGCAGAGCGGCTATACTAGCCTTGAACTCAATCACAGTGCGTTGAGGGTTGGTCGAAGAGTGTCTGGCGTCACCGTCTCTGACGGCGGGAGCTTTTATTAAAAGACTTGTGGCTAAATGAGATAAGCCGCCCCCCCCCCCCCCCCTAATGCCACTACACGAATACACCACAACCACCAATACACCACACACAAAGAACTTACATTCCACAGGACCCACACCTCAACACCACCCACACGCGAGAGGACATCCATACAAGCAAACACATACCACACTGGAGAAAAGGGTCAACTAAGAAGTTTGAGATCAGTCTCGTTTTGACCTACAAACGAACCATACGCATTGCCGCTTGACCTTGCGCATTTTCGGTCGTCTTACGCCAGAATCGTCCCGCACAGTTACAAAATAAAATCACCTCCTGTGAAATATTAAATCAAAACATTGTAATTACTGTACATACTGTAATTTTAATCATTAAACCCAAATTGAATTTACACATTAACCCGGTGTTTTAGTTAAAGAAGTGGAAGTCGTAAGTGTCAAAAGACGAAAGTGAATTGAGCATTTACTTAAACAGTGTTACTTTAAACATTGGTCCTTCGAGCCGCAAAGAAAGGCACTATTTGGAAAAAAAGGAAGAAAACAAAAAAAAAAAAAAAAAAAGATTCAAGCGGCAAAATATTTAAAGTGACATATACAAAAAATTAAAGGTGCGGTGTCAGATACATATATATAAATAAAAAAAAAAACAAATTCAAGGAAAAAATACATTATAAAAAGTGGTGCATTCACATACACATACAATATATAAACCAAAAAATTTCAAAAAAAAAAGTATATATATCATAAAATAATTGCGGTACACTTATACAATGTAAAAAATAAAAAACAGTTCGAAAAACGAACACGAAGCGGTTCCGTGTTGTGGTAACAAAATCAAAAAAAAAAAAAATACAATAACAGAAAAACTAAACTCTTGTGTGCAGTCAGTTATATAAAAAAACAAAAAGCAACATATAAATACACATACATAATACAGTGTTTAAAACCAAAAACCAACCAAAAATATACGGAAAATCGGGCGCGAAATATTATTTATCAAAAAACAAAAGAAAAAAAAATCCCCACGGTCGCGAGCTTAACATATATATAAACAAAAGAAAAATTTGTTTAAAATTTAATATCCTTGTGAAAAACCAAAATAAACGTGAAATTAAAAAACACAAAAAAACAATAATTATAAAAATAATAATAATAAAAAGAAAAGGAAAGGAAAGGAAACAGAGAGGAACCAAATTGGACGCAGTGGCAAACTACCCCCACTTCCCCATTCAAAACCGTATATAAAGCCCTCAAACTCCCTTGAAGCGGCAAAAAGTTAGTGTATCAACTCCATTTATTATTTTAAACCATTTGAACTTATTTGCATATATGTGTGTTGAAAGTTACAGTTGATCTCCATAAAAACTGTATACGATCCTGTAAATTTTAATAGAATGGTTGCTACCAAGCTGTTCCAACTTACGGTTGGTTTCCGGGAAACCGACAACAGTTTGGTACATTACATATGTACATCCAAATATATGTATGAACACTATATGGTATATATACTGGCTTATACATATCTGATAAAAGGCCTACTTATGCTTACATTTGTGTATCTAAACACACCACACTAAAACTCAAAACGAAAAAAAATAATTTCAAGTATTCACTTGACAAAATTTTCCGGCAATACCCCTTATTCTCAAAACAGTATAAGCAGGATTGCGCAAAAAGTAAGCTAGGGCAATTGCGAAATTTAAAAAGAGAATAGAAAAATAACAAACCCAAACATACATACATATGCAAAATAGAAAACTTCTCAAAATTCATATCCAATGTTATCTTAACACGTATATAATAAAAAAAACTTTAAGTAATTGATGTTTTAAATATTTTTACCATGCACTGTCTTCGTGGCATGGACCCTACTAAGTTTTGCAGAGTGGTTAGCTCAATTTTCTCCCACTCTGATACAATGGCACTTTTTAGCTGCTTAATAGTATAATACTGCTTTGCATGTGCATATATTTTAGCAGTAAGTATGCCCCAAAGGTCCTCTATTGGATTAAGATCAGGACTCAAAGCTGGCCAATCCAATAATTGGATATTTCGGGACTGAAAAAATGCTTTCGTAGCGCGAGACACATGAATGGGGGCGTTGTCTTGCTGAAATATCCAATTGTCGTCATGAAAATTCTCAGCAAAAGGGATGAGCTCACTATCTAGTAGATCAATGTATACTTCGGAATTTACTTTAGTAGGTAAAAAACACATATGAGATTTTCCTTTGGAACTAAAGGCAGCCCATACTATTAAAGATCCCCCACCATGGTTTCGCTTATAGCAAGTCTCTCTTGGATGTCTTGTATCTCTCCAATATTTGTGATGACCATCTGGACCATCCAAATTAAACTTTTTTTCGTCACTAAAAATTACATTTTCGAACTCCTCCTCCCAAAACCGATATTTGTCGCAAAATGAAATACGAGCATCTTTATGTTGCTTTTTCATTCGCGGCTGAGCTAGATTTGATTCAAGCTTGAGGCCCAATTCATGCTTCATAATTTGCTGAACACGCTGTCTAGTGATTGGTAAGCCTAATTCTACTTTTATCTGCCTGCAACTCATACCTTCGCTAATTGCTAATTGATGAATGCGTCTCTTGGTGCGCTTATCAACTGCTGGTAACCGACCAGTACGCTTTATGGCGCCATAATTTTCAGGATTTTTCAAATAATTTGAAACTGTATTACGATGCCGGTTCACTGATGCAGCAATTCGTCCAATGCTTATGCCGGCTTCGTGCATTCCAATTATCCTACCCCGCTCTTCATCCGATAGTTCTGAACCACGTGGCATTTTAACTATATAACTATTCAAAAATAATATATTATTTTTCTACGCACTATATTTAATACCTATAACTTACTTATTTTCCAATTTTTCACTTTAGTTAAAAAACAAACTTTATATGTTGTCTGTTCAGCTGCCAGAGCACAAATAGATGAATTTGCACATATAATTATTTTCTATGAAAAATACAAATCGCAATGACATTTTCAATTAACGGTAATTCAAATGAAACAAATGAAGGAATGTTAAACCTTATATACAAACTAAATATGTGAACGACAAATACTGCGTACTGGAAAAAAATTTACCGTTATTAATTCTCGAGATACACTGAAAAAAAATTTTGCACATATAATTCTTTTACGAAGGTACATAGGGCACAGAATTAAATTTAAATTTCACAAATTTTACAAAATTTGGAAAAAAAAATGTCGATAAATTCGAAATTTTAATTTATAAAAATTTTAAAATTTACTGATTAAAACTAAAAAAAATTACGGTCAAAATAACACAAAAAATTTTAAGAGTTGGTATAAAGGAAAGGCAAATACATTAGTATTGCCATTTTCAAGTGTGCACACACACATACTTTTATTCAAACACTAAATCAGCACCTGTCCAGCAATACCCTTTGTTCGTGTTCAAGCCCAAGCAAGCAGGATTGCAAACAAAACAAAAAAAAAGGTGCGTGGGGTCCCTACGCGTGGATGAAATTATACTTCTTGGTGATATTCAGAAGCAAAATGTGAAACAATAATACATACATATATTATGTCGTTTGCACATTTGTCTGTATGTTTCCGAAAGCAAATGTTCTACAAAAGAATATTTCTATACTTAAACAAAATTATTAGAACCATCGTATGTTTCTTATGTACATGCATAACCAAACCATACCTAAGTGTCAATGGTGGTGTTGGTGGTAAGCGCGTGAAAAGTCAATATGCTACCACAGCTGTGCAGAGGTTCGAATCCGACAGAATAAATTTTTAATTTTTTGCTTTTAACATCGTATACTATACAAATAAATATTTTCCTTACTAATAGAGATTAAATTTATCACAGCAATATTATGTATATGTATATTATGTATATTGCTGTGATAAATTTAATTTCTATTAGTAAGAAAAATATTTATTTGTATAGTATACGATGTTAAAAGGCATACATCTTCTATCCTATCTTGTGTATCTGCACATGCCCATGTTTTTTTTTTTTTTTTTTTTTTTGTACGAGGAGGAAGCATCGAAAGCCTGAACCCAAGTCAGTGTGGAACTTTAATCCGAACTAAACCTCCTACTGTCTTGTACCGAACCCCCCGGTACCACCGTCAAGTATTACGTCGGGAGGAAGGTTGAGTATTACTCATACGTACGTGATGGTCCTAATGCATTCAGTAGCAAGCTGCATTTACTTGGCCCCACCTCGGTTTGTCTTATACCCCCCCTAGTACAGTGATTGTCACCAAAACCTCCTTGTCTGCTCCAGTCGTGGCTTGTGTGTCGCGTCTTAGTTGTTCGTTGGAATTTGTAGTAATCTTCTACGTTGTTGTTCTCCAGCTCTTTGGCGTTTCATGATTTTTGCTGCCACTTCGGACACCGCTTTCCACTTATCTAGTGATTCTACCATTTGAGACACTAGATTTTCTGGGGTTGGGTCTTTCCCGAATGCGTTTCTCAAAAATTGCCTTTCTTCATAGTATTTCGCACATTGGAACATTGTGTGCTCCACATTCTCGATGCTCTCGCCTCCGCAATAATCGCATACATCGTTGTCCTCATGTTTGAATCGCTTCAAATATGATTTAAAACAGCCGTGTCCAGTGAGAACTTGAGTGAGGTAAAAATCTACTTCTCCGTGCGATCTATTAAGCCATAGTTCTATTTTAGGGATTAGGCGGAATGTCCAGCGGCCATTTCGGCTGTCTTCCCATCGTTTTTGCCAGCGCTTCACCGTATCTGCTCTGGCTTTCTCTTTTTGGGTTCTGGGCGTTAGTCTCTCATTCGAACGGAATGTGTGCTCTTTGGCTAAGAGGTCTAGCGGGTGTAAGCCCGCGATCACCAGGGCAGCGTCTTCGGATACCGTACGAAACGCGGAGCATACTCTTAATGCGCATATGGTGTACGTGGAAAATAGGCCGCGACGATATGATTTGACTTCAAGAGCTTTCTCCCATATTTGGGCGCTATATAGAGCAACTTTAATACTCCGGCTAGTAGTCGTCTCCTATTTTGCTTGGGTCCTCGGGTATTGAGCATTAGCCGGGTTAGAGCTCTGCATATTTTCGTAGCTTTTTCGCTTGCATAAGCTACGTGTTCTTTAAACGATAATCTTGCGTCAAGAACGATACCCAAATATTTTATAGCAGGCTGAGTGGTTATGCTTACACCTTTAGAGCAGAATGTAGCAACTTCTCGGACCTTTCTGCCTGTAATAAGTACGGCTTCTGTTTTGCTCTCTGCCAGAGATAGTCCATTAGTTTCGAGCCAGTCGCTAATTTGAGAAATTGTCGTGTTGGTTATCGAAACTATATCCTCTATATGTTTAGCTATTACCACCACGGCAATGTCGTCTGCAAACCCGATGATATGAACGTTTTCCGGTACTTTGAGTCGCAATACCCCATCATACATTATATTCCAGAGGAGGGGCCCGAGTACGGATCCCTGTGGCACTCCCCCTGAGATTTTGTATTTTTTGTAGCCCTGGTTTGTGTTATAGCATAGGGTCCTGTCGTTGAAGTAGTTGACTATCAGGTTGTAGAGATATGCCGGCACAGAGAAGTTTTTTAACGCACTTAGTATACTTAGCCATGATGCCGTATTGAACGCATTTTTGACGTCGAGGGTTGCAACCATGCAGTATTTGATGGTACCACCTTTCAATCTTTTCCCACTAATGGCATTTTCCGCCAGTGTCTTCACTAGGGTCACCGCTGCGATTGTTGATCTTGCCTTCCTAAAACCAAATTGGTTTGGGGATAAACCGCCGGCGTTGTCAATGGCCTTACTTAGGCGTTGATAAATGATCCGCTCAAGAATTTTTCCCGCAGAGTCCAACATGCAGAGTGGTCGGTAGTGGGACGGGTCTGTCAGCGATTTGTTAGGTTTTGGCAGTAATATTAGGTTTTGCCTTTTCCAAATTGTTGGGAAACAACCATCCTGCATGCACAAATTGAAAAGTGCTCTAAATGGCTCTATGTTCCTAACAATCGCTGTTTTAAGCGCTATATTTGGGATACCATCAGGTCCTGAGGCTTTACGTGGGTCGAGCCGGTCGCATGCCTCTATAACCTCTTCGTTCGTTACTTCTGGTACCAACTCTATTTGTTGCAACATCACGATCTCTCGAGGTAGTTGGGGACGGGTCGGGAAAAGGACTGAGACAATTCTGTCAAGGGTTGTAGAGGAAGTTGGCATTTGATCTCGAATGCGTAGTTTCCCCATTACTGTCTTGTATGCGAGCCCCCAGGCATTGTTATCAGCATCGTCACAGAGCTTGAGAAAATATTCATTTTTACTTTTTTTGATAGCCTGTTTCAGGAGCTTTCTCTTGGCCTTGAAACTTGCTTGTAGAGAGTTGTATTCGTAGGTACCACGAGACCTTTGGTATAAGCGTCTTACTTTTTGGCATTCTTTTCGCAGTTTAGCAATTGAGTCGTTCCACCAGTAAACGGGGGGATGATGATTGCGCCGTGGAAACTTCGACATTGATATGTCGCATGCACTCTTAATGCGGCTCATAATCAATAAAGTCGCCTGGTTAACCAACCGCAAGTTGTCAGGCAGAGTAGTGTGTCCAAAGGCTTCTTCGAAGAGGTCTGGGTCGAATGTTTTGAATCGCCATGAACTTCTTGTTAGGGTCTGTAAGTGGAGCCGAGTTTGCGGAGCATTTACCTCAAATATGATGGCATAGTGATCGCTAAAAGTGTACTGGTCGCTAATTTGCCATTGCGATCTACGAACTAGGCTTGAGTTTACGAAAGTAAGGTCTATCACTGATTGTCGGCCGCCTTTGTTGAACGTGCATTGGTTACTTGTATTGAGTAGCTCAAGATCAAGGGAAGCAAAAGCTTCTAGTAAGGCTTTGCCCCTACTATTAGTTCTTTTGCATCCCCATTCAATAGCCCAGGCATTAAAATCGCCAGCTATTACCAATTTAGTTCTACCTCGGGCATCGGTCACAATGTCGTCGATAATGTTCTTAAATTCCTCATCATTGATGCTGGGGGGTAAATAGCAACTATAAATATGTATATCGCTAACTTTAGCTCGAACAAAGCCGTTGAACGAGCATGTAGACTCCAATTGAGGGAAGCTTGGGTTACATTTCCATACAGTAGCCTTATTTTTTGTGTCACTTAACCAGTTTACACTCCGTCCGGTTTTGTATGGTTCGCTGAGTAAAGCCAAGTCGATCTGCTTTTCAGAGATCGTCTGTTTTAGCAGGTCCTGTGCCGCTTGACAATGGTTAAGGTTGAGTTGTAATAATCTCATACGACCTTTTGTGCAGCCTTCTTATATACCGGGCACCTGACGCTTCCCGTGAAATGCTCAGTTTCTTTGGATCCTGCCTTCAGGCAGAGTAAGCATTTCGGCTTATTGATGCAGTCCTTGGCTTGATGTTCACCTTCTCCACATCTTCTGCAGATCCTAGACCTATCCTCGTTTGTGCACACTTTCGCTGTGTGACCATAGTCAAGACACCTGAAGCATCGCTGCGGCTGCCTATGTTCCCGAATACGGCAGATTACCCACCCGACTTTCAGCTTTCTACTTTGTAGAAGCTGTCTAGCTGCCTCAACCGGGAGTTTTATGAGTGCAGTTTGAGTGTCTCCGTAAGCCTTTCTTATGCCCTTAATTGCTGAGATCGTCAACTCCTTGTCTCCCAACTCTCTTTGCAGAGCATAGAGAACCTCTTCCTTACTGGTGATTTCATCCAAGTCTTTACACTCAAGTAGGATCTCCTGGGTCAACAATTTAACGTTTGCTTGGTCACCGAGGCATTTCTTCATATTTTCGTGCGAGTCTGTTGGTATCACTGTACCACTTAGCTGTAGCAGCATTTCTCCGCCTTGTGTTTTGCGTATTTTGGTTACCATGTTTCCGAAAGTGTTCAGACTAGAGTCTGTCTTAATTTTGCGTAGGATTTCAGCATAGGTAAGATTCCCATTTTTTGAGATTAATATGGCCTGGGGCTTTGTCTTCGGCAATTTCGTAGACTTTTGGTTAGCTTTCCTAGCTACTATGTTCCACGGTTCCTCCATTGGTTTCAGAGAGTCGCAGTTAGCCTCTTCTGATGTTTTTGTGCCCAGCTGAGTTGCTGGTAGTGACTTTGTGATGCCTTCTAAATTGTTGGTATTGACGCTGTCCTTCATTATAATTGATCGTTTAAACTGACCAATTAGATTTGTTCTCGCCCGGGTTTTTGGCGAATTGAAACAAGTTCGTTTCGTTTGTTGCTGAGTCTGCTCCTCTGCTATTGGTTCTTCAGAGCTCTTTGCGCGGCCTCTTTTCGGTTGGGAAATCGGGAGAAATGCCGCCTCTCTAACTTCTCTTGTTGCTTGTTTTTATATATATATGTAATTGTGCTATTTGGTCGATTATATTTCGCATGTGCTGGTTGACATGTCTTTGCTTCTGGCTGTGCGTGAGAGAGATTAGCTCATCTATTAGCACTCCCAGAGCGGAGAGCGCGTTCTCTCCTTCGCTCATTGATACTATCAAATCACTGCTATTGATTTTATTTGCAGAAGACATGTTGACTACGCTGGAGTCATTAGTCGAAGCAAAGCCATTGTCCACAGGAGTCACCTCGCAGGCAGATGATTTAGCAACTTAAATGCTCTGTAATATGGGCATTGTTGTCTGACGGTCCGGCGATCGGGGAGTCTTATTGCTCCGTGTGAATGGGCTAACATCCTCCTTATTACCAGCAAAGGTATTTGCTTGTTTGGCTTTAGCTGACATTTCCTCAGCTACGCCTACAGCAATCCTTTATTACTGGTGATCACGTAAATTCCTCAGGAATAAATCCCTCGGTAATTTCTATTAGTGTGGAACGTGGGTTGTGGGATGTGTTTATTGTGGAAGGGAGAGAGAGAATATGCGCTCTTTGCGAATTCTCTTTTCTGTGACCTTCGCACAAGAAAAAAAACAATAGATATTTAAAAATATAACTTTTCGCTTACTTCTTTTACACGAGAGCACCTGCTCAGTTTTGTGATTAGACTTGGAAGATGTGGGCACTGCGTTTTCGCGCACTTGGGAAATAATTTTGAAGTATTTCCACTAGTAGTTGGTGCCATAAGCGGAGCACCAGAAAAACACGTCACTTTCACCTCACTTCACTTCTGTGTCAACACATGCCCATGTGAGTGTATGTATATGTATGTGCGCGTTCAGAAATTGAAATCATATTTTCATCACTTATCAATATACTTACTAGATGTGCGCGCATTGACTTGCATGTTCATATATTCATATATACTTATATGTACATATATTTGCATACATTGCCAAACAAATAATGCATAAGCATACAAACATACATATGCGTGCACATATGAATATGTCACCAACAAAAAATTGATCTTCACAAGACAATATTGCAGCCAAATTGGCGAAGAACAAGTGCAGTAAATTTTACAACAAAAACAGGCGCAAATTCCACAAGCGCAGGCGCTTCATTCATAAAAACAGAGGCCGTAACATCTCCCCGAGCATGCCTTTGCCAACAAGTCGTCTTTTCGCGACGATGGCAAAAGCTAAAAATCATAAATTGCACAACTCTCTGGTGCTTCTCGTAAAAATCTGCGTCGATACGTATTCACGATCATACGTATATATACATACATATTTACGGATGCTTGTAGGCGAAGCTACTACAGCGGCAAGGGGTGACAATCGGAGGCCACTACTTTACTTATGCCATAGAAATTCTATTGCTACGAATATGGAAGTGACAACGAAAGAGGAATATATTCATTAAAATCACCACCCAGAAGTCGTTTTATCCGTTGTAAGCGAACGATTTTCGAAGAAACATCATTTCTAACATGCCACAAGACAAAATTAGAAATGAACTTCTTAAACCTTACGCTGTCAGATAAAACGATATACCTCGTCATCGCGGGTCGATTTCCAAAAATGAAAATGAAGACACACAGAAATGATTCTGTGAAGTAAAGTCTTAATTTTTCAAAGGCCAACGCAGAGTATTTCAAGCAAAAGTCACATAAAATAGTTGAGAATTCGCAGAAAGACAAACGAAAGAAAAAGAACTATAACTTCAATAATGCATAAGCATACAAACATACATATGCGCACACATGTGAATATTTCACCAACCAAAAATTGAAATATTGTTCTACAAAAACACAACAGCATAAGCATGTGTTGTTGTGTCGGCCGAGCTGTGCCGAAAGAAACGAACAAACGATCGCCGATTGTCACCGCTTCGCTTACTGCTCGAACATCTTCGCAGACAAGGTTGCGTTACATTCATATGGAGCAAGGTTGCGCAACCTGAAGGTTGCGTTAGATTCATATTGAGCAAGGTTGCGCAACTTGCATTTAACGCAACCTTTTCCGGCGTCGTATAAGAAGTATAACTTCAAAAAATTTTAGCATATTACGTATACACATAAAGACGCACATATTGTGCAAACTTATATACAAAGATCATCAACCTTTTTCTCCTTTTTACATTATCGCTCGTATACGCAAGTATTTGCTAACGAGTACGAAACATTAAATAAAATAAAAAACAAAAACAAGAACAAACTAGTAGCTAAATACATAAGCACCGGGAATAAGTAAAACGATATACGCGTTCGTTATTTAATACATTGCGTATACAACAAAAAACAAAAAACTTTTTGTCTTAAAGATTTCACGCGTACTTATTATTATCAGAAGTACACTGAGAGAATTTTTTTTTCTCAAATTTTCAATTTTATCATATTATCTAAATGAACGGAGATTATAAGGAATCTAAATCAATACAATATTTAAAAGTACAAAAAATGATTTCAGAAGAAAAGAGCCCATGTACACCTGCTGATGCTACACGCTCAAAGCAAGGTGCTACAAAGCAAAAACAGATGAAAGGTATTTCATATACTAAATTTATTGCTGAGAGTGACAGTCTAATTCGATACTGCACTCGATTTTCATCTTCACCGATTCAAGACAATTCTGAATCAGTATTAGAAATCAAAAAAGAAAATCTGGGCAATTTCTGGACACGTCTCCAAGCTGCGTATGACGCAATTGTAGAATCTGACGAATCAGATCTACCTGAAAATTTCAAATCTTCAGCATACTCCAAATATGAAAACTGCTTAGACCAGTACGAGGAGACGAAAGCTATGATCTCCGATCAATTGAAATTAATTAAAGCAATTGCACCTACTCCACAACCGAGAGTAGAGCTGCCACAAGTTCAAAGTCAAGAGGCGAGTTCAGGCATCCACCTCAAGGTGCCCGCATGTGACACTGAAATTTGTCATGGTGGTTATGAACAATGGCCGTCCTTCCGGGACATGTTCACAGCCGTTTACATAAACCACCTGTTAATACCTCAATACAGTTTCTTACAATCCTTACCTCTGGTGGAGGGCAATGAAAGACTTGTATTCAGGGAGAACTTATTCATTCTGATTTTATTTCGTATTTTTCTTGCTTATATACAAATTTTAAAACTATCTTAAATAACTAAATATATGTGTGTGTGTGTTTGTATCTATTGCAGTATATTGTTTATTGCTGCCTGACATGGGGTTATTTTCAAGAGTATAATTTAATACATGTGTATGTGTGTGTGTTTAATGTTATCTGTTCTGTAAATTTATGACTTGTGTCTCCATGCATTATTATTATTATTAGATGCATTGCAGGTAAATGCATTATGTATATATGTATGTATGTAAGTATATTAATATATAAATAGATATTTATATTTAGTAGACTTTCGGCTTTGCTGACAAGTAAGCATGTTCAATGATATTTGAACACCACCCAAAATTATCTAATGCACAAAAATGGTATCACCTCCGATACAAAACAAAAGGTCAAACAGGGGTATTAGTCAAACAGTTCGCTCTTAATGACGAAAATTTCAATTATGCTTGGGAAGCTCTAAAAGCTCGTTACGAGAACGAAAGAATATTAGTCGACAAACAAGTCACAATATTAATGAATTTACCAAAAATTCAGAAAGAAACAAGTGAAGAATTTATAAAACTTCAATCTACTGTTTCAAATTGCTTGTCGGTTCTTGCGACACAGAATATTCCCACAGACAATTGGGACCCCATTCTGGTAAATATATGCACATCCGCATTACCAGAAAAATCGTTACTTTTGTGGAAGCAATCGCTCTCATCACGAAGAAAGTGCCCAACGTGGCAACAAATGAACGATTTCTTAACTACCCAATACGAAATTGCGGAAAGGGTAGATAGACCCACACACTCGCCTTAGGTCATTCTCGTACCTCTGCTATCCAACAGTTTTTAAGTATGGAAAAATACCTACTTAAAAAAGGCGGGCTAAAACCAGAATACGATAGGGTTTTAGAAGAATACCTCCATTTAGACCACATGGAGGAAGTCAGCCCTGGCCAAAAAATTATAAAAGGTAACTACAATTCCTTTTACCTGCCACATCATGCAGTAATAAAGCCAGACAAAAAAACTACAAAGGTAAGAGTTGTCTTTAATGCATCAAAATCATCAAGTTCGGGGAATTCCCTAAATGACATCTTATTTACGGACCCACGCTTCAGCCAGATTTAATGCTCCTCATACTAAATTGGCGTATATACAAATACGTTTTCAATGGGGATGTTGAGAAAATGTATCGACAAATAGTCGTACATAAAGATAATCAAGATTTTCAGCGAATTATTTTCCGAAAATCTCCCAATAGTCCACTACGCGACTTTAAATTAAAAACAGTTACCTTTGGCGTAAACTGTGCCCCATACCTCGCCATTCGTACACTCCACGAACTGGCAGAAGACACGAAGTCAGAGTTTCCTCTGGCAACACAAGTGTTGAAGACACAAACGTATGTAGACAACATTCTGTCTGGAAGCCACAATCTTCCACAGGCATACGAGTCACTAGCACAAGTGACACAAGCGCTCAATACAGCAGGGTTTCCGTTGAAAAAAATAACGGCGAAACACCCTAATATTTTAAAGGACATACCTAGAGAAAATCTATTAGACACTAATTTCCTTAAATTCGAAAAGGAAAGCACAACAACAACTTTGGGGATACAATGGAATGCGATATCTGACCAGTTTTCATACACTAATGAGTCAATATCCGCACTATCAGCTATAACAAAGTGGCAAATTTTATCATCGGTGGCAAAACTTTTCGACCCCGCAGGAAGGCTTTCGCCAATTATGTTACAAGCAAAATTTCTAATACAAGAATTGTGGCTAGACAAAACTTACTGGGATGAACAAGTGAATCCAGTTCGTTTAGAAAATTGGTCCCAGTACGCGGGTAATCTGAATGATATCTCACAGATACAAATCTCACGATGGATAAATTATGCCCCAGGGCACAAAGTCGAACTACATGGCTTCTGTGATGCCTCTGAAAAGGCATATTGTGCCACCATCTATGTGCGCACACAATCTGACACAGCGTCCACCAGTCACCTACTGGTAGTCAAAGCAAAGGTGGCTGCGCTAAAAACAATAAGTCTGCCACGACTGGAACTATGTGGTGCGCTACTACTAGCCAAATTAGTATCCATGGTGCAAACGCATCTAAATATGACCAAATATAAATTGTATCTCTGGTCTGATTCCGAAATTGTATTAGCCTGGTTAGAAAAACCTCCACATGCATGGAAGACGTATATTTCCAATCGAACGTCTCAAATCCTTGACCTAGTGGGATCAGCCACTTGGCGACACGTGGCCTAGATACAAGGAGGTGCATGCCTCTGCACCTTGCAACCACCACTCTTTGGTGGAATGGCCCTCGATGGTTAATAGAATCCCCCGATTCCTGGCCATGATCGCCCATACGCAATATAATTGCCCCCGAAAGTCAAAAAATCGACTCCTTTCACACGACATTGGATGATACTGACATCCTTGAGCGATTTTCATCATACCCTCGAGCCCTCAGGGTAATCGCTTACATGCTCAACTTCATAGAGCGACTCAAATTTAGGAAAATGCACAGTATATCCCCAAGGCGATACATTGACGCACCTAGACCTAGAAAAGGCAAAGGTCGCTCTTATCACTTATACTCAGTCGCGCCACTTCAGCTGCGAGATGTCACTACTAAGAGATTTGAAGCCGATTGACAAAAAAGCTCACTCTTAGTACTAAATCCATTTCTGGATACGAAAGGTCTGCTTCGTGCTAATGGTCGGCTTGCTAACTCAAGCCTGACATATAACGAACGCCATCCTCAAATAATACCAGAGAAGTCTCGACTTGCAACATTGCTACTCAAGTATATACATATACTAATGTTGCACGCGAAACATCGCCTGATGCAATATATAATCCGCCAAGAGTTCTATATTCCCCGGCTTAAGCCTCAAATAAAAAAGTGCATTTTCATGTGCAAGATCTGCACTATGCATAAACAGAAGATGAGGACGCAGATTATGGCAGCACTTTCACCGGAAAGCTGCAACTTTGCTCTGCCTTTCACTATCACAGGTGTTGATTTTGCTGAGCCTTTTCAGATAAAGGCGTCCATGCTAAGGTCTCCTACCCTAATGAAAGGCTACGTGGCTGTCCTTGTCTGTTTTACAACAAAAGCAGTGCACCTCGAGCTATGTACTAATCTGACAAAAGAAGCTTTTCTCGCGGCATTTGCTCGCTTCGTCGGACGACGCCGTTTGTCGTCCAAACTTATGAGCGATAATGGAAAAACCTTCATCTGAGCTCAAAGAGCCACAGAAAAACAGTTTGTGGACTTTATTAAACAAGTCTCCCCTAAAATTGTACAAAAGAACTCCCCAAGGCATTAATTGGCAATTTATCCCCCCAAGAGCTACTCATATGGGTGATTTAAGGGAATCAGCTGTAAAAAGCTTCAAATCCCACTTAAAAAAGGTAGCTGGAAACTACAAATTTAATTACGAAGAATTCGCAACACTATTAATTCGCATTGAAGCCGTTCTCAATTCACGGCCACTAACAACACTCTCGCAAGATCCCTCCGATCTCACAGCCCTAACATCAGGGCACTTTCTCAAAGGAGCACCCATTCTGGCCACACCTGAGCCAGGCGTGGAGACGCTATCCCTATTAAATCGATGGGAGAGAATTAAAATTCTCCATCATATTTTCAGTCGCAGATGGAAAGAAGACTATTTAAAGGACCTCCACAAGAGGTATCGATGGAAAACATCAGAAACGTAGTGGCAACTCTCCAGCAACTTCAAAGATTGCTAGGCTGAATATTCGCCTAGGGGGGCCGGGATGGCTAAATGGGATAAGCCGCCCCCCCCCTCCCCTAATGCCACTACACGAATACACCACAACCTCCAATACACCACTCACATAGAACCTACATTCCACAAGACCCACACCTCAACACCACCCTCGCGCCTTTTCGGTCGTCTTACGCCAGAATCGTCCCGTACAGTTACAAAATAAAATCACCTCCTGCAATTTAGTGAAATATTAAATCAAAACATTGTAATTACTGTACATACTGTAATTTTAATCATTAAACCCAAATTGAATTTACACATTAACCTGGTATTTTAGTTAAAGAAGTGGAAGTGGTAAGTGTCAAAAGACGAAAGCAAAGTGAGCATCTACTTAAACAGTGATACTTTAAACAACTCGTGTGGGTGCCGGGCCACAGCAGAATCGCAGGTAACTGCAAGGCTGATGAGCTAGCAAGAAAAGGCACCCTAGAGTCGCTGTCGGTAGAATGGGAACGGGTAGGTGTTCCTGCATCCTCTTGTTCTCTACTACTGGATAGCTGGGCCTCGCGGCTGCTCGGTCGGCGATGGTCCAGCATTGGTATATGCGCGGTCGCTAGGGCCTTTTGGCCCAAGATAGATCGCAGAAGATCTAGTGATCTCTTTGCCCTCAGTAAGGTTAACCTCTCATTAATGATGGGGCTCTTGACGGGGCACTGCCCTATTGGCATACATGCGGTAAGACTGGGAATCTTACCGGACGCCGCATGCAGAAGCTGCTTAGAAGAAGATGCAGTAGAAACTAGCCAGCACTTCCTTCTTGACTGCCCTGCTTTTAGGAGGTCAAGACTTAGACACTTGGGAGCACATAGATTCAGACTACCCGCCGACCTGGCGGGCATAGAAATTAAGCGCCTCTGCAAATTTGTATTTGATACTAAACGGTTTGCCGATATCTGAGTCTGAACACGGGAGTTCGATTTTCAAATGCTTCACAAAGGACTACATGTGCGATCTTTGATCAGCCATGTAACCTAACCTACTTTAGGAAACTTGTCACAGCTGTGACCAGTGATTTTTAAGTAGCAGTGACAAAGTTACAACAAAAAACGTTTAGTAAAAAAATAATAACAAATTTTTTCCGGGAGCTATGCTCCTTTATTGAATTCCGCTTAAGAACTAAAATTTACAATTAATTATACTTAATATCAGAACCAATAGAAAACGCTACTGCTTTCCTTCCCTTTCCTTCCTCATCGGCAAAATGTGAGCACAGTGAAAAAGGTCGTAAAAACGCAGAAATCGGGCATCTTTGTTTGTTTTTATTTGAACAATGTTGCCATTGCCCAATACGCATATATAGTTTTGAGCACATCTATGTATTTAATTACAATTTTTTACAATATAAAATATTAAAACTGAAAACAAACTATTAAAAATAGCTTATATATTTATAAATAAGTTATAAGATTGAGATATTTTAAGAAAATTTCAAACATATTGAACAGATTGAATTATAAAAGTGGATAATTACTGCAATATATCGATATTGGCAACCCTGGGTTGTGAGAGAGCAATCAGCTACGCCGTTTCTGCGGCAAAAATCCAAATGTCGTGAGTTTTCACGTCATCCCATGTCAAAGAGAGAAGGGGGTCTTTTTCACTGTTTCACGTTTGCCGCTGCAACGGGTATGGAGTTTGTTGACTTCGCTGACGCTGCTCTTCTCACAGGTTGCCACTACACGTGTCGCACTCTCAGCAATTTGGGGATGTCGTATTATATTACTTTGTATCATATGCCATTAATGCATCATATGGTACAGTTTGAATGTGTGGGGTGCTAACTAGTCCCCCCTTGAAATTCAAACGTCCTCGTTTAAATCTTTAGGAGTGTCAACAATCTGGCAACCTGGGTAAAAAACAGCAATAGTCAAGAGGTGACATCGATACGTGAAGAGAGTCGTCGAGTGGCGTCGGTTGGATACACACAATATGTATTTTTAACAATGTTATAATTCAGAATTTTTGTAATATTGAAACATATGTCACAAACACGATAAGAATAAAAACAGTACCAAAACTAAAAAGAGGTCTCCTGACAGCCTCAGAAGTGTAATAAAAAGAACACAAAATTCCAAAGTTGAGACTCCGCTGGCAGAGTTCTTGGAATTTGGGGCTGCGCTGAACATTCGTTGTGAAATTATTTGCCGTTAATTTAAAATTGTCTCGTTGCTTCCCACAAGTTCAGAGAGAGTTCGTTATCTCTCATTTTCTTTCGTTTCGTCGCTCTTCATTCAGCAGAATAAGCTGAACAACACTCGCTAAAAAGTGTGGTTATTCCACTCACGCATGCACACATATCGTTGACGAAAAAGAATACAACGATCGTTTATCACATTGTCGCCACATATTCGTAAATCGTCGCTTATACAACAACACGGAGAACAAAAATTTTCTCACTTACGTTTCACACAGCCATATGCTCGCATAATGTTTTTAACGTTCTATGAGTTCCAGTGATTCGCCTATATCATTGGAATTTGTTGTGCCGTAGTCACAACATAAACGAATACAACGAAAATTAATCATGTGTTTGTTTTGCTACGCTCGTTTATTATTCAGCCCGCAAGCGTACTTTGCTCGCTGATATCGTAAAACTTCAACTCGTTGAACATCGGTAGCAAAACAAACGTAACGCAATAAAAGCGTCGTTGATCTAAGACGAATGTGTAGAGTTGCAGGACTCGCCTGTAGTGGTAAAAAAAATACGCTCATAAATCGTCTAGGGAGGTATAAACATAACGAGAAGCATTACGGAAGTGCTTGTTCGATATTGTTAGAACGAGTTGCGGAGTTAGAAAAGACAATTCGCGAAATAGAACTGCGGAAAAATGTTGCTGCAACATTTTCTTTCTGAAGACGTTGTACCACAACGTATTTCGTCACCATTGGCTTCAAATACACTACACAACGTACACACCGTGAAATCAGTGGTATCCCCATTGCAGGTATCAACCACGCAAATGCAATTCCCTGTACCTCTGTTGCAGGCACCGACCTCACAAACGCAAATACCGGTATCCTCGCTGCAGATACCGGTCACGCAAACGTATGAGCAAGTAGCTTATTTAATGCCTGAGCATACCCCTAGGTACACGCATGTTCCTGTTTATCCAAATTGTCCCGTAATATCGGATCCACCGTATGCGCCAGTCCGCCACCAGCAAAATTGGCAACCGCGTCCAATGTTTAATGTGCGCGAAATAATTGATCTATTGCCATCGTTTAATCCAATTTCAAAGATGTCATTAAATGCTACACAGTTTATTCAACGCGTCGAAATGCTACGTAATGCATACAGTATCGGTGACAATTCTCTACTTTTTTCTGTGCAACAGAAAATGCAAGGACCAGCCAAGCAGTGGGCCGATTCCTTGCTGTTTTATACACGACCTGGTCCGCGTTTTCAAACCGATTTATTGAAGATTTTCCATCGTTACACAGTGTCGCCGATGCCCATATTAAAATGTCGCAAATGAGAAGAGGGGAAAACGAATCTCCTCAAGCGGATGGTAGCTTACGGCAATAAATGTGGTATTTTTGAAAACGATGTTGTTGTTCACATCATCAACGGTATTAATGATAGTGATTTGAAAATAAAAATTTTGAACAGTTATACACAACGACGGGAAAATAAACACGCATTCTAAACCAAAGCCAATACAATCCATAAATCCTACGTTCGGTACGCGTAACACAATTCCTTAATTGAATGAGAATATAAAATGTTACAACTGTTCAAAAACGGGGCATTATTCCATTAAGTGCCCGGAGCCACAGAAAAAATTCGTTGTGGAAAATGTCAACGCACTAACCATACAACCGAAAAGTGTCCCGAAAAATCAAACCCTGTAAGGGCAATCGAGACAGCGAAAAACGAAATTTCTAACGCTATTTTAAAGCAAATTAAAGTTAATGGTGTAAGTACAAATGCTTTCGTAGATCCGGGAGGCAGTCGTACTCTCGTCAAAGAAAGTTTTGCGATAAAACTCGGTAGTATCAGTACATGCTCTATCACACTGAGCTGTTTCGTTGGAGGTAAATACGTATGCGATACAAAAATAAACGCAATCGTCGAAATCGACAATGAGAATTTTGAAATTGACATTTT
Source organism: Bactrocera correcta (assembly GCA_027475135.1). Classification (NCBI taxonomy): domain Eukaryota; kingdom Metazoa; phylum Arthropoda; class Insecta; order Diptera; family Tephritidae; genus Bactrocera; species Bactrocera correcta. The sequence goes on from CM050326.1 coordinate 53,112,966, forward strand.
AATCGTGAACGACGATTTATTAGACAAAAATATCTTGCTTGGAACTGACTGTTTATGTAGAAACGGTAGTCGACTACTGATTGAGAACGGTGGTTGTCATATCGAAAATGCTTTAAGAAAACGTGCCGACACAACAATCGATAAAAATTATTTAATTAAACTCTAGCAAATATTTTCGTCGTACCGTGATGTGTTCTCGGAGGAACTTTCTGATCTTGGTCGTTGTAAACTAAAAAAATGGAAATTGAACTGAATTCGCAAACACCCGTAAATATGAAGCCGTATCGTATCCCTTTTTCGAAAAGACCAATCGTCGACGATATCATCAAAGAATTACTCGAAAACGAAATTATATGACCATCCGAATTCGACTTTGAAGCAGTACATTCAGCCTACCACACGTAGATGCAATGAGAAGAGCACCTGAATAGCCCACTGAAAACGTGGAACCGGTAGGTTCTATCCTCGAGATACAAGCCGACGTCAACGATTGGCTTTACACTATGAAAATTCAAGACGAGAAGTTACGAGAAGTAGTCGCCATTCTACGAGGTCATGTTAAATCTGATCGAGAAACAGAAATCAAGAAATATTTTCAAATCCAAAATCATCCATCGCCTTATGGCCTAAAGTTCGTCGTTCCAAAAGCTGTACGATGGCGTATTGCTCAACTATGCCACGACAAGATTGGTCATCATGCGTTAGAGAAGCCTATTCGTAGTAAGTTTTGGTTTCCCCAAATGCGTAAATACCTAAAGAATTACATCACCGCGTGCATTGATTGTTGCTATCGAAAAGCCCAATCCGGTAAAGTCGAAGGTGTAATGCACTACGATCCGATAGAACCGATACCGTTTCGCGTAATTCACGTTGACCACCTAGGTCCATTCATTCGCAGTAAGAAAGGAAATTGTTACATCTTGGCTATATCCGATGCCTTCTCTAAGTATCTTATAGTTAAAGCGGTGCGCGACACGCGGACGATTCACGTAATAAATACCTTAAACGAGAGAACTAGCTATAGGGTGATTTTTTAAGAGCTTGATAACTTTTTAAAAAAAAAAAACGCATAAAATTTGCAAAATCTCATCGGTTCTTTATTTGAAACGTTAGATTGGTTCATGACATTTACTTTTTGAAGATAATTTCATTTAAATGTTGACCGCGGCTGCGTCTTAGGTGGTCCATTCGGAAAGTCCAATTTTGGGCAACTTTTTCGAGCATTTCGGCCGGAATAGCCCGAATTTCTTCGGAAATGTTGTCTTCCAAAGCTGGAATAGTTGCTGGCTTATTTCTGTAGACTTTAGACTTGACGTAGCCCCACAAAAAATAGTCTAAAGGCGTTAAATCGCATGATCTTGGTGGCCAACTTACGGGTCCATTTCTTGAGATGAATTGTTGTCCGAAGTTTTCCCTCAAAATGGCCATAGAATCGCGAGCTGTGTGGCATGTAGCGCCATCTTGTTGAAACCACATGTCAACCAAGTTCAGTTCTTCCATTTTTGGCAACAAAAAGTTTGTTAGCATCGAACGATAGCGATCGCCATTCACCGTAACGTTGCGTCCAACAGCATCTTTGAAAAAATACGGTCCAATGATTCCACCAGCGTACAAACCACACCAAACAGTGCATTTTTCGGGATGCATGGGCAGTTCTTGAACGGCTTCTGGTTGCTCTTCACCCCAAATGCGGCAATTTTGCTTATTTACGTAGCCATTCAACCAGAAATGAGCCTCATCGCTCATCGGACACGGACGCGAAACACATTTCGAACCGAACACTGATTTTGGTAATAAAATTCAATGATTTGCAAGCGTTGCTCGTTAGTAAGTCTATTCATGATGAAATGTCAAAGCATACTGAGCATCTTTCTCTTTGACACCATGTCTGACATCCCACGTGATCTGTCAAATACTACTGCATGAAAATCCTAACCTCAAAAAAATCACCCGTTATTTTGGGTTATCGGCTAAACTAATTTCTGATCGTGGTACCGCTAACACATCCAAAACATTTACGGCCCATTGCGAAGAGAACGGGATAAAACACGTTAAAACGGCTGTACGTACCCCGCGGTCGAACGGTCAAGTCGAACGCGCAAATCAAACAATTCTTAGTTATTTGCGGACGTCTGTAGACTTAATGTTACGAAATTTACCATTTTCTATTTACTCACAGAAAAATAAAACGTCGGGTTATAGCCCAAACGAACTCATTTTTGACTTTAGCTTACATGATCTTGCATACAATCAGTTAGTTGCCGCCGTACATGAAGACGTAGACGATTCTATCAATAATATTCCGATAGTTGAAAAACGTACACTTGCATCCAAAAATTTTGAACGCGAAAGAGAAAAATGTGAAAAACGATTCGATGAAAGGCATTCCCTTCCTCGTATATATCACGAAAACGATTTAGTAGTCATAGAAAACGAAGTTTCCGCAACCGGTGAATCGAGAAAATTAGAACCGAAATATCGTGGACCCTATCGTATCGCGAAGTTATTGAATAATGATCGGTATTTAATAGAAGACGTGCCGGGTATGCCAATAAAATCGCGAAATTTTTCATCCGTTTACGAGTCAAGAAAACTTAAGTCGTGGTGCCACAACTGTCCCGAACTTGATGACGAACTAGTTCCCGAAGACTACGATGGCGCCGAAATCGAGGTCGATTTTCTGTCAGGAAAGGCCGACTGTCAACAATCTGGCTACCTGGGTAAAAAACAGCAATAGCCAAGAGGTGGCATCGATACGTGAAGAGAGTCGTCGAGTGGCGTCGGTTGGATACACACAATATGCATTTTTAACATTTTTATAATTCAGAATTTTTGTAATATTGAAACATATGTGACAAGCACGAAAAGAATAAAAACGGTACTAAAACTAAAAAGAGGTCTCCTGACAGGTGTATTCAAAATTTGGTTGAGTCCTTCTATTGCCGGTTGTGATAGTTTATTGGGTTCGTCGTTTTTTCTTTCATCAGAAGATTTTTCCCGAAAATTAAGGCGATGATTATTAAAATAACGATTAGAGTTATGCTGGTTCCGTATTTGACTCTGTTTGCTGCCTCTAACAGACTTACTTCTCTTGTATTGTTGAAGTTAAGCTGTTTAAGCATCTCCAGCGAGTGGAATTCTTCTATTAGGTTGTCAAATATCTCCCTTCCGCCTTTTTGCTCTTTATTCAATGCTTTATAAAAAGTGTGTGATCAGATTTAATTCAAATAATCTGTTTCCATCTAGACGGCAACTTCAGAATACCCCCCTCGAAGAAGGCTCCCCCCCTAGTGGGACAGCCACTTTTCACAAGCCTCTTTGCAGTTCAACTTTACACCAACAAGGGCTTTCGCTATAGACAGGAAAAGGTAGTAATCACTTGGCGCAATGTCCGAGCTATATGGTGAATGCAATAAAACCTCCCATCCGAGCTCCCGTAACTTCTGACGAGCCATTAACGAAATGTGTGATCTAGCGTTGTCCTGGGGAAACACTACACCGTTCCTGTTGGCCAATTCCGAACGTTTCTGGTCGATCGCTTGCTTCAAGCGGTCCAGTTATTCGCAGTAGATAGTAGAATTAAGCGTCTGGCCATATGGGAGCAGCTCATAGTGGATAATTCCCTTCCAATCCAACCAAACACACAGCAAAACCTTCCTGGCCGTCAATAACGACTTGGCCACTGTTTGGGACGATACACCGGCCTTCGACCACGACCGTTCTCGCTTGATATTGTCGTATATGATCCATTTTTCGTCGCCAGTCACCATCCGCTTCAAAAATGGGTCGAGTTCGTTCCGTTTCAGCGGCATATCGCAGGCATTGATTTGGTCTAGAAGTTTTTTTTGTGTCAAATAATGCGGAACCCAAAAATCAAGCTTTCTGTGTATCCAGCCTTCTGCAGATGGTTTAAAATGATTTGGTGACTATCTTCCATCTTCTGGGCGATGTCGCGAGATGCCACATGCCGGTCTAACACGATGTTTTCCATGATTTGATCGGTGTTCATTGCCTTTAACGAAGGAAAACTTTAAAATAGCGCGAACTTCAGCGCTAGTGAACTCCATGTTTACACGTCTATAATTGTAGGACGCCATATTCAAACTAATTATGCATAGCGTCGTTTTGTAGGTTATATCAAGACCTTTCAATATAGTATTGCCAGATACGAGCTCTATAACGCTTTATACATAGCCGCGAAATTCAAAAAACAAAAAGGCGGAAGGGATATATTTGACAACCTAATATATTGAGTGGTGCGGATGACGGTTGCAGCCATCCTACCTGGTAGTGGTTTACTTGCTGTTCTTTCTTCGTTACAGAACTTTTTTCCGTTGATAACAATGGTTACGTTGGTATACAAAATGATGAAGGTCCCATTTAAAAATGAGATTCGTTGTTTATTGAAATTTCTCCATTGTATTTATTTACTAGTATAATTCCGGGTCCCATTTGCTCTATAGATGGAATATGTTGGTCGACTTTTTAAAATATTATTTATACAAGTATCATTACTTAAATCTACTCCATTATTGCTTAAGCATATTTGTAGGGAATTATATTTTTTACAATAATTTTCTATTCCAAAAATTCCCTTTTAACAGTTTAAAATTGTATTGAAATTGATTTTATTGATTCTCCCGCTATTTTTCACTGCTCTAAAATCTAAAGTTTTACATGTTTGGACTTTTACGGTAGGGAGGCCCACAATGTAAATTATAATTTTGCCATTAGTTGCAAGTTTTACTTCGGAAAATTCGAGTGCTTCGTCTAAATTTACATATGGAATATTGTCATTGTCTATTACTTCTTTCACAATATTTATTTCTTCATTTGATAAAATAAAAGAATTTGTTATGTTGGCTTTTGCCCAATGTATTGCGTATGCAATATTTAAAATTCCTTAATTATTTCTAATTTGTATTTCAGCTGTAAAAATGCTTAAATTTCTAAACCTTTTTCCTTTTGCATGGTTTTAATTATATTATTTGTAATATTTGTCTTCTCACTAATTTTGCCTATTGTAAGTTTGTTAATTAATACCGGATTATTGTTCTTTTGTAAGACATTATTTATTTTATTTGAAATTATTTCGTAGTCTGGACTTTCTGCAATCCATTTCCATGCGCTATCCAAGAAATTTAATGATCTTTTTATTTTTTGCTCTACTTTTAAATTGTTAAGTTGGGCTCTTATCTGTGTTATTATGTGGGATATTTTTTTTTTTTTTTTTTTTTTTTTATAGTAGGGGGAAGCATCGAAAGCCGGAGTGCGGAACTTTAATCCGCTAAACCTAACCTACTCCCAACTCAAGACTCTCCCACGGGACCACCGATTAAGTATTACTTCGTGGGAGGGACAGGACATTTAAGTCTCCTCTATCGTGCGGACTGACGGACGCCTAATTTGTTCAAAAAGTCTCAGTTTTGTCATTATGGATGCTGACGCTTCGCTGACAGCTTTCCATTTATCAGTCGACTGACACATGAGCGTCGTTAAATTATCGACTGTAAGACTACCACCTAGTGCGGTTTTTAGTCTTTCCCTTGTATTTGAAAATCTAGGGCAATAAAACAATACATGTTCAGAGTCTTCTATCTGCTCCGGACACGTCGGACAGTTTGGACTAGTGTCATTGTGGAATCTGAAGAGGTAGCTTCTAAAGCACCCATGTCCACTCAGTATTTGGGTCAGATTAAAGTCTAAGTCCCCATGTCGTCTGTCTATCCACGAGTGGATGTCCGGTATAAGTCGGTGGGTCCAACGCCCTTTGCATGAGGAACTCCACCGCTCCTGCCACATTTTAACGCTCTTGTTCCTCTCCTCGGTCTTTGCCGATACTGTTTTAGGCGCCGGTAGATGATATAAACGCTCGAGTTCATCACCCTGGATGTCAATGGGCGGCATACTGGCTAATACTTCAGCAGCGTCGGTTGATGTAGTGCGGAAAGCACTTATTACTCGCATTGCAGAAAGCCTATGCACTGCAATTATTTGTTTAGCATACGCTTTTATATTCATTGCCTGTATCCATACTGGTGCTGCGTACAGTATTACGGAACTCATTGCTTTCGCTATTAAGAATCGCCGGCTGGAACGCACACAGCCTGTGTTGGTCATCATTCTCGATAATGCGTTATAAATTTTGTTTGCTTTATTGGAGGAATACTCCAGGTGTTCTTTGAATTTTAATTTAGAATCCAATATTACCCCCAGATACTTCAGCTGCGGCTGCGAAGTAATCTCGCACTCCCCTATGGTGAGCTCTATTTGTTCTTCTACCTTCCTGGTGCTTATAAGTAAAACTTCAGTTTTTTGCTCTGCCAGCTCCAGACTCACAGAAGAGAACCAGTGCCGTAGATCATTTACGCACTCATTGCATTTGCTTCTTAGGTCGACTAATTGTTTTGCCACTGCTACCACCATGAGATCGTCCGCATATGCTATTAGTTTCACATCTTTTGGTTGCTGCCTTCTTAGCACCCCGTCATACATTAGGTTCCATAACAGCGGGCCTAACACTGACCCTTGGGGTACTCCACTCGAGATAGAGTAGCTCTTGGCTCCTTCGTTCGTATCATAAATCAACCTTCTGTTTCTAAAATAGCTCGTTATAATATTTATGAGGTATTCTGGAGCGCGAATTTTTTCCAGAGCTTTGATTATGTGTGCCCATTTTGCTGTGTTGAACGCATTCTTGACATCCAGGGTGATCAGCGCGCAGTACTTTTTTGTGCCACCTTTCCATCTTTTCCCACTTACTGCACATTTCGCAGTATCGACAACTTCTTGTAGTGCGTCAATAGTGGATCTCTTTTTTATAAAGCCGTATTGTCTCTCTGATAATCCGCCGGCTTTCTGGATTACTAACTCCAAGCGGTTTCGTATTATACTTTCGTACACTTTACCCATTGTGTCGAGCATACACAAAGGTCGGTACGATGAAGGTTCTTCAGGTGGTTTCTTTGGTTTTGGGAGCAGAACCAAACGTTGTACTTTCCACGAGTCGGGGAATACCTCTTCCTTTAAACAAGCGTTGTACATTTTAGCGAAAACTCGGGGTTTTGAGCTTATGGCTTCCTTCAGAGCTCTGTTTGGTATGCCATCCAATCCAGGCGCTTTCGAGTTTTTGATTTTCTTTGCTATTGCCAATAGTTCGTCTTCCGTGACTAACGGGGGTGACTCTACAGCTTCGTTTCGACGCTTGGCATATGAAATCCGGTCGTGTTTCGGGAATAGTGTTTCGACGACCTTTCCCATAAAAGAGGCATCTTTAGGTTGCTGCTGCTTGTTTTTAAATCTGGACATACATATTTTGTATGCAGTACCCCAAGGATCAAGGTTTGCTTCCTCACACAGCTTCTCAAAACATGCTTTTTTGCTTCGTGTAATTGCCGACTTCAGGAGCTTCTTGTGGCTTTTAAATTCCTCCCTAAGGCGATTTTCGTTTGTTTCGCCCCAGTTACGCTGTAGACGCCGTCTAGCTGAGTGACAAAGCTTTCTTAGCATGGAAATTTCTTCGTTCCACCAATATACAGGCCGCCGCTTGTGGTGATGTGGCGTTCTACGCATTGTTGCATCGCATGCTGCCACTAGTTCTTTTTGAACTGCTGATACCAAGTGGGCGGCGCTGTCACCAGATGCCTTTGATGCACTCCAGACTAGGTCAAACAGGTCTGGGTCGAACTCTTGTTGTTTCCAACTTCGCTTTCGGGAGGGGTTTCTGCTAAGAAGCTCCTGTTCTCGGGAGTACGAAATTTGTGCTATAATAGCCATATGATCACTGTATGTGTATGTGTTTGACACTGTCCAATTTATATGCCTGCTGAGTGAATCATTTGCGAACATAATGTCAATTATGGATCCTTTGTTCCCTTTTTGGTACGTGTTTCGCGTTCCACTGTTTATTATTGTTAGGTTCGTTTGACTAAGGAATTCTTCGACTAGGCGCCCGCGATGGTTTGTATTTCTGCTGCCCCATGCAGTCGACCATGCGTTAAAATCCCCCGCTATTACAATTGGTGATTTGCCTCTGGTTTCTAAAGAGAGCCGTAAGAGAAAGTCTTCAAATTCTGTAATAGCTGCGCTGGGACGAGCATAGCAACTTACAAAATATATCCCTTGTATATTCGCCCATGTGAAACAATTATGAGCTTCTCTGGAGCTGGTCTTGAAAGGCTGTCCTTTGCAGGACCATATTGCTGCCTTGCCGGTTTTGTCTGCAATCCATGTGCTTTCCGGACGCTGGGAATATTGTTCACTTAGTATGGCGACATCAATGTTCTCTTCTGTGATTGTCTGGTCTAGCAAATCCTGTGCTGCTGCGCAATGATTTAAGTTTAACTGTATTATCCTCATTTTCTTAGAGTCTTCATCATCTCCTGGTACTTGGGGCAAGTCAGGCTCAAAACTGAGTGTTCCCCTTTGCAGAGCATGCAGCTCGGAATGTTGGTGCATGCCTTTGCTAAATGTCCCGCGGTTCCGCAACGTGTGCATTGAGAAGATCTGTCTGTCAAACTGCAGCAGTTGCGCGCCATGTGTCCCAGGTGGAAACATTTATAGCATCTAAGAATAGGCGAGTATTCTCGTAGGCGACAGATCGACCATCCTATCTTAACTTTGCCCAATTTTAGTGCAGCTTTGGCATCCTGAGCTCGTAGGCATACTAGAGCTACCTGTGTGCCACTACGGGTTTTTCTCATACTTTTAACGCTTGATTTCTCCAGGTTTTGGATCCCACACTCTTTTTTTAGCGCCTCACAAATTTCTTCAGGTGTAGTGATTTCATCTAAATCCTTACACACTATTGTGACGCTATGGGTTTTTGGCTGTATCAGCGCCATTTCACCCACCGCTCCCTCTAAGACGCTTTGGTATGATTCGGCTCTCTTGTCCGCCTGATTTTTTAACTCAATCAGTAGGTCTCCTTTCATCGTTTTTCTTATGTAGGTCACGTTTGATCCTAACTCTTCAAGACCGCTGTCGGTTTTTATTTTCCGGAGAATATCAGCATACGACGACCCTTCCTTTTTCGTTATAATGATGGCGTCCGGTTTCGTCCTTATTTTCTTCTGAATCGGCTTTCTCTTTTTTACAACATCCACCCATTTTTCACAAGAGTTGTGTTGACCCGTAACTTCTATCACTTCCGTGGCTTCGCTGTTCATTTGTTGCACCTTTTCAATAGCCTTTCTTGGCTTTTTTGTGGGGGGTAGTTCTCCCGATACTTCTCGCAGCCGCTTTGGGGTATTCGTCTCTTTGGTAATATGAGAAAGCTGTGTTGCTTTCTCAACCATAGTTTTTTCTACCGGTTTCTCGGCTTTATTATATAAGCACATTATGCTACTAAGTAGATCGCGCATTGCCTGGTTTACGTGTCTTTGACCAGCCATCATATTTTCCAACTCTTTTATTTTGCAACCCAGCTTTTTAAAGTAGTTGGACGATTCACTATTTAGTGATTTCTCATCACTTTTGCTTGTACGGTCAGCAGTTTCGTCACAAAATGTTGATCCATCAGCGGTGGATTCTTCATTTCTGCCTTTTGGGGGCGTTCTCAAAATTTTCGAATTCCTTCGAAAAGGATTTTCAGGTGTACGCCCCATACTATTCTCGGAGGCCATACCTCAGTGAGAAAATAGTTTGGGTACACCTGTAAGAGGGTACGTTCAGTCCCTGCCGCTAAAACCTAACTTATATTGTAAATGGTTGGCAATGCCTAAACCAAAAGCAAAAACGAAAAGGAGAAAAAGCGGAAAAGAGAAAACGGAGAGCAGCTGATCGATCAAAGCAAAAACGGCAAATTAAAAATAAGCGCACGTTTGATTCGCTGTTATTAGGGGAAATAAAAAGTTAATACTGAAAAAAATTTGGAAGTTTGCCGCGAAAAGGGGCAGGTATTTGCAAATAAATTTTGTTTAAGTTAAATTGTACTTATCTATTTCTTTAAGTTTAGTATCCACTTGGATCGTCCGGAATTCCGGTAAGTCCTTGCACAAAAAACTAGTGTTTTCACTGTGAAAAACCAGGATTATTCAGCGAATAATCCAAGAGCGTAAAAAAGCACGTCCACTTCACTCAACACTATATTTAGGCATGTATTATGTGGGATATGAAGGGGTAGTTAGGTTGTTTGCGGATATTTTCCGTTTTAATAGTCGCTTCTATGTGGTCAAATGTCTCGGTATATTTTTTTATGTCAATTTCATGTATTATCCTAAATGTTTCTGTTTGTAGTCTAGCCGTTCCCTTTTCTATTGTTATTACTTTTGAGTTTGAGTAGTCGAGGATCGGTACTTCCGCCAGACATAGCGGTTGTAATATAACTAGTCGTTTCCAGCGTTCCATAGGATGTCCTTATACGTTCCGGGGTTGTATTTTTCTCTACTGGTACTGAGGCCCCTCGACGTTTCTAAATCCCACGTTTTACGATGTAGCCGCTCGCCAGCACAGCACCTTACTTTTTTATTTTCAGGCTTTTTTTTTATTCACAATCACTACCGTTCGCCACTCCCGTATCCTTACTTTTTGGTTTTCAGGCAATTGCTACTTTCGCGCGCTTGTCCGTGCTCGCGCGCCAGTTAAAAAACGTTTAGTTATTTTTTTATAAAAAAATGTTTTCCGGGAGCTATGCTGTTTTATTGAATTCCGCTTAAGAACTAAAAGTTACAATTAATTATACTTAACTCTAGACCTATGTTTGCCACTGCAACGGGTACGGAGTTTGCTGACGCTGCGGTTCCCACAGGTTGCCACTACATGTGTCGCACTCTCAGCAATTTAGTGGTGTCATATTATACGAGTATTACTTTGTATCATATGATATTAATGCATCATATGACACCTTTTGAATGTGTGGGGTGCTAACTTGTATACCCCACAACCCCGGGACCATTATTTAAATTCGGCATTGCGATCACTCCCTTGAAATCAAATTTAGAGGGGGTAGTGTGGGGACTCAACACATCTCCATCATCTTCTATGTTTTATTTTAACGTCAGCATTTGAATATTTGAGGCAATATCCCACCCGATACAACAGTTAAATTTTTACAATTATCCCAAGCTGGATTTTTAAGAACTTATATTTTTCTACAACAACTACCCACACAAATTTTTGGCGTAAGCTGCGCTTTGAAAAAACAACCCTTGCCGAATCAACAACGGGAGGTATCTCGTCCTCCAGTGCATTGGCGGGCAGTGGCCTTGTCGATTTAATACATTTCCACAAAATTAATATTATATAAGTATGTAGCGCTAATTTACATAAAATTTATTTGTTTTCGGTTTTCCATACAGAATGATTTCAATTAATGTGTTCTGCAAACTGAATGATTTCACTAGTTTTTGCAAAAAACAAAAAAATATTTTATTTTCCGAAGATTTAACTAAAATGAGCGCTGCTTATGAGTATATATGTATCTTTTAGCCGTGATAGAAAACTAGCGAATTTGCGTCATAAAGTATTAGAATTAACAATTGCTTCGTTTGACTGTTTGCCTAATTTAATATATTCGTGAAATGAATTAAATGAAAACACATTATATGTTTGCTGATAAAAATTTTAATGAAAAATCACTGTCGGAAAAAATAGTAAAAAATTCAAAAAGAGTCAAGAACTTTCCTTATCAGTATAATTTCTGTATGGAATATGATAAATAAAAACATCAACAAATTAACAATTTTGAATAGACATTCTGTATTATTTTATAACATATGTATATGTTATGTATGCAGCGGTTCTTTTAAATTCGTTTATTCCTGAATATATTCATATTTATAAATTGTCAACATTTTATCTAGCTCGGAAGCTCGGTAAATTCCGATATTCGGATTCACCATGAAATATGTTAAAATTTCGTCCTTCAGCCCTATTCCCGTGTCTTCACAAAAATCATTTGGGTTTTGTGAGTTGTGAGGTTTTCCGTATGCTGAGGTTATTTCAAATGCTCACAATTACCTCACAAAACTGAAAGCAAACCTCACAATGCAAAATCGGTTGTGTTTGTTTTGTTAATTTAAATATTTTTAAAGAAATTTGAAGTTATTTTATGTAATATTTAACTTACGGTCTTTGTATAATTTACTTTCTTCTGCACAACATTTAATTTGTAAATATGTATGTTTGTTTGTGTTTAAATAATATGCTGCAATGCTGCAGCTGCTCCTAAGTTATTCTTTCACATTTTGAAAACCTAAAAATAAATTAAATTATTATATATGCACGATATTACTTACCTTTCTTGGCTGTCTATTTCTTCATTTTGTCTTGACAAGTTTGAACAAGAATAACCGCACAAAATAAACCTCACAGTAAACCTGAGGTTTTCTCAGAATAGGGCTACTTATCTGTCAGAATTTTCATTTTTCTACCGTTTGGCAGACAGCCTTACCTATTGCCCCTTGGATGGTCAATATCTGTATAGTTCATCCTAAGTGAAATGAAGAGGTATTTTTTAGAATGCAAGATGAACCTTTGTACTTTACAAATACGTTCCGCCTTAAGTGAACCCAAGATTTAATTCGTAGTTTGTAAGATGAACCATTCTGAACACATATGGTCTGTCTTACATGGATTGAAGATATGCTTCTTAGAATGTAAGATCAATTTTTATATCTAGGCTTAAGCAAAATATTGTAAAGAAATAAAGACAACTCAGTTTAGTTACTCACTAGAATCGTCATTGATTCTTTTCAAAAAATCTGGCGTAAGCGTAAAAAATAATTGGCGATCCTGACGGGAGTTACAATTAATTCTGCAGTGGACTAAAAGAATAAAAGAGTATCCTTTCCCAGAAAAGATCAAAATATTATAAATATATAAATAAAGACAGGCAACATATGTATATATTTTCAAGTTATTTGATTAGGAAATTATCGCAATAGATTTATGTGAAAATAAACAACAACAAAAAAATATTTTTCGGATCTTTTGCTATTAAAATTTTCATCAAACTCACTGGTGCCCTTATAAAACAAAGCAAAAACGAAAAATGAAGACTATAGAAAATTGACAATATTCTATTAAGGGCAAACCAAAAAAAATTATAATATAAGAAAACCATATTATTATTTAAATAAATGGCAGTCATTAATTTTACTGTAAGAATGATTAACGCAATTGTAATGATTCTCTAACATGTAACTAAAATTTAGATATCATAAAGTCTTGGCGAGAATTTTCTTGTAAATCTTATAGAAGGAAGTAGAATGTAATTTGGAGCAGTAACTTTCCTCCGAATTAAAATTGTAAGTAATAGCAGTGATATTTTATTTAAATTTAGAAGCAATATTTGTAAGATTATATTTATAATTGACCAAAAGATGGGTATTATGAGACAAGGATCGAAATTCTTAACTGATAATTACAATGAAGTTAATTAAAAATTGACATTACTAATAAATAAAACTATAATGACGCAGGGCACCAATTCAGATATAATAATATAAAACAATGAAATATTAAAAATGAAAAAACCGTATTAAGAACTTTTATAACTGGTTTAAATTACCCCTTAAACCAAATACTATTTATATTAACACCTACCGATTTGCCAAATGCTCTTGCTTAAGCACAAGAACTTCAATAAAATCAAATTCGATCACAAATTGCTTTGCAATTTACTAAAAATAAAATGGTTCACGAAACCAGTTTCAAGCTAATGGAATCTGAAAGGAATATTAATTCATACCAAATATGTTCCAATCATCCAGAACCTATGGAAGTGAATCAATCAATCCAATCCGTGCAAATAAACCAACCTTATCTTGGGATCAGTAGGTATAATTGGCAGACCAATTATCAATCAACCAATGGACCAAAAACGTCAATTTGAAAATGCACAAATAAGCACACAACTTCAATAAAATCGAAGCAACTTTTCCACTTTATCCTTCCAACGGAGTGGGGGTCTCCCTCTTCGTCTGCTTCCCACCGCGGGTACTGCGACGAATACTTTCAGAGCTGGACCGTTTTCAGCCATTCGGAAGAAGCCGCTGAGGATGACAAACCTTTGTCTTTTAGTTCGCTGAACTACGTCAATGTCATCGTATATCTCATACCGTGGCCAATACGCAAAGGATCTTAGTCTTTTTCGAAAACTCGTAACATCGGCTCATTAGATGTTGTCATCGGCATTGACTGTACCATATATCAGGACGGGAATAATGAGTGACTTATAAAGTTTTGTTTTCGTTCGTCGAGAGCATATTTTATTTCTCAATTGCCTTCTCAATCCTAAGTAAAACCTGTTGACAAGAGATATTCTGCGTTGGATTTCGAAGCTGACATTGTTGTTGGTGTTGATTCTGGTTCCAAGATAGACAAAATTATCTACGATTTCAAAGTTATGACTGTCAACAGTGTCGTGAGAACCAACCGAGTGGGACGACTGTTTGTTTGATAACAGAAGATATTTCGTCATGCCCTCATTCACTACGAGACCCATCTGTTTCGCTTCCCTATCCAGTCTGGAGAAAGCAGAACTAACGGCGCGGATGTTGAGTCCAATGATATTCTTTTCGGAATATCTGGTCACTTGTTGACTTTCTAGACCTAAAGCCTAATAAGGTCCAACCATTTTGTTGACAGTGGGCTTTAATCTTTCATACAATATGCTCGATGGAACCTTATATGCGATGTTTAGGAAACTTATCCCAAGGAAGGTTGCGCAGATAGTGGGGTTTCCCTGTTTGAGCACACTTCCTTTCCAATCGTCGGGCATGCATTCGTCCGACCATATTCTACAAAGGTGATGCATGCTCCTTATCAGTTCTCCGCTGCCATATTTGAATAGCTCGTTACCACATCGTCCATCCCGATAATGCTGGATAATTGAAAAATGCATATCATGCAAAAATAAAATAAAAAAAAATTATACTACAGATAAAAAACTATATGGAGCAAATGCTCATAGTATTTAAAAAATAAATATAACATTTTCAAAATTTCTAGCAAATTTGTTGAAATGTATAAATATAATAATAATGAAAGAAAAGATATCAACATTCCATTGCTAAGAGAGGATATTATTAAAATTATAAATAAAGGTTATCAAAATGTAAACATTGTTTTACCTTTTGGAGCGCATATTAAAACTGAAATTAGAACTGAGAATGACAAACCTTTATGCTTATTTAATGTGTATCTACAAATAATTTTGTTAATTAGAAAATCGGAAGTTTACTACGAAAAGGGATCTACGGCATAGTAAAAGCTCATATAATTCTCACATTCTCCCGTTTGGTTCGTTCCTACTCTGCAAGACGGGTTGCTGTTAGCAAACGTGTAAGCGACTTGTTATTGTTTACTTTTGCATTTGTTAAAATATTTGTTACTTTTGTTCAGAGAGTGGGAAAAAAGTAACACATAGCTATTTGATGTTTATTGGTTATCTCGCTCTAACCAATGGCAAATATCGCATGCTGCCTTGTTCTAACAGAATACACACATTTGTTAGCAAATCTCTTCACAGTATGTTACGGGTAACAAATTATTTTGTTAGCGCATAGCTTACCTGTGTGTTATGGATAACAAAAAGTATTTGTTACCCGAATATCTGTTAGTGTTATTATTTTCGTTATCAGTTTGTTATCTTTAACATATAAACATGTTAGCAAGAACAAGCAGTAACAAGATTATCTGTTACCCATTTGTTACTTCTAGCAATTTCAATAATTTTAAATAAAACTCAGTTTTTTTTATTATTTCGCCTTATTTAATAATAAACTCATATTTACTTTAATATAAGATTAAGTTTATTTCAGTATAAAAGTTATAAGTTAGTTAAAAAAGCATATTTGTAAAAGTAAATTTAGAGACTTCAACTTAAAACGAATATGTACAACTTATAACTAATATATACAACTTAGAACTAATATTTACCATTTAAAACTAATATGTACAACTTAAAATTAATATCCATTTTCATTTGTGAATGTTTGTCTTCCTCGAAGCACACGTGCTCTTCCGATGACATGGGCAATTTCGACGCGAGCTCCACGTAATGCTCATCCTCCAAGTCACCGGTGATGCGGCTAATTGAAAGCTTTGTCTTTGCCGCTATGACGCGGCAAGCGCGCAATAATTTACTCTAATTCTGTTATCTAGAAAATTAAGATATAAAAATTAGCTTCGGTTTTAAATTGGTAATGCAATACTGTGTTACTTACTTTGATTGTACTTTTAAATTGCAGTGAGACGGCTCTCAATGGCATCCAGCTTTTGGATTATATCTGAAAAACATAAATCTATTTTTTTAAGCAAATACTAATATATTTATATATAAATACATTAATACATTATACCTGCATGGCCGCCAGACGATGGTGACGGTACCACAATATTTAATGGTTCTATCCAACAGATAAGTATATATGTTGATGGAGCATATGAGAGCCTTGCAAGCAGTATTTAACGACGTCAATGGTACCTATTTGCATAGATGCACAAATTACGTCCAGAAGCACACATAGATTTAAGTAATTTTGTAAATTGTAGCTCGAAAATAAAAGAATTATTTTTCAGAGCTAGAATGTATTTTAGGATTCGTTCCTTAAATAAAAACTTAATTGAACATATGTAAAGTAAAAAAAGAAAATTAAATAAGACAATAAATACACATTTAGGGTACAAAATACTCAGTTTTTTTTATTTACATAAACGTATATGTTTGTAACAAACACAACAAAGAGACAAAATTAAAGAATACAATGAAAATTCAATTAAATGAATAGGTAGGTAAATGTTCACTATAAAATATTCACTTATATTGATATCTTTTATTAATATTCGCTTATATTGATGTTAACTTTTGATGTTATTTATGATTTTGTATGCCTGCAATACAACGAACAACGAACAAAATTTGAACTCGTCATTGCGCAATCTTTGTTTTTATCATTCTTGAAACTGCGCTTTTCGTTTTCTTCTTCTTGAAAAATTGGGTATTCGTCTCTCCTATTCTAGCTAGTTAACATTACATGTTTAGAATGTCGATAGTTTTTCTTTATCTTATCCCATTTAATTAAAAATTCCAGAAAATGTAACAGTGTTAGTGAACAGCTGAAAATGTTTCAATGTGTGTGTGCAATCTGTTACCTCCGTCTTGCAGGGTAAACAGAAATAAATAAAGATGGAAGTCCGAAATTGAGAATGGTCATTGACTTTAAAAAAATTAATGTAAAAACAATTACCGATAAATAGGTACCCAATGTCTAATCCCGAAGCAATACTTTTTAATTTGGGAGGATCAAAATACGTTTCCAGACTAGATTTAACAGAAAATTAAAATACCTAGGAATGCCATTTGGACTCAAAAATGTTTAATGTATATTTCAATGTATAGTATTTTACATGAATGTATAGGAAAATTGGCTCACATGTATATGTTGACGACATAATAGTATATTCAGAAACACTAAAAGAACATATACTTGTATTTCATTAGAAATATATAATACAAACCCTTGATGAAGGGTTCAAAATTTAAAGAAAGCGAAATTGAATTTTTAGGAAACATTGTAACCTATAACGTTACAAAAAGTGATGCCAAAAAAGTAGCAATAATAAAAAATTACCCATATCCCAATACGCTATGACAACTTAGAGCAGTGTTTCCCAAAGTGAGCGATAACGCCCTCTTGTGGGCGCCGCAGATGTCACGGGGGGCGGTAAGAGACCCAGAAAGAAAATGGGGGCATTGTGTAGAGGTCTGGGGGGTAATTTGTAATTTTATTTAGCTAGGAGGCCTCTTAGACAACGACGACATGAGCTCTTGACTCTCAACAACAACTTGTGAACATCAACTAATATGAATTAAAAGATTGCTCAAACTCGGTTCTATATTTCTCTCCGCGTAGTTCATATATCTGTCCTATTTCATTGAATATAGAAAAAATGAAAATCATGTCAATCGGTCGCTCCGTTTCATAACGGGGCATCTCGACAGGATAGAATTTATAGAATACTAACTGTCAAACGTATGGCTATTGCCATTGCCAAATCTGTATGTGGGCATTTGCTATCATAATATAACCATTTGCGCAAAGGTGTAGGGTAGGAAGGTTCGAGCTGATGTAGCGCATGCTTTGAGCTCTTTAAAAATTTATTTTATCATTTGCGAAATGCCGTCGGGTAGGTAGCTGATGTAGCGCACGTTTTGAGCTTTTGAACTCCTAAAATCTTTTATGTGGAAAATAAGAAAAGGATCTTTATCCTTTCTTACAAATGTATTTCTAAAAAAAATAGGATAAAACGAAAGGTAGAAAGATCCTTTTGTTTACAAATGTATTTCTGGGAAAAATAAGATAATACGAAAAGGATAAAGATCCTTTTTTTACAAATGTATTTCTAGGAAAAATAAGAATTCATATTTTTGGACTACTATATAATAATTGTGCTTAAGCATTCCTCTATAAACAATGTAATATTCATTTTATATTCATTTATGGTTTTGCGCGCAATAAATGAGCATTACTTCCGCCTCCTTTACACTACTCGCGAAGTTAAACGTATTTCTCAAAGCAAAACAATGTCGGAAGTAAAAAAGAAGAGACGGCAATACTGTGCGGAATACATTAAATTCGGATTAATTGAAAATCACACAAACCCATCGTCGCCTTTGTGTCTTCTATGTCTAAAAACATTTTCGAATAAATCAATGAAGCCTTCAAAACTGCAAGATCATTTGAATAAAATGCATCCAGATAAGAGAGACAAGAATGTAGCATATTTTCAAGACCTAGAGAAAAGCATAATACTCAGCCAAGTGTAGCAAAACTATTTTCGGCGGCCGCTAAGCAAAATGACGACGGACTTCGAGCTTCCTACAATATCTCTTTGTTAATTGCTCAAAAAGACCACATAACATCGGAAAAGAGTTAATATTGCCAGCAATAAATGAAGTAATAATTACCGTGCTTCATAAATCGGCCGCAGATATTATCCGAAAAATTCCTTTGAGTAATAATTCTGTGCAAAAACGAATTGATGAAATGGCTGAAAACATTAAAGAATCATTGTGCGATCACCTGAGGACAAGCCAATTCTCAATTCAGCTCGATGAGTCCACTTTACCACCTAATGAAGCATTGTTGTTGTCTTACGTGAGGTTTATTAAAGATGAGAAAATATGTGAAGAACTATTATTTGCTGGAAATTTAGAGACCGAAACAAACGCGGAAAGAGATCCCTTTGAAAAATATTATTTTAACTGCTACGGATGGCGCTCCGGCTATGATAGGGTGCCATAAAGGCTTAATAGCGCACTTAAAAAATAAAATTCCAGATGTCTTTGGTGTACATTGCGTTATTTAAAGACAAAATGTAGTTGCTAGAAACTTAAGTAAAAAACTATTTCAACCACTACAATATGTCATCAAAGCAATCAATAACATCCGCAACAGCTCTTTGAATGATAGATTATTTCATCAGCTTTGTGTTACTAATGACGAGGACTTCAATCGTTTGTTGTTTCATACTGAAATTCGTTGGCTATCAACAGGCAATTGTTTCACTCGATTCTACAACCTGTTTGAATCTGTTATAGAGTTCTTGGAAACATCAAAGAATGATATAGCTTACATGACAGACCTTTATAAATTGTTCAACAACATGAATCTCCAACTGCAAGGCGATAAACTAAATTTAATTAAAACAAAAAACGTCGTTGCTGCTTTCGCAGCCAAACTGCTTCTACACAAAAAGAATCTGGGCAGACGGGAGTTTCACAATTTTCCGAATTTATCAGTATTATGCAGTAACGACCAATTGTTTGCCTACTGCCAACTACCGAACAATACCAGGACATTTTGAACTTGGAAATACCAGACTGGGTGTTGGATCCGTTTTCAAATGTCAACACAGCAATGTCACCTCAGCTAGAAGAACTTATAGAATTGACAACAAACGAGGAAATAAAAATTAAGTTCAAAAATGGTTACCAAGAATTTTGGCTACAAAAACCGATCTCGAAATTGTACGCTGGATTGTGGTCAATCGTTCAACGATTCTTGATAGCATTCCCATCGTCATATTTGTGTGAACGTGGACTTAGTGCTGTGACAACACTGCTTACTAAAAATAGAAATCGTTTGCTTGTTACCGAACTTGGCGACTTGCGACTGTTCTTGTGTAAATTGGAACCTGATATTAACAAGCTTATTAAACAGCATCAGATTCATCCTTCACATTACTTTTTATATATGGATTGATTATGTTAGTTTTATTTTTAATAAAAGATTCTCTGTTTTAATACTATAAAGTTGCGTTTCAATAATCATTCCTATAGGTAGGTGGAGCCCGTAAGAGTTAACTTGAGACCTAAGCGCCGTTGTATGTTACCTACTGCGCTCCGGTTTTGCTGGTTATAGTAAAAGTTTCGTTTAGAATTCTCCGTTAATATACATATATAGGTCACAATAATTAATTTGAAGTTATAGTGGTCTTTAAATAGGTGAAAAAATGAGGTCGCTAAAAAAATATTTATTCTCAAAGTAGGCGGTAGACAAAATAAGTTTGGTAACCACTGACTTAGAGGATTTTTAGGATTAATGGGATAAGACTGGAATATTCATAGACAATTATGCAGCAATCGCTAAATTACTAAAATTAAAGGGAGAAAATCAGGTCTAATTACTCTATTCTAGTAAAGAAATTGCGTTGTATTTTATTTGGAGAGTGAGACATTTATGCGGAGAGCGGACGTTTTGATGGTCGATTGTCTTGAAACATATCAGGTCTTGGTGGCATGTTCGGTCTATTATTCAAGAAATTATTGATTTGATTTCTAAATCTTAGCGGAGTATGCAACTTATTCGCGTAAGTGTTGAACCCCGGTATGAATATATAAAATTACATGGAATAGTTGGTTGTTGAGGACAGTATGTGGGTGGAGCCTGGGAGTGTTGGGGATAACGGCCAAATGCGTGCTGGTCTAAATTTTGTCTGGATGAGTATGATATTATTAAAAGCATTATTTCGACCACGACGGTGGTTGGTTATTGGGGTTATGCGTGTTATTCGCATGATTCATTCTATAAGTCATTTAATCACAGTGTTTATGGCCTCGTCACTTGAGTCGAAGAATTAATTTTTGTCTAATGTACGAGAAAGGTGTTGGTAAACTATTTGATAGAAGGCGCTGGGTCAGAGTGGTCATATTGTATTTAAGAGTACCGGAATTATTCATTTAAATAATGAATCAGGAGGCATTTTTGAATTGGTACCCATTCAAGTGGAGTGTTGTATGACTACAATGCGGTGTCGGCATCGTTATGTGCTTTCAGTGCAAAGCTGTGGTCAGTTTCAGTAAAATCGTCTACGGCTCCTTTACTAAACTATGAATTAGAACTAAAAGTTGCAATTAATTATACTTGATTCTAAACCTACGTTGGCGCTCCAACGGGGATGGGATTCGCTGACCTTGCGCTTCCCACAGTTTTGTACTGCACGTGTCTCAGTTTCATCAATTTGGTTGGTGCCTTATTGCATTACTTTCTATCGTACGATGTTAAGACATCATATGACACTTTTTAGATGTGTGGACTTATGTGAATAACTTACATGCATAATTATATATTTTACGGGTTAAGAAAATATTTAGTTTAGAATATATCAGTTTGTAAAATACATTTGAAAATTTTAAAAGTTAAAAAATTATTTAGAAAATTACGATTATTTGTCGAAAAATTTGAAATCTAGCAAAGAAAGATGTATCGAAATCGTAAATTACATAAAATTGGGGTTTTCTGCTAGCCACCATCACCAGGAGGTTGATCAGCATGTTATAGTATTCGTTTACAGACTATATCGCAGGGAAATTCAGTATCTGGTGCAAATTGTCTTGCATCTTTGCAATTGCAAATTAGCGGGATTACACTAACCAAATGTATAGAGATGTACCTGCTACACCCTTGCAAAGAAGCAACACTAAAACGCCATTGTATTAAAATAAAAGCATTGTAAACAAAGAGAAGAAATGGAACAAACCAGTTTGAATTAAAAAAGGCTAAAACGTGAAAATCCGAATAAAAAGTGGAGCAAAAAAGAAATACAGAGTATATTGCAGGAAGCTCCAGAAATATAGGTAAGTAAAATTTTTGCTGTGAGCGTTTA
Organism: Bactrocera correcta; assembly: GCA_027475135.1. Taxonomy (NCBI): domain Eukaryota; kingdom Metazoa; phylum Arthropoda; class Insecta; order Diptera; family Tephritidae; genus Bactrocera; species Bactrocera correcta. The sequence goes on from CM050326.1 coordinate 53,135,079, forward strand.
TTCAACAATTTATTCAACAATAATTTTAATTTTAATTTTAATAGGCACCAACAGATCAAACTTTCTAAAAAAAATTAATTGAGGAAACAAGAATAGACTCGACGTGGGATCTCATACGTTGGAAAGTGCAGCACCTGAAGGTTTCATTTAAAAAAGAAAGCGAAAAGCGACTGGAGAATGTCAATTGGAACAGGTCTTCTTGAGTCTGATGCTGGGGCGTCGAGTATTGAAGGTAAGCGTAATGAATGCGACGAAATTTTGTCTAATTTTTATATTTCAGGCAAAGTGTTGCAGATGTGTCCACACTTTAATCAACTAAAATATATTTTTGGAAAAATTCCACAAGTGAATAGCCATTTAAAGTGGTTGATAGTCGCAGCACGTAAATTTTGAACGAAAGCGTGACCAGCGTAATACTTGATTCACTTTTTCTAATGTCGGCGACTATTGCATTTGTATACAATAGTTTTATTTATAAACTAGCTGACCCCGCAGCTGTTGTCATGGGTGAAATTATGTATTTTGAAATGAAAAGAAAGTTAAATTTATCATTTAATTTTTTTTTTTTTTTTGTTCAATGTAACGCAGCTTCATAAACAACAACTCGTGAGCACGCCGTGTATATCTGGCCGTGTGAAAAACATAGCATTTCCAAATTTATGCCTCACACTATGCCTCTATCTTTAGGTCCTGTTGATTGTCATCTCAAAAAAAAACAGCAATTTTCACTGGAAACGGAATACGTTTCAACTGAATGGGAAATCGTTAGAACTCAAAGGAACTCGTAGAATCAAGCATTCTCTCCCCCTTGTATTCGATAGGTGCGTCACAATCAGTCGGGTTCCATTACACAGTTTCGGCGCATGAAGATTGTGAAACATAATAACGACAGATCCAGCTTTGAGACGCAAATGAGGCGGTGTCATACCAAACAAGACGATCGATCAATTTGTATGAGCGCAAGTCTCCCGGAATTTGACTTTGAATTTTCCAGTTTAAGTCAACAACATCGGTATTTTTGGCAGCTAAAATTGCGCGTGCACTTGAGAAATCGTAGTTACGATAATTTGGCCAATGTTCCAATATTTATGATGAGTTCATCTTTCGTGAATTATAGAGGGAAGATGGAATTGATATCGAACCACCGGAAGTATCAACCGAAATTGGACCATTAATTACAGATGTCGCTTGCAGTCTGTCGTGCTCAATGTGTTCAGCACTTGACTCTTTGACAAAACGCAAGTTTCGTCCATTGGATGACCGTGACAACGGAGATGCGAAAGAAGCGTGCGACACTTGTTATTATGAATGTATGTGTATGTATATATGGCTCGCATTTGCTTTCGTAAACGTACGAAATAATGCGAATATGCATATTTCATGAAGGTCATCAATTTTCTTCTTCACTTTTTAATAGTCAAAATAAATGTAATTTATTTGAAATATTAATTTATTTAAAAATTAAAAAAAATAAATTAAAGAAAAATAAAATTAAAATAACGTTTCCTAATTTGAACAATGGTTCATATAATACAAAATAATCACGCAAATGTGACTCAGAGAATGCTTTGTATATTTTTCTTCAAAGCATTTCTCTTTATTTATTCTGGCATGAATTCAGTCGTTTTACATGTATTTTTGCCACTGCAAATGCTCAATTCTGCTAAATAGCAGCTACAACAGCGACTTCCTTACTTTGATTCTATCGGCTTTGTTAGCCGCCAAATCGAACATCATACAGAATTTAATTTGCACCTTCTTATACTTTACATTCTCTGGCCCGGCTCGCTTTTCAGACTGCATCGCAAACAAGGGTCACGGCGCTATGGCGGTTTTGTTTACTGTTTGAATTTTTTAATTCGTAATATCTTTTGAATGGAAAGTCTAATTTAAATAATTGAAAAATTTTTTTATAGGTAGTTAAATGGTTTTGACCATAAAATAATTTATTTGGATAAAGATTAATATAAACACATAAACACAGCGTGGTTTGTGATAATTCGGTGGTGGAGCACGGTGCTAGCTCATTCCGATGATGTGGTTGGCCGTGAGAAAACGGTCGGCGCAATTATTCCACAGAAATATTAAATAAGGAAACCAAAAGTTTCATATAATAAATATGTTTAATTATAAACAAATTGGAACCACACTTACCACGTCTGTATCGCAGCGTCGTCGCAAAAGAAAGAGAGCGCGCAACTTTTTTGTTAGAGTTTAGTTGCGCGCGAATTAAACTTTGAAAAAACTTCAAAGAAGAGAATAGCTCTGCCGACACAGACGTGGCTAAAGAAATTGGGCGGGGGCGGCGTCAACATTCTCCCCGCCTTGTTGTATTACTGCAAATGCAGTTTACAATTGATTACTTAAAACTAACTTAACTAACTGGCTCCTGCACTTCCTCTTCCACGTCTTCTTTGCAGATGGGGTGGCCGACGAGACGAATCGAGCCTGGTTCGGTCCGGGCAATGTCGCTGAGACGAATCGAGTCTCAGTCGGTCATTGCCATGCCGCCAATCTGCATAGAACTCACCACCTTCCGAGGTCGGCGAGACGACTCGAGTCTAACTCGATCCTGGGTAGGTGTTGAAAGTGAGAGGCGTTGGCAGCCAGTGCACTTTATTGTGCCGATATAATATGACGCCGGCAGTCTTTGCTGCCAAGGTAGTGTTGCGTGTCTTTCCTTGATGATACGAGTATGGCGTGCATCTGCTTGACGTCGAGCGTTTCGTCCACGCCTTCGCTTCGGAAGGGGTGGCCGTCGAGACGAATCGAGTCTGGTTCGGTCCGGGCAATGTCGCTGAGACGAATCGAGTCTCAGTTGATCATTGCCATGTCGCCAATCCGAAAGGAAGTTACCAGCATGCCGAAGTCGGCGAGACGACTCGAGTCTGGCTCGATCTTGGGCATGTGGTATGCGGGAGAGGCCTCGTTGGTCACTTGTGATGTGTTCGTTGTGTGGTGTGTGGCTGTCGACTGCGTTGCTTTTCTGTTGCTGCGCGCTGCATGTTGATTTACTCTTGTTATTGTGGCCGCCTTATGCTGGTATTGTGTAGACGGCTGTTGTGGTGTCACATACGTTGCTGATTGGTCTTCTTGCTGCGATGGCGACGGCGGCGCCTGCTGTTTCTGGTGATAATAGGCTGTTTGCAGTTGATAACGTTGCTCGTATTGTTTTTGTAGCTGTAGCTGCATCTGCTGGTGGTGAAAGGCATACGACAATGGCGCCACTGTGTTGCTCGTGGCATAGTGTTGCTGGTGTGGTGGTGGATAGTGCGCTGTTGCTGATGAGACCGCCATAGCTGACGATGGCGGCAACGTTTGTGATGGGGTTGGTAGTGGTGGCGTTGCTGCGACAGCATGTCGCTGCGTTGCAGATGTGGCAGGCGTTGCTGCCACCGTTTCTGCGGCGCCCGTATAATAACCGAAATTGTTGGTATTTGTCGCTTCAGCGCTGCTCGGCGGTGTGCTGCCTACGGATGTTGCTGACAGAGATAGCGCTGCTGCATGCAGTGTCGGCCCACCGACGCCACAATGCGTATCGGTGTGATTCGATGAGCCGGGCGCATAATTTGTTTCGCCATCATCGTTAGTTTGGTCCTGTTGTAGCTGGTGCCGCTGTTGATGCTGCTGATGTTGTTTCTGTTGTATAAATATATAATTAGTATCTATTTTACTACAAAAATTGTTTTGTGTTTGTTGTTTGGTTATTACTGAATTTTCTCCGTCGCCATTGCGAACATTGGAACGGAACCTGTGAAAATCCAACCGAACACTGTTCGTTGTGCAGCAAGGGATCCGAAAATTTTCGATTTTACCCCATTTAGTATAATTTGTTGTTAAAGATCTGCTCCGATCAACAAGTCAACTTTTTGACTTGTATAGAAATTATTATCCGCTAAAGGGATATTAGGTAACCTTTTGACAATTGAAGGGTTAATTGATCTGGATGGATGTAGTCCAGTCAATTTTGGCAGTACCAAAGCTTCCGCTTCTAGTTTCAAACTTTTGTTATGGGGCGAGCCAAATGTGATCGAGCATACCGATTGAACTCGTCCTGATATGGTATTATTCAATCCTGAAACTCGCGCGCTGACCTTTTTGGTTGCCAGATGTAAGCGTTTTTGCAGACTATTGCTTACGAAGGTGGCTTCAGATCTCGAATCAATCAGGGCTCTGACAGTGAAGGTGCTCTCGTTGTGACATATGGTCATCATGGCTGTACCTAAGAGCATGCTTCGACTGGTAGGCACATTTGAAATATTGGCCTTAATAGAGGCCACATGAGATTTAGTAGAAACCTCAGTAGTGTCGGTGCTGTCAAATATCTGAGCTATATCCTCACTCTGATCCCGGTGGATCATAGAGTGATGTCTCTGTTTACATTTATTACAATTAAACATACTCTTACAATTTTTGACTTCATGTGAGTCCGATAAACAATTTAGGCAGACGTGGAGTTTTCTGACAGCATTTAATCGTGCATTAGGCTGCATGTCAATGAATCGCTGACAAGTTTTCAAAATGTGCGATTGAGATGAGCACAGTTTACATTTGATATTATTTGTCTTGGCGTGATGGGCATTGAGGGGTTTAGATTCAATCCTTGACTGCAAGGTTGGTACCCGATCCTCATCATCAGCCGACTTAATATTGGGTTGAGTACTCAACTCGCCTTTGAGGTTTGATACTCTCTCTGGCGTTTTAACCCGTTTGGTTAGAAACTTGTCTAACTCAACCCATTTTGGGATCTCTGAATCCGAATCCAGAGATTGTTCCCAAAGCGATAGTGTATAGTCCGGCAGCCGGATAGGACACAAGTACGTAAATATGGCATCCCAGCTATCAGTATTGATGTCATGTATTTGTAAAGCTGAAATGCAGCTATTAATCTCCCGCTGCAGATTTCTGAGTTCGGTCTCAGATTCTGCTGAGATGTGCGGGAGCTTGAACAATAAATTCAATTGTGTGTTGACAAGCTCTCGCTTGTTTTCGTATCTACACAACAAATTATTCCAAGCCAATGCGAATCCGTCATTCGTCAGTGGCGCTTTGGAAACGATAGCTTTTGCCTCACCTCTTCTGGCTTCCATTGTGTTCGAAAATTGAAATAGAACTGCAAAAATGTTGCACAAAATCGGATCTAAATTTGAAACTAAAATTTAAAAATATTTGCAAATATGTTGCAAAAGTTCAAAAGTTATAGAACCAATCACGGACCGACTACAAATTAGTTGATGATAGGCAGTGCGTTGTTTCTTTATAAAACGTGAATTTTCGAAGCCACAAAAATATGAATAAATTTAGTAAACTATTTCTGAAAGTATTTTTCCGAATTTAATTAGTATGTGCTTGCTGGGTAATCGGCCCAATGCACTTGTACTTGCACTTGCAAATTTAGTGAACTATTTCCGCAAAGTAATTTTGCCAAATTTAATTTGAATGTGCTTGCTGGGTTATCGTCCCAATGCACTTGCACGCCTAGTCTTTGACTATGTACACAAACAAAATTGATGTGTGCTTAGTTGCTTTATTCAAATGCAAATACAAATACAAATAAAAGTGCACAACAAGCACTTATTTGATTTATCAACTTACACTTTGTTCACGGGGTTATTTTCGAGTTTAACACTGCACTATTGTTTGTTGGTGTCCTTCTGGGATGACTGCTGCACTGCCTTGCCTTTGCCGCTTTGTCTATGCTGCTTGCCTATGCCGCTCTGCCTTTGCTGCTTCCTTTGCTGCTCTCACTTCGCAGTTTGGCTTTTTTGCTGTCGCTCACTTCACTTTTCTGCTTGGCCTGTGCTGCTTGTCTGTGCTGCTTTGCCACTTTGTTGCTTGGCCTTTGCTGTTCTCCTTGTGCTGCTCTCACTTCGCTGTTTGGCTTTCTTGCCGTCGCTCACTTCACTTTTCTAATTTTTTAGTGTCACTCACTGCACTTTGTATTTTTTTTGTTTGCACTCGCGAAACTGCAGCTGCGTTATTGCCGCTTGCCTTTATTGCTATTCGAGCAATATATGGGAAGGCAGAGTTGAGCGACTAAACCCAAATTAATCATAAGAAAACCCAAAAAACCGAGAGAGTTTTGACGCTCCAGATGATTTTGTGCGTCCAAGAAATTTATAATTTTTTCTCGAATAACAGAGTGTGTGGTTTTTTTTGCAAAGTGAACTAAGTGCATTTGCCAGGTGTATTTGTTGTTGTACTTAAATGAAGTACAATACTACCTGAAATCTTGTGCTTTGATTTTGTGGGTAGAGTGCCAAAAATAAGTTTTGGTCTCCACTTCACACGGCACAATGGGTTTTGTGCATAAATGATGCACAAATTGACCAATCTATTGCCTTATAGCTTGCAGAGCACAAATCCAAAATATTTTTGGCTGTAACTTGCGAGCTGCTAATGCGGGCAAATTATGCACTTTCACTTTAAATAAAAAATCAACTTGTTACCTGATATCCAGCTCGAAGGACCAATGATAATTCGGTGGTGGAGCACGGTGCTAGCTCATTCCGATGATGTGGTTGGCCGTGAGAAAACGGTCGGCGCAATTATTCCACAGAAATATTAAATAAGAAAACCAAAAGTTTCATATAATAAATATGTTTAATTATAAACAAATTGGAACCACACTTACCACGTCTGTATCCCAGCGTCGTCGCAAAAGGAAGAGAGCGCGCAACTTTTTTGTTAGAGTTTAGCTGCGCGCGAATTAAACTTCGAAAAAACTTCAAAGAAGAGAATAGCTCTGCCGACACAGACGTGGCTAAAGAAATTGGGCGGGGGCGGCGTCAACAGCTTGAATTTGGTTAGCATTTTCATTAATGTTGGACATATACTACCGCGGAGTTTTTTGTAGACATTATGATGTTCATCAATATTGTTGTACATTATTTTGTTCTATCGCTAATCGTTTCGGCAGCGCATTCGACATTTTAAGACTCATTTTTCTACACCTTCGGTTACATTGTTCAAATTTTACCAAGGATCCCTAATTTTTTTCAAAATTAAATGTAGCCTATGTCAAATTGAAAGAATGTAGCATTCTATTGGTGAAAGAATTTTTAAATCGACCCCGTACTTTTTGAGCCTATTCATTACAAACATACAAAAATAGGTACAAATCTTTCCTTTTTATAAAATTAGTGTAGATATATGTAATTAAAAACTGACAAATGAATTCAAATACATTTAAGAAAACTTAATTGCGGATATGGTTTGTCTTTTAATTTCTCTAACACTGTTGTAGTGGTTGACGGATCCGAACCGTCGTCGAACGAAGGGGAACCATTATTAATTAAAATGTTTTGCAGAATACAGCAGACAAGAAACCAATTACAGTATAATTTATGTTTTTTTGTGTTAGACAGTCGCATCCTTAGCTGCTTAAGGTTTCTAAATTTTTCTTTCAAAAGCCCAAAACAATACTCTACTCTAACCCGGTATTTGCTGTGCCGTAAATGAAATGCAATTTGGGCGCTTCTATCCAACTGTCTATGCTGAGTCCCCAGCAATACATTGTTGTGAAAAAATACTGCTAATTTTGCTTAAAGAGTGAGCTATTTCGATTTATACGGACATCATGGCGGCATGTCCAATTACTCGTTTATATTATTTGTGCTTGTATTGAATATATGTGAACTCTGTAGAAGTATCATGATGATCTTCAATTGGCGATTGTGCTCATTTTATCTCGGTTCCATCAATATATCCAATACAAACGGTAACTCATCAAAGGTATCCGATACTATTTTCGATTGTTCAATCTCATCGGGCCCCTATATCTACTTAGATTGGTGACACAAGAACACTCTAAAGATTCTTTTTGTTATTATGGACATAGTTTCGCCATTTCCCACTCCAAAATTTGTCGCTATTTTCTATATGCTACGGTTTCTCAGGACGAACCCAATCGAAACAGTGTGATTGCTAATTGTAAATAGACAGAAAATTGCTTACATGAGTCCGCTTTGTTGAATTAATAATCTTTTTTTATTAAATCAACCAGCATCTTCTATTGGTCTCTATCCACTTTTAACATTTGGCGGAATCCGCCTTCGTCCAGTGTTGTCAAAATATTATTTCTCCAAATGCCTGACTTAGGTATTATGCTGTAAACTCCTCGTCGACATTCCTTAACAACAGATACATATATTGTCAGCCAATTCATCTAAACTGCATCCACTGCGTCATCTTCACTTTCGATTTCTAGAAGAAAATTGTTATTAACTGAACTTCCGCATAAAAATATTTCTTACCTTCAAAGTCCATAATTTCTTCAGCAGCTCCATCAATTAACGCGTCAGTTAATTTTTCTCTAAAACCTTTTTTCGGCATATTCCAATTCGTGCGAAAATTTTGTTTACAAACAATGTTTTTCTTCACCGATCAGTTGTGAAATAATGGTTTTGGCATGGGTTGCACAGAAACCAAAAACAAGACATTAATTGTTGATGGCAAATATTTGCAATTCCATAATTTTGTAAACTCAGATGCATAAGTTTCTCAATTGCCGTAGTATTTCGTTATGTGTTATTCTCTTGCAAAATTTTGTCTATGTCCCTTTGTTCGTTTAAATCCTTAAAACTACGTAATGGAATTGGATGCGAGTTTTTTTCAATAGATAGAGTGACTAAAGATTAATATCCAGTAAATAGTGGAGAAATACTGTTATTTTTGAGTTTTTTATGTGATGTCGTAAACAATTAAATTTTTCCGCTTACGTTGCAAACGCAGTCAGAACCCTACGAGATTTATCAAAATGTTCTAAGTATTGTACACTTTGATGGATATCCCACAATAAAATTTTTTTGTCATTTACTTTTTACGATAAATAATGGCTAAGCAATTTTAACCAATACAATATGAATATTACTGAAGATTTAAAAATTGTGGGATGTAGCATTTGCGGCGATACCGGCCGGCCAGGGCGGCGGAAGCGTGCCTATAAATAACGCGCCAGAGAGCGCGGTTATTCCCATAGCACTTTGAATTTAGTAGCGATTGGACACGGAGCTTTCTAAGCGAATATTTAAAGGGAAAAGATGAAGTATATGCGCATTTTTTCAAACTGATTCTCCCTCAGGAATAATACAATTGCTAAATATTTGGAATAGTAGATAAGCATTGAAGAAAAAATTCGGTTTTATAACGATTAAAGAACACTCAAACACTCGTCAGAATCAGCAATTCTTTGTTTTTGCTACATTATGAACTTGCGAGGCACCCACTTTGCACAGAGCTTTCGCCTCTTCATGGCATCCATGGCATGAAGGCAGTTCATTTTGTAAACACAAGACTTTTTAATTTTGGCCGAGCACTAAATCCGGTTCGAAGGACCAAAAATATTTGATTTGTTTTATGTTGCTTATATGCAAGAATATAAACCCGTCTTACAATTATTATTTTTATGGTATTAATATGCGGGACTATACATCTGTCCTACTAAAATTTGTTTAAATTTGCCTGTATTTTGAACAAGGCTTTTTTGTATATTGCCTGTTTTGTGAATACAGGACTTTTTAATTCGGCTAAGCTCTTTATCCGACCCGAAAGACAAAATATTTTTGATTTGAAAGATCAAACGGTTAAACTCAAATAAGAATCTTTAAGTTCTTACCGCTCTTCTTCTTTACTGGCGTAGACAGCGCTTACGCGATTATAGCCGAGTCAACAACAGCGCGCCAGTCGTTTCTTCTCTTCACTACGTGGCGCCAATTGGATATTCCAAGCGAGGCCAGGTCCTTCTCCACTTGGTCCTTCCAACGGAGTGGAGGTCTTCCTCTTCCTCTGCTTCCGGCGGCGGGTACTGCGTCGAATACTTTCAGAGCTGGAGTGTTTTCATCCATCCGGACAACATGACCTAGCCAGCGTAGCCGCTGTCTTTTAATGCGCTGAACTATGTCAATGTCGTCGTATATCTCGTACAGCTCATCGTTCCATCGAATGCGATATTCGCCGTGGCCAACGCGCAAAGGACTCATCCGTTGTTGACATCGTCCAAGCCTCTGCACCATATAGCAGGACGGGAATTATGAGTGACTTATAGAGTTTGGTTTTTGTTTGTCGAGAGAGGACTTTGCTTCTCAATTGCCTACTTAGTCCGAAGTAGCACCTGTTGGCAAGAGTTATCCTGCGTTGGATTTCCAGGCTTACATTGTTGGTGGTGTTTACGTGAGTGCCAAGTCGCGAGTGCGATGACTGTTTGTTTGATGACAGGAGATATTTCGTCTTGCCCTCGTTCACTACCAGACCCATTTCTTTTGCTTCCTTGTCCAGTCTGGAGAAAGCAGAACTAACGGCGCGGGTGTTGAGGCCGATGATATCAATATCATCGGCATACGCCAGCAGTTGTACACTCTTATAGAAGATGGTACCTTCTTGAGTTCTGCAGCTCGAACTATTTTCTCCAGAAGCAGGTTGAAAAAGTCACACGATAGGGAATCGCCCTGTCTGAAACCACGTTTGGTATCGAACGGCTCGGAGAGGTCGATTCTGACGGAGCTTTTTGGGTTGCTCAACGTCAGTTTACACAGCCGTATTAGTTTTGCGGGGATACCAAATTCAAACATCGCGGCATAAAGGCAGCTCCTTTTCGTGCTGTCGAAAGCAGCTTTGAAATCGACGAAGAGGTGGTGTGTGTCGATTCTCCTTTCACGGGTCTTTTCCAAGATTTGGCGCATCGTGAATATCTGGTCGGTTGTTGATTTACCAGGTCTAAAGCCACACTGATAAGGTCCAATCAGTTTGTTGACGGTGGGCTTTAATCTTTCACACAATACGCTCGACAGAACCTTATATGCGATGTTGAGGAGGCTAATCCCACGGTAGTTGGCGCAGATTGTGGGGTCTCCTTTTTTGTGGATTGGGCATAGTACACTTAAATCCCAATCGTTGGGCATACTTTCGTCCAAGCAGGACGAAGAAGCTGATGCATGCACCTTATCAGCTCTTCGCCGCCGTGTTTGAATAGCTCGGCCGGCAATCCATCGGCCCCTGCCGCTTTGTTGTTTTTCAGGCGGGCAATTGCTATTCGAACTTCTTCATGGTCGGGCAATGGAACGTCTGCTCCATCGTCATCGATTGGGGTATCGGGTTCGCTTTCTCCTAGTGTTGTGCTTTCACTGCCATTCAGCAGGCTGGAGAAGTGTTCCCTCCATAATTTAAGTATGCTCTGGGCATCGGTGGCTAGATCACCTTGGGGAGTTCTACAAGAGTATGCTCCGGTCTTGAAACCTTCTGTAAGCCGCCGCATCTTTTCGTAGAATTTTCGAGCATTACCCCTGTCGGCCAGCTTATCAAGCTCTTCGTACTCACGCATTTCGGCCACTTTCTTTTTCTTTCTGCAAATGCGTCTCGCTTCCCTCTTCAACTCTCGGTATCTATCCCATCCCGCACGTGTTGTGGTCGATCGTAATATTGCGAGGTAGGCAGCCTGTTTTCTCTTCGCTGCGACACGGCAATCCTCGTCGTACCAGCTGTTCTTTTGCACTTTCCGAAAACCAATGGTTTCGGTTGCAGCTGTACGTAAGGAGTTTGAAATGCCGTCCCACAGTTCCCTTATACTGAGTTGTTGACGAGTGCTCTCAGAGAGCAGGAGTGCAAGCCGAGTAGAAAAACGTTCGGCTGTCTGTTGTGATTGCAGCTTCTCGACGTCGAACCATCCTTGTGTTTGTTGGCGTGCGTTTTTTGCTGCACAGAGGCGGGTGCGAATTTTGGCTGCAACAATATAGTGGTCCGAGTCGATGTTAGGAACTCGGAGCGCACGCACATTTAAAACACTGGAGACGTGTCTTCCGTCTATCACAACATGATCGATCTGGTTGGTGGTTTTTCGATTCGGAGACAGCCAGGTAGCTTGATGTATCTTCTTATGCTGGAATCTAGTACTACAGATAACCATATTTCGGGCCCCGGCGAAGTCGATCAGCCTCAACCCATTTGGGGATGTTTCCTCGTGGAGGCTGAATTTACTGACCGTAGTGCCAAAGATACCTTCTTTGCCCACCCTGGCATTGAAGTCGCCAAGCACGATTTTGACATCGTGGCGGGAGCATCTCTCATAGGTGCGCTCCAAGCACTCATAAAAGGCATCTTTGGTCACATCGTCCTTCTCTTCCGTCGGGGCGTGGGCGCAAATAAGCGATATGTTGAAGAACCTCGCTTTGATGCGGATTGTGGCTAGACGTTCTTTCATAGGTGTGAATGATAGTACTCGGCGACGGAGTCTCTCTCCCACCACGAATCCAACACCAAACTTGCGCCCCTTTATATGGCCACTGTAGTAAATGTCACAAGGACCTACTCGTCTCTTTCCTTGTCCCGTCCATCGCATTTCTTGGACGGCGGTGATGTCAGCCTTTATCTTTACGAGGACATCTACCAGCTGGGCAGCGGCACCTTCCCAATTAAGGGACCGGACATTCCAGGTGCATGCCCTCAAATCATAGTCCTTGTTTCGTTTGCCATGGTCGTCATCAAAAGGGGGGGCTCTCATCCGAGGCTGATTGTTGGCTTTCATTGGGGGTGTTTTTTTACGTGGCGGGTCCCAAACCCAGCGCACAACCCTATGCAGGGTGTTTCGCCTTCTCACTTTAGCTCGCCTTCAAACGGATGTTCTTAGGCTACCCAGAGGATACTTGGTCAAAGACCGGAAGTCGTGAGCTGCTTGAGTCATATGTAAAAGAATCGTTTCTGGCCACTCCCAAGTGAATGGCGATCAGAGAACTTTCCTCACTTGCGTGAACTTCTACACATGACTCTATCCTCCAGTTCTTACCGCTGGTGGGGGAAAAATAAAGACCTTGTTTGAGCTGAGAATATATTAATTCTGATTATTATTTTTTTTTTATTTATTATTATTTTTTTTTAAGAGATGTGGGGGGGAAATCTTCTAAAGACACCCTGGCGGGTAGTGTCGGATTCTATTGATGCGCCTACCGACTAAAACCCCCCCCACCGGTTGCCAACCATATGGTTATGAACCTAGAATGTTATTTGGGGGAGAAGGAGGAAGATGCAGTTGTGAGCGATAGTGGCCCTCAAAAGAATCTGACGCTAATAAGCGAAGCTCGAGTTTTTGGTTAGGTGGGAGCGGAAGGATTTGTTAGGATGTATGGCCTTCTGAAACGGTTGATTTTCTTGTACCTGAGAGTGGCAAGACAGTTGATGCTGGGGTTTGTTTGGGATGCTACTGACGCCCGGAGATTTGCAGCGTAGGAAATAGCTGCCGATTGAATGGAAGGAAGATATGTTTCCTCTAGGATCTGTTTGTTTCTGACATACCACGGGAAATTAAGAGCTGATCTTAGTAAACGCATGTATGTGGATTGAAGCCTGGACAGTTGTCTGGGTGAGGCAGAGCCCCAAATAGGGATGGCGTAGGAGCAGATGCTTCTTATGATGGCACTAAAAGCTCGCTTTTTGGTGCTTGGGGAAACCTTTTTATTGGTAAAAAAGGGTTTTAGTGAGCTGAAGGCGCCATTGGCTTTACCTCGAATTGCTGTGATTTGTTTCATCCAGGCTAGCCGCCTGTCAAAGACAACACCGAGGTCTTTCGCGGAAGGGCTCCATTTGATGTGGAACCTATTTACCAAGATTTTTGGTGGAATTCGTTTCCTCCGTGAAAAGAAGATTGCCTCTGATTTGGTTGTGTTGATGTCAAATCTCCACAACCAGTACCAGTCGAGGACGGTGGGGATGAATTTATTGAGGGCGGATGTGCTGGAGTTAATTGTACGGGAGGCGTACAAGAAGGCGACATCATCCGCATATTGAGCTGTGAGGATTTTCTACTCGGTTGTGATGTCGTAAAAATAAATGTTGAACAGCACTGGGGAAAGTTTGGAGTCCTGAGGGACTCCCGCCCTTACCGAGCTTACTATTCACCCGAACAGTGATTGTCCGGTCTGACAAGAAGGATTTGACTAAGCCAATGAGGTACTGTGTTTAGCATTATAAGCTTATAAATAAACCCATCATGTCAGACCCGATCGAATGCTTGTTTGCAGTCCAGCAGGAGCATAGGGATGTGTCTTCCTTTGTTGAGGTTGTTAGCGACAAATTCGGAGACCCGCGGTGCCATGTTGCTTTCGAAACCCTTGTTGGAAGTCGGGAAGAATTTTCTTTTCTGTAACAAATTTCTCCAGTCGGGAGAGAATTATGCTTTCTGCTACTTTGCTGAGGGTGCATAGTAGGCTGATGGGGCGATGGTTTGCCGGATACCCTGACTACAAAAAATAATTTGACCTAACTACAGATGCTTCCAAATACGCAATAGGCGCTGTTTTGAAACAAAATGGTAAACCTATAACATTCGTGTCAAGGACATTGAGCAAAACCGAAGAGAATTATGCAATAAACGAAAAGGAAATGTTTGCCATAATTTGGGCACTAAATTCCTTTAGAAATTATTGTATGGCACGGCAAAAGTAGTAATATATACGGATCATCAACCTCTCACGTACGATCTGAGCAACAAAAAAAAAAATAATTCAAAGTTAAAGCGCTGGAAAGCAATACTCGAGGAATATAATTACGAAATTAAATATAAACCTGGAGCATCCAATGTGGTAGCAGATACACTATCCCGACCTTTCGAAATAAATTCCTTATCAGTTGCCACACATTCAGACGAAAGCTCATCTCACAATCTAATCCCAGCTGTAGAGGAACACGAAGAGAGTTATCGGTTCAAAATACCGTTCCAAACGTACCATAGACATATAATCACAAAACCCAATTTTTATTAACATGTACCTCTGAAGAGATAATGGGAAAAATACAGGAAATATACCCACTCCATTTTTGTAATTATAAAATCCGATATACCCAAACAAAGGCAGAAGACATACCAAACGAGGACACACAAACTGAAGAGATACTGAAAGAACACAAACGAGCGTACAGAAATAGGGAAGAAAATAAAAAACAACTCATACAAAAGTTTTACTTTCCTAAGATGAGAGCAAAAATAGCAAATATAATAAAGCAATGCAAAATTTGTAAAGAGAACAAATACGACCGTCATCCTAATAAACCACAACTACACGGAACACCAATTCCCGAATATCTTGATGAAATAGTCCATATAGATATATACTATACAAAAACAAAACTGGTACTCACTGCAGTGGATAAATTTTCGAAATATTCTCAAGTTAGGATAATAAATCAAAAGCAATAGAAGATATCAGGGAACTATTGCGACATATAATTTTCGCTTTCGGTGTACCCAAAACAATAGTCATAGACAACGAGAAATCTCTAAATTCATCTTCAATACAATTTATGGTCGAAGATCAATTTGGTATTAGAATTTTTAAAACAGCCCCTTACGCTAACAAAGATGACGGACAGGTAGAAAGATTTCATTCTACCCTATCTAAAATTATGCGTTGTCTTCAAACCGAACATACCCATCGCTCCTTTCATACGAGTATAACTACTCCATACCCTCTGCTACAGGGAAACGACCAATAGAAACATTTTTTGGTAGACGAATTTGAATAGACCCAGAGCAATATGAGAAAGCAAGACAAGAAAATATCATAACTCTTCAGAAAAGAAAAGCAAAAGATTTAGAATTTCACAATAAAACACGAAAGCCAACGAAAACCTACTCTCCTGGAGAAATAATATATGTTAGAATAAACAAACGATTAGGATCTAAGCTCACAGCTAGATATAAAAAAGAAGTTGTGAAAGAGGATAAATCCAGTGTAGTAATCACGGAGAAAGGACGAACGGTACACAAAAGCAACATTAAAACCTAGTTTTATTATCCCTTCTTTTTTCCTTTTTCTTCTTCTAACAGATTTTTCGTAAATCTGGTGTACGCAGACTTCCAAATAATAGACTACACCAAGTCGCAGTTAGCAACATTTAATACAGAACTTACCGAAATTCAATCAGGAACGTACAGAATAATACATAAAGTCGACCGGGATGCATGCCAGAAAACATTGAATGAAATAAGCAGCATCATTAAGATAAAGATTACTGAAGAAAATCCTCTCCTTCCTATTCTCATTAACGAACTAAACTTGACACAGACTTATTTAAACAGACTTAAACCAAGGAGATTTAAAAAATCAATAGATGCACTAGGCACAGTCTGGAAATGGATCGCTGGAAATCCCGACTCAATTTTGATAAAACCAATAAAAATGATACTTGTAATAATAACAAAGTTTTTGGCGTTAAGAGTAAATGTAAGGAACATAATAATATAAGAATTTGTAGCCGTAGGAATTTAATAGATATTAGTAACACTACTTGCGTCCCTCGACTACTTCGAAGCGAACGAGCGGAATGCACCATAATAAACAATCAGCAAATCCCATCAGTAGAGAATATCTCACCTGGCATTATACTAATAAATCAGTACAATGGCACAATAGGGATCGACAACCAAAAGATAAATCTTACTGGATCGTACGCGAGTTAGCATTGACAAACAAAAATATACCTTTAACGAAACGTTAAGCACTAAACCACTACCCGCAATTCTGCAACCAAATCTTCCTTCAAATAGGGAAGAAGAAATCCTAAGTTTGGAAATGTTGAAAGAACTCTACATGAACAACACCAAACAACTAAAAGCACTACTTATAACACACAGAGCAGCTTTAATCACGAATTTATCTCTTTCAATCATTAGTCTGATATTCGTAGCGGTAATAGTCATCGCATTAGTTCTAAGGAAACTTTTCAAAAGCAAACTGGTAGAACGGTCAAGTTATAACGTAAACGTAAACGTGAGTGACCCAAAAGAGTTCACAACATCCGAAACATCACAGTCAACAGAGTCAATAACGCTAGTAAGCCAAATGCAGTAACCCAGTAGAACAAACGGGAACGTTTGTTTTTGGGGGGGTGGAGGAGTTAACACCAGAAATGTTGCCAATAAACCAATAACTGCCGACGTCAACTATCTCCCAATAGGAAATATTCCAGACGTTTAGTCAGCAGAAACAAACAATTGGGAACAACATCCGCCATGCGCCGCATAAGCGAACGTTAACCAAAAGTGCTGACGCAAGTAGATTAAAGCAATATTAAGAATATGTTTAATTGTAAATTAGTTAGTTGTTAATTTGATTTCAACCAATAAAGGTCGTTTTGATAAAATGTATTTTTTTCGACTTTGTAATCAATAGATCGCTCATAATTCCCGTCCTGCTATATGGTGCAGAGGCTTGCACGATGACAACAACCGATGAGTCGACGCTACGAGTTTTCGAGAGAAAGGTTCTGTGAAAGATATATGGTCCCTTGCGCATTGGCCACGGCGAATATCGCATTCGATGGAACGATGAGCTGTACGAGATAGACGACGACATTGACATAGTTCAGCGAATTAAAAGACAGCGGCTACGCTGGCTAGGTCATGTTGTCCGGATGGATGAAAACACTCCAGCTCTGAAAGTATTCGACGCAGTACCCGCCGCGGGAAGCAGAGGAACAGGAAGACCTCCACTCCGTTGAAAGGACCAAGTGGTGAAGGACCTGGCTTCGCTTTGAATATCCAATTGGCGCCACGTAGCGAAAAGAAGAAACGACTGGCGCGCTGTTGTTGACTCGGCTATAATCGCGTACGCGGTGTCTACGCCAGTAAAGAAGAAGAAGAATCAATAGGTCGTTAATTTACATACATACATGTACATAAAAACGTATGTATTTGAAATAGAACAGAAGTGCCCGACTACATCAGTGTTTAGGGGATGATATACAAACGGAACGCTGTCGATCATTTCAATCATTGAAGCATAAGTATGCATCACTTCGGGTATTTTCTGCTGAAACGAACGTTCATAAACAAATCAGGTATAAGCCGATCGTTAGTGACGCAAAGTTGTTCTCTATCGCTGATTTGAAGAAAACAGTTCGCTTCGTGTACATGAACTGAGCTGGCAGAATCAGACAGAGTAACGGATCAGTACTTAAGTATAAGCAAAAGTTTGTTACTCGTGGAAGTTCTCTGATATATACGTATTAAATTAAAATATGAAAAAGACCAGATAAAATAGAGGATTTTTATTCAAATTATCATGAATACTTTTACACGTAAATACAGAATTAATCAATTATCGTACCCTGCAAACTGAGCAATAAATTTTTTGTTCAGTTCCAAATAGACGAAGTCGCTAGCGCAGCTGATATGAGGTAAATGATATGTGATGAAAAAGTAGCCAAGTAATCTAAAGACATTGTATTGGGTTTACAGGTTATGGTTAAAATATACGCCTTTATTTCATTAAAATGTGTCTTGTTTTAGACAACATAATGTTTGAAGTCAGATGGAAAGCCCAATTGGATGGAAATTATGGCGTATAATTTTTCCACTACTTAAGCTTACTCTATAACATTTTACCAAGCAATTTTAAAACTACGAAAATCATTAAATATACATTCTTAGGGTATAGGGGTGTTTAAATGCGTTAAGCCACTTTACCCTGGGTAAAACTGGCGCACACTAATAAGACAGCTTAATTCACAACAGCTGATGACTCTATATCACACCACAATTGAGAACATCACCCAGCAAGCGGCCACCACACTCATAATACAATACCACTCAACACAACTCACCACACTTCTACCCACTGACAAAAAGGATGGGAAAAAGGATAGCGAACACAATTCGTCAGACACTCGTCGCATATCCACATACAATCCGCACATCAACTTTCTCCTACAAGACTTTCCCTGCTTCACTGCGCCACGTCGACATCTTTTAACACAATTCGTTCTAAACAATTCGTTCGACCATTAATTTTCGCATATACATCCTGCCGCGTCGACACCTAACGCTGACCTCCTGCAATTACCGGGTTCAACCACGATCCCTGTCCAATCGATCTGAAGGAGTGACAAATCGTTCCCGGAATTAGAGTATCGCCGCCTCGCCCGTCGATATCATATTTAATGAGTTTATACAATAAAACCAGTAAATTTAAAATTAAATAAACTTGTTGAAAATCCAAATGTATACAAATTAAAACGGATATCTTTATTTAATTTAACGTAGTGGTGATAGGTCTCCAGTATATCTAATATACATTTTTACAAAGCTAGTAGGAACAATTGCACATACATATTTTCGGAATTCAGTTATGGTACATCAACTATCATTCTTTCGCTTAATTTTGCTAAGATATCTTACTTATTGGCCGGTATATATGCCATAAATTCATCCGAAATTTTAAAATTCTTATATTAAGTAGCAGACACACTGTTATATCTCACATATTATAGAATTTTCAGCCTTGTCGTAAACTTAGGGTGACGTTTGTGTTTTTCTTATTGTGAACTTCGCATGGAAAAAGTCTGCTATATTCGAGAACAGGTTTTAGAAAATAAAAAATCCAGAAACTGCATATGTTTTGAATGAAGATACATGATTCTTCCTTCTACAAGAGGCCGACATCGAAATCGATTTCAGAATGAAAAAAGGTAACCATCGATTTTCAAGTTGCTACACAATGTGAGTACACAGAATTTTTTGTTTAATCCATTATTACTTAAAATATATCAATGCATCCGAAAATGGTTATCTGCATAATTTATGTGGCTAATCCGACTCGATCAACAAATATGTACGATATATAACTAAAAATAAAAATACGATACTGTTAAGCTCAAACAGTCGCATAATTGTCCAATATGTAACATCTTGCGAAGTTCACAATAGCATTATCGAAATTCGAACATTTCATACAAAATTTTTATTCTTCTTTACTGGCGTGGAAACCTCTTACGCGGTTATAGCCGAGTTAACAGCAGCGCGCCAATCGTTTCTTCTTTTCGCCAGGTTGAGGCAATTGGAGATTCCAAGCGAAGCCAGGTCCTTCTTCACCTGCTTCTTCCAACAGACTGCGTCGAATACTTTCAGAGCTGGAGTGTTTTCGTCCATTCGGACTGATGTTTTTTAGTTCGCTGAACTACATCAATGTCGTCGTATATCTCATATAGTCCATGACTTTGCACCATATAGCAGCACGGAAATAATAAGTGATTAATAGAGTTTTGCTTTTGTGCGTCGATAGAGGCCTTTACTTCTCAATTGCTTACTCAGTCCGAAGTAGCACCTGTTGGCAAGTGAGATCCTGCGTTGGCTTTCTTTGTTGTTGGTGTTTATGCTGGTTACTAAATAGACGAAATTATCTACAACTTCGAAGTTATGACTGTCAACAGTGACGTGGATGCCTAGTCGCAAGTGCGAAGACTGTTTGTTTGATGACAGGAGATATTTCGTCTTGCCCTCGTTCACCACCAGACTCATTTGCTTCCCTGCTTTATCCATTCTGGAGAAAGCAGAACTAACGGCGCGGTTGTTAAGGCCAATAATGTCAATATCATCAGCATACGTTAGCAGCTGTACATTCTTATAGAACAGTGTTTCCTAAAGTGGGCGATAACGCCCCCTTGTGGGCGCTGCAGGTGTCAAGGAGGGCGGTAAGAGACCCAGAAAGAAAATGGGGGCGTTGTGTAGAGGCCTGGGGGGTTATTTGTAATTTTATTTAGCTAGGAGGCCTCTTAGACAACGACTACGTAGCTCTCGACTCTCAACAACAACTTGTGAACATCAACTAATATGAATTAAAAGATTGCTCAAACTCGGTTCTATATTTCTCTCCGCGTAGTTCATATATCTGTCCTATTTTATTGAATATAGAAAAAATGAAAATCATGTCAATCGGTCGCTCCGTTTCATAACGGGGCATCTCGACAGGATAGAATTTATAGAATACTAACTTTCAAACGTATGGCTATTGCCATTGTCAAATCTGTATGTGGGCATTTGCTATCATAATATAATCATTTGCGCAAAGATGAAGGGTAGGTAGGTTCGAGCTGATGTAGCGCATGCTTTGAGCTCTTTAAAAATTTATTTTATCATTTGCGAAATGCCATCGGGTAGGTAGCTAATGTAGCGCACGTTTTGAGCTTTTGAACTCCTAAAATCTTTTATATGGAAAATAAAAAAAGGGTAAAGATCCTTTTTTACAAATGTATTTCTAGGAAAAATAAGAGTTCATATTTTTGGACTACTATATAATAATTGTGCTTAAGCATTCCTCTATAAACAATGTAATATTCATTTTATATTCGTTTGTGGTTTTGCGCGCAATAGATGAGCATTACTTACGCCTCTTTTACACTACTCGCGAAGTTAAACGTATTTCTCAAAGCAAATCATTGTCGGAAGTAAAAAAGAAGAGACGGCAATACTGTGCGGAATACATTAAATTCGGATTCATTGAAAATCCCACAATCCCATCGTCGCCTTTGTGTTCGAATGAAGCAATGAAGCCTTCAAGACTGCAAGATCATTTGAATAAAATGCATCCAGATAAGAGAGACAAGAATGTAGCATATTTTCAAGACCTAGAGAAGAAGCATAACGGACTTCGAGCTTCGTACAATATCTCTTTGTTAATTGCTCAAAAAGACAAACCACATAACATCGGAGAAGAGTTAATATTGCCAGCAATAAATGAAGTAATAACTACCGTGCTTCATAAACCGGCCGTAGATATTATCCGAAAAATTCCTTTGAGTAATAATTCTATGCAAAGACGAATTGATGAAATGGCTGAAAACATTGAAGAATCAGTGTGCGATCACCTGAGGACAAGCCAATTCTCAATTCAGCTCGATGAGTCCACTTTGCCAACTAATGAAGCATTGTTGTTGTCTTACGTGAGGTTTATTAAAGATGAGAAAATATCTGAAAAACTATTATTTGCTAGAAATTTAGAGACGGATACAAAAAGCGAAACCATATTCAATATATTGGAAAAGTTTTGCGATGAGAAAGAGATTCCTTTGAAAAATATTATTTCAATTGCTACGGATGGCGCTCTGGCTATGATAGGGTGCCATAAAGGCTTAATAGCGCACTTAAAAAATAAAATTCCAGATGTTCTTGGTATACATTGCATTATTCATAGACAACATTTAGTTGCTAGAAACTTAAGTGAAAAACTGTTTCAACCACTACAATATGTCATCAGAGCAATCAATAACATCCGCAACAGCTCTTTGAATGATAGATTATTTCATCAGCTTTGTGTTACTAATGACGAGGACTTCAATCGTTTGTTGTTTCATACTAAAGTTTGTTGGCTATCAAGAGGCAATTGTCTGACTCGATTCTATAACCTGTTTGACTCTGTTATAGAGTTCTTGGAAACTAAAGATACAGAATTTCAAGATAAGCCCGTAACATCAAAGAATGATATAGCTTACATGACAGACCTGTATAAATTGTTCACCGACATAAATCTCCAACTGCAAGGCGATAAACTGAATTTAATTAAAACAAAAAACGTCGTTGCTGCATTCATAGCCAAACTGCTTCTACACAAAAAGAATCTGGGCAGACGTGAGTTTCACAATTTTCCGAATGTATCAGTATCATGCAGTAACGACCAATTGTTTGCCTACTGCCAACATTTGGAATACCTCCACATTGACTTCATTGAACGATACCAGGACATTTTCAACTTGGAGATACCAGACCGGGTGTTGGATCCGTTTTCAAATGTCAACACAGCAATGTCACCTCAGCTGGAAGAAGAACTTATAGAATTGATAACAAACGAGGAAATAAAAATTAAGTTCAAAAATGGTTACCAAGAATTTTGGCTACAAAAGCCGATCTCGAAATTGTACCCTGGATTGTGGTCAATCGTTCAACGATTCTTGATAGCATTCCCATCGTCATATTTGTGTGAACGTGGATTTAGTGCTGTGACAACACTGCTTACTAAAAATAGAAATCGTTTGCTTGTTACCAAACTTGGCGACTTGCGACTGTTCTTGAGTAAATTGGAACCTGATATTAACAAACTTATTAAACAGCATCAGACTCATCCTTCACATTAGTTTTTATATATGGATCGATTATTTTAGTTTTATTTTTAATAAAAGATTCTCTGTTTTAATACTATAAAGTTGTGTTTCAATAATCATTCTTATTGCCAGGTGGAGCATGTAAGAGTTAACTTGAGACCTAAACGCCGTTGTATGTTACCTACTGCGCTCAGGTTTTGCTGGTTATAGTAAAAGTTTCGTTTGGAATTCTCCGTTAATGTATGTACATATGCAGGTCACAATACTTAATTTAAAGTTATAGTGGTTTTTAAATAGGTGAAAAAATGGGGGCGCTTAAAAAATATTTATTCTCACAGTGGGCGGTAGACAAAATAAGTTTGGGAACCACTGTTATAGAAGATTGTATCTGCTCGGTTTAGTTCTGCAGCTCAAATTATTTTCTCCAAAAGAAGGTTGAAGAAGTCAAACGAAAGAGAGGCGCCTTGTCCAAAACTCGGAGAGGTCCTTCCCGATTCTAACGGAGCTCTTAATGTTGCTCAACGTCACAGACAGCCGTATTAGTTTTGCGGAGATACCAAAGACAGACATCGCGGCATAAGGGCAGCTCCTTTTCGTCCTACGGTAAATTTTCTTGTGCTAGTATGCAGCTCTAAAAAAATCTAGTACTAATTTAGAAAAAAAAATTTTCAATAATGGTTTTGTGAATAAACATGAAATCAACAATTGTTTCTTGAAAGAAATTCAAAGTAATCGTTATATTCATCCTAAATTAGGTAAAATCAATATTATGAAATTATAGTTCATTTTGATATGATCATCAACCATATTCCTTAAATCGCAACGAAAATTTCATATACTTACACACATAAGTGTATTTTCTTTGTTTATTTTCTCTTGCTCCCGCATAACCTGCTGTAAAATTTACTTGACTACAGCTCAAGAATTAAGGTGTTTTTTTCTTGAGCATTTATTTGAGAGCTGGAACCCAAACTTTATATTGGACTATGCAGGTCAATTTCAAACAACACGCCCTTATTTTCACATACCTACTTAGCAATTTATCCTATTTCTCACTTTAGAAATCTTCAATTACATCATCAGCAGTATGTTTGGGGAATTTTGTCAAATTATTATACTTGTATATACAAAAAGTTAATTAATTAAGCCAAACCTGTGCGGTTGGTCTAAATTATTGGCGGTTTAGAAAAAAATGTTATGTTTAACCAGTGCGGCCGGTGATTAAATGTTTGTTTTATGTTCTTTCGGTCTGCGCAATGCTAGAATTATGTGAAAACAAATGTGTGTTTTATATACTTTATCGAAATTTATGGGTGGCATTTCTTTATTAAAGACATAAATCTTTTATTTTAGACATTATAACTATTTTAATTTAATTTTCTGGTATTACTATTCTTATTCTTAAAATAATCTTTTTTCAGATGACAATTATTACTTTTATAAAAAATATATTTTTATTTACACATTGCTAGCGCTTTTATATTTAATTATAATAAATTTGGTACAAATATTATATGTTGTAACAAAAATAAAATAATAACAATAAAATTAAAAAGTTTTGTTTGATATTTTAAGAATATTTGAAAGTAAGAATCAAAAAATGCAACCCTGCATCAGCAGAAGACTAGAGTAATTAGAGCAGTTCAGCTAAATTTTTACATATGAGTCACCAACTATCACTCGTATCGAGCAGACATGTTTTTTTCGCGGTCCTTTTTGCGCTTGATTCTTTAAGTGATTACTCAGTGTTTTTGTTCTTTTAGTTGATCTAATTGATCTAATCAGTACTTTCTAGAATAGTTGTTAAATATAGTTAATACAAGTTTATAGTTTGAAATATGAAAACAATGGCCCCCGGGCCCCCTAATCTTGGGGATAACAGATTCGCCTTGCTGGCTTCTGATCCCCAACCAAAACGGAAAAGAATAAAAAAAAAAAAAACAATTTGAGCCCTTTCCCAGTCTACCAGAAATACAAGTGAGAAATCCTAAATACGTTATCATATCGTCCGTTGACATTAATAAACCATTAAATAGGTATAATTGTTTTGCAATTAATTCAGCATTAAAAATAGTATGCAAAGAAATTATGAAAATTATGGAATTACGCGACGGAAGTCTATGCCTATTACTAAATGACAAATCAACCGCCGAAAAGTTCATTCGTACTAAATTTTTACACGGTGTCTGTGAAGTGAATGCAAAATACCATGAAAATCTCAATTATACTAAAGGAACAATATATGCCCCATACTTAATCGATCTAAGTGAAGAAGAAATCATTAGTAATTTATCTGACCAAGGAGTTGTAGGAGTATACAAATTCTCCAAAAACATAGATGGAAAACCAAAACATACCGAAGTCTGTCTCCTTACTTTTTACAGGTACCAACTTCCCAACCACATTGATGTCACATGGCATTCAGTCAAGTTCAGACCTTTTTTCCCTTACCCCATGCAATGCAAAAATTGCGATAAATTAAACCACAATGCGAAACGCTTCAAAACCCAAAAACTGAGTGAACATTGCAATCTAAAAACAATGACATTCTTTCCCAAAACAACAATCCTACAGGAACCAATAATACCTCAAGTACCTTTACCTACAACAACGACGACCAACAACACATCAGCATCGAAAAAACAATTAATCCGAACCCAATTGCTTTATTCAATTCTCCTTTCACTAGTCCTTCTTCCCATGCATACACAAAAAACAAACACAATCACCTACTAATTAGCAAGACCCACAATAATAAACATATATACACACACATAACAACTTAATACTCCCACAAATTGCAAAATTTTTGTTTTTCAATGATTTCAATTTTGCAGTGGAACATCCACGGACACTTCAATAAATATCATGAATTACAGCAAATTATTAAAGATTGAGACCTTCAGTCTTATGTTTACAAGAAACACATATACGTCATAATATCTATCCTAAACCTCCATCTGGCTACAATGGATATTTTTTTAATAACTCTCAGTGTCAATACAGCAAGCAAGGTGTGGCAATTTTAGTCAAAAAAGACATACCACATAAAATGGCTTTCACAGATAATACCTTACTCACTATCGCTATTGAGATACTAATAAACCCGAAACTAACAATAATTAATACCTACATCCCACCTAAACAAAACTTCTCTTCTTCAGACATCTTACACATTTTGAATACACCACAAAGTCATATACTTTAGATGGGTGATTTTAATTCATGGAGCCCGATTTGGGGTTCTCCTCTATCAAACGATAGAGATACAAAAATCGAAGATGCCTTATTATGCAGTAATCTCATAGTTTTAAACGATGGCGGCCCTACACACTTCTCCACACATCAATCTTTCACTCATGTAGACGTTACTACATGTTCCTCCAATATTTTTCTTTTATGTTCTTGGAAGGTCCTTAGTGACCTTCATGGTAGTGATCATTTCCCTTTGATAACAGAAATCGGGTTACACGCAGAAACGTCAACAAAAAAGTTCAAACCTATTTTTCTAACCAACAAAGCCAATTGGAAGAGTTACAAAGACCTTTGCTCATCTATATCTAATAAATATATTATTTCTAATAATATCAACCAAGAGGCTGCATACATATGTATATACCGACAATAATATGTCAAACAAAAAAAAAGCATATCAACACCGATATAAGCCATAGTGGAATAGTGAACTAGAAAATCTTAGGTCACTAAAACGCAAAAGCTGGTATAACTATAAACAAACTCGTAACCTTCTAGACCTTTTAACTTATAAACGCGACAATGCTATTTTTAAATGACAAACCAAAAAGGCAAAGCAAAATAGTCTGTAAGAATTTACTGAAAATATCAATCCAAAAACCTCTCCTCAACAGGTTTGGCGAGATATAAGACGCTTGTCTGGCGGGAAAAAAATCTAATACAATTAATTATTTGAACACCCAATCTGGATTAACAAACGACCGAAATATCATAGCGAACGCGTTTGCCTCATACTGGAGCTCCTATTAATGTGACTCTACTTTTACTAAACAGTTTGTGGCTGAAAAACAAACATCTCTAAGCCATGTACTCCCACCTAACGACAACCTTAGCATTTCATCGCTAAATTTAGAATCAAATATTTCCACTGCCGAATTTGATGGCGCAATTTCCACCTCCAAGGGTAAAACTCTTGGTTTAGACAGGATATCTTATGACATGCTAAGAAACATCCCACAAGATGTTAAAAATAGAATAGTTAATCTTTACAATAAAATACTTTCAGACGGTATATATCCTCAAAGTTGGAAAATAGCTGAAATCATTCAAATATCTAAACCTGGGAAATCTCAAACAGAAATTACGAGCTATAGACCTATTTCGCTGCTATCTTGTTTAGGAAAGATCTCCAAACGATTGATGTGTACACAGAGAAAAATAGACTAATCACGCACAACCAAGTCGCTTTCCGAAAAAAACAAGGTACAATAGACGCCCTTTTACACTTTGAGCATCATTGCTCTAAAGTTATTTCCAACAAGGGGCACGTTACTTGCTTAAGCTTATACTTTGAAAAAGCTTACGATCTTATCGGTCTTCACAAAGTTCTAAAACAAATAGCAAATTGGAAATTAGGATCGAAAATATACAATCTCCTCAAAAATTTTCTTACCAATCGTAAATTTCGGGTTAAAGTTCACAATAGTTTTGCTCACTGTTCTCCGCTAGATAATGGAGTTCCTCAAGGTTCTCCTCTATCTGTAGTCATATTTATAATTGCATTTAATCAAATAAGCCAAATACTATCAAATTACCAAGTCGACCATTGTAGGTATGGAGATGATATTCTGATATTTTCAAAACCACTTGATTTGAATAAACTAACTTTTATGGAAATACTTAATAATATATCTAATTGGTCTCTCACATCTGGCGATAAGTTATCATTAGATAAATGTAACATCTTACACATCTGTCGCAAAAGAAACTGTAATAGCATTAATATCACATTTAGAACATAAGTATACCTACTGTTACTGATATTAAAATTTTAGGACTTATTTTCGACTCTAAGTTTAAGTTCAAAAAACATTGTTTATATATAAGAAAAAAACTTTTTGATAGGTTAAATATAATTAAGTTCTTATCATCACGGCATTCATTAATTCATCCTACAATACTAATCAACGTCGCGAGATCTCTAATTTTATCGGTTATTGACTACGGACTACCAATTTACGGGCATCATGCAGGCAGCGATTTAAAAAAACTCTATGCACCTTATCACGTGGCAGTAAGACGAAGTCTTAGGGCCTTTCCAACCTCCAGCACCATAAGCATACTTGCTGAATCCGGAATGCCATATATAAACGAAAGACTGAAGTTTAACATACTGCAGCTAATACCAAAGGTATGTACATCTAGGCGCTAACGCTAATTTGCTCAACGACGTACGGTCGGCCACACGACGCAAACGAACACTCAAGTTCCCTTCAACTATACACCTTGTCCTAAAGTATGTCCATGAAATTAATATACCCCTTACACCTAAGCCTTCGGAGATTAGCAAACCCCCACCATGGACTCTTCCCTCTTCTGTTTTAGAAGACAAATTAATGAGATGGAACAAAGTTTCCACGAATGGTGAGGTATATAAACAACTCTTTAGGCATCGCGAAAGAGTGCTCATTTCAGAAGGATGGAAATTCATTTACACAGATGGCTCCAAAAACTCCCACGACACCGCTTATGCAGTAGTTTCGAAAAACTCGAAAATTATTAAAAAGGGATTACTTTTATCGCCGTGCTCGGTCTTCACCGCTGAAGCATACGCCATAAAAGAAGCTATCCAACAGTAGTCCTCTAATCAGAGAAATTCGGGAAAAATTAATTGATGGCCAAAGAAAAGTTAAACTAATGTGGATTCCAGGCCACTGTGGCATTCCAGGTAACGAACTCGCTGATAAAGAAGCAAAAAACGACACTCGTACTCCATGCACTTACGTGCAAACTTATGAAAGCAATGACATTTTGCGATTTGTAAGAAACTACTTAAAGCTTAAAGCGAGAGCGGCCTGGAATTCTTTTGACAACCGCTATCGACTCATAAGCCCCGATCATAGAAAAGCAGCATAACCTTCCGCATGCAGCATCCCGGAGATCAAAATTTTCACACGACTTCGCTTAGGACACTGTATCTTAACTCACCAACATATTCTGGATCGGAACATAATGCCTGGCTGACGGCTATGCAACAATTCACCAAACTCCGTACAACACATATTAAACCTCTGTCCTACGCTTTGTAATGTATGACGAGATTTCATCGACACATCTCCTTCGAAACTTCTCCAAAAACCAATAACTGACCACATAAAAAATATCTAAAACTTCATCTCCAGAGCCCAATTAAAGCACCCTATCTAAAATCAACCTAATATCATTATCACAGCTTTGTACATATTTCATACACTGCAACTAAAATTAAGTAAATTTCTACACATAACTACTTCTAATCATAAGCACCTCACATTGTAAATATTAGCATAAGCATTTGTACATATAATTATATATATATATATGTATATATATATCTATATATATGATTATTTATATATATATTATTATATATATATATGTAGGTATGTATATGTATGAATATACACCCTTTGGAGACTGTAATATTTATAACTCATGTAAATATATCTGTAATACACGTACATATGTACCTGCAATACTTCAACATCATAACCCTAACTCATAACTATTATTTGAATGTACGAATTAATTTAATCCCTCAGCCGAAGGCCCTGTCGCTAGTGCTGTTATATTTTATAGGTAGTATAATAATTCATAATTGTATTTACATATAAATAAATAAATAAATTTTTACATATGTAATTTACTAGGGGTTTTCTGTTTACCTCCACCACCCGGAGGTTGATCAGCGCAGTATAGTATTCGTGGACATCTTTCTTATATATAAAAACTTGTCCACACTTTACTGTAGGTGCCCCATAGATAATACGATACGATACACCGACTAAACCTCGTACTGAGCAGTTGAGTTAGCGTCTTTTTCTGAGTCTATAGCTATTCACATAGCTCTCTTTTGGTGTTTTTTTTTTTGTTTGCACACCGGTCTGCTTACTTAAGTAACGCGATTAATACTTTTTTTAAGTGAGAAATATAATCCAATATTTATATTAGTGTATTATAATTTTTCCACTATGCCCCCGGTGGGCTTCCAGTTCGGGGACAACAGGTTTGCTGCGCTGGCCCAAGGTCCCCAACCAAAACGTAAAAAATCGTATCAAAAACTGCAAGATGCTTTTCCTGACTTACCGCCAATAAAAAGTGATGACCCAAAGTATATTGTGATTAAATCCGATGAGAATACTACACCCCTTTCGAAGGTTTCTTGTTTTCGTGTTTACAATGCCTTACTTACCGTGAGCAAAGATATAAACAAAATTAGTGAATTACGCGATGGCAGCCTATTACTGCTATTGAAAAATAAGCAAGTAGCAGAAAAGTTTATAAAAACGAAATGTCTTTTCAATATTGGCGCTGTTAACGCTAGCTATCATCAACATCTTAATTGTAACAAAGGCACCATATATGCACCGTTTTTAAACGATGTGCCTGAAAGCGAAATAATAGAAGGACTGAGTTCTTACGAAGTTTCCGCGGTTTATAAGTTCACTCGCAAAGTTGAAGGTATTATAAAGCCTACTGGTGTCATCCTAATATCATTCAACAGTTATTCCCTTCCAAACAAAATAAACATAGCATGGGGGACGACCTATGTGCGACCGTACGTGCCTAATCCAATGCGCTGCAGGTCATGCCAGAAATTGGGTCATACGCAAAAACATTGTAAAGGTTCCCCAACATGCGAGTCATGTGTGCGAATTGCTCTGGCGAGCATCGCTCTTCTGACTATACGTGTCCAAAGTATATGCAAACCAAAGAAATTTTAAAAATAAAGACACTAGAAAAGTGCAGTATGCACGAAGCCCTCAAAAAATATAGAGAAAATACTTCCCTCCCTTCCCTCACAGCCAGCTTTGCTCATGTGCTTCAACCTACAAAAGAGGTATCCTCTGTAATCACCACACCACCAAAAATTTCAGCCACCAACAATTCCACAAAATCTAAAAATACTCATAGAACTGCCAACAATGACTTGCCCAGTACATCAAAACAAAACGCAGAGGTCACCTCTGCACCCAACTCATCAATAAACTCTTTAACTAGTAAAAATCACTCACCAAACGCCAACAATAAGCATATTTCCATCAATAAGCCTGCATCGATCAGTTCAGACTACAACAACGTCTCTCATTCAGCTAAAAATATCAGCGACAACTGTACCCAACAAGACTCTTTCTTAAATCCCAAACTATTCAGTCCAACAACAGCCTCTTTCATTTCTAACTTAAAGAACTCCTTAAACTCGCTTAATAAATATACTAACTTCAACAATACTACTACCAACACTACTGTGCAATCTAATCCACCTAATCACGAAAATCTCTTTCCAACAACAAACATTTCCAACGATAATCAACACTCTACTGAATATACTGAAAAAATAGAAATTGACTCTCAATAAATACGCTTAGCTTTTACTCTCTTTTGAACTAGTTCTCAATTGGTGACACTCAGCTTCAACTGACTGCTCATACGGGTTGAAATTCTAGCTCTTTTCTGTTTCCCTTTTTCTTTTCTTTTCTACATAGATCTTATGATTCCAATATTGCAATGGAATTTAAACGGCTACACTAATAATTACAATGATCTTCAACTATTAATACAAGATCATGCTCCAGCTATTATACTCTTAAATGAAACTCACATCTCTTTCAACTTGTCGGCTTTTACTCCTAAGCAGTACATTGGCATGTTTCAAAATCTTCCACATATCAGCACAAGTAAAAGAGGCATTGCGATTCTCATAAGAAGAGATATTCCACACAAAATTAATGCCATTCAATCCAACTTGCTGGCTATGTCGATCGAAATTATCTTAGTTAAAAAAATTACCATTATCTGCACCTATATCGCACCAGACGAACAATTTACCAGTACAGACATCCTGCAATTAATCAACCAAGCTTCTACTCCTTTAATTTTCGCTGGTGATTTTAATGCATGGAGTCCACTATGGGGTTCTCCAATAGCCAACAAGAGGGGCAAATGCATTGAAGACGCTTTACTTTCCTCTAACTTAATATGTTTAAATAACGGATCCGCGACACACTTTTCCACTCACTCCACTTTTTCCCACGTAGATCTTACAATGTGCACCGACACACTTGCCACAGAGAGCGAATGGAGTATACTCGATCACCTGCATGGAAGCGATCACTTCCCCATTGTACTTAAATTGCACCTAGGTTCAACAACAAAAAACCACAAAATAAATAAGGTATTCAAAACTGATTACGCTGATTGGGAGAAGTTTCAGACTCACTGCGAGATAAATGGCAATAATACCCCAATATCTAACAACACCAACCAAGAAAGTGCGATTTTAACAAAAATTATTCGTTCAGCAGCGAATGTTAGCATTCCTCATACAAAGCCAACAGCAAGTTCCAAGAGTGTTTCTTGGTGGAATAAAGAAATCGCTGAAATGCGGGCAAAAAAACAGACAGCTTGGTATGAATACAAACGGGCTCGTTCACTAGTCAACTTAATATCTTTCAGGAAAGCCAATGCTCTTTTCCGTCGTTCCGCGAAACAGGCCAAGCGTAAATGTTTTCAGGATTTCACAAGCAAAATAAATCCTTCGTCTAGTCCTAAGTTAATATGGAACGCTTTAAAAAAAACTTTCTGGAGTACCTAGAAATCTAACCATTCAATGCGTAAAGGGGCCAACAGGTTTGGTAACCAATCCATCTGAAATTTCCGAGTTATTTGCAAACCACTATTCTGAAACAAGCTCAGATACTTCATTCAGCACACAGTTTCAAACCTCTAAATCCACCATTCTGTCCGATACTTCCTACTCTGTCTCCCCTCTTTCTTTTTCTGCTAAACAAATAGAAACCAGCATTTCACTGTCTGAATTCGAATTCGTTGCATCTACCGTTAAGGGTAAGTCCCCGCGGCAAGATAAAATTTCTTATCCAATTATCAGACATATGCCGAAAAGTCTCAAGGTCCGATTGGTAAAGCTCTATAACAAAATTTTCAATACTGGTGTCTACCCCCAATTTTGGAAAACGTCCTGTGTTATACCAATACTTAAACCACACAAATCCTCCGATGAACTTGCTAACTATAGGCCGATTTCCCTCCTTCCATGTATGGGCAAAATTTTGGAAAAGATCGTGGCAAACCGCTTGATGTGGTATGCTCAGCGAAACAAGCTCATATCACCGAATCAAGTCGCCTACAAAAAAGGTCAAGGCACGTTAGATGCTTTAATCCAACTAGACTATTTCATTACTAACGCTTTGTCCAGCAAAAACCACGTGTCTATACTATCTCTGGACTTTCACAGAGCTTTCGACAAAATTGGAGCCCATATTATTATTCGACAACTTAGAAAATGGAAAATAGGCCAGAATATGATACGTTTTATTTCTAACTTTCTCACAAACAGAAAACTCAAAGTCAACGTAAATGGTTTCCTTTCTTCAACACTCCCGCTTTCTAACGGTACGCCGCAAGGCTCACCTCTTTCAGGCTTCCTTTTTATCATTGCTTTCGATGATATTAGTAGGATGATAAAAAATTACAAAGGAGTTGAGCACCAGATCTATGCTGATGATGTTCTAATCTACACAAAAGTCTCTAACGTTAATTTAGCTCAATCCTTATTTACTAATATACTCGCCAGAATTGAGATTTGGTCACTGGAGTCTGGTGCTTCACTTTCTTTAGACAAAACACATATCCTTCATGTGTGTAGAAAGCAAAATTGCAACGGTATTTCAATTACCCACAACCAAACTAACATCGAATGTAAAACACAGCTGAAAATATTAGGATTAATTTTTGACTCTAAGTATAACTTTAATGCTCATTGTAAATATGTCAGAAACTCGTTAATGACACGATTAAATATTGTTAAATATCTCTCGTCTAAGAATTCATTTATTCATCCGAACACACTAGTCAATGTTGTCAGAGCTTTGCTAACTTCAAAAATAGATTATGGGCTCCCCATCTATGGCAACTGCTCCAAAAGCAGTATCAACCTTTTAAATGCACCATACCATTGCGCAATACGACGAAGTCTCCGGGCCTTTCCAACCTCGCCAATAAAAACGATAATGGCTGAATCTGGTTTACCAACTATTCAAAATAAAATTATAGATTCTTCGCTC